>WBMW01005934.1:1613435-1714514 GCA_013396635.1 Penelope pileata
AAAAAAAAAGAGGAATCAGGAAAGGTTAATTCAGCAATGCAGGACTTGCAAATCTTTCTGAAGCCTTTTGGTGGAATGAAGCATGTGCAGTGCTTGTTCATTGTTCTCAATATTGCCAGCATGAGCAGCCTCAGTTGACAGTGCTTTCTGCTTCCTCTGCAATGATAAATGTCAGTTCAGCACAGGGTGTGGGCACTGCTTACAGCACAAACACATCTCTTAGCCCAAGGACCTCAGCATGTCAGCGGCAGCTCCAATGTTACAGGCAGACAGTCCTCTGCCTCCAGCCCTTCGCACTGGCTCAGCCACAGAGTCAGTGGCCTAATCCATGCAAGTCCAAAAGCTGGAACGGTACCCCAGGACCTCTCTCTTCTGCAGCATGTGAGATTGGCAGGAGAAGCTGAGGTCACACCTGGCTGTACTGGCAACCACAGGATCTGGAGTAGTGCCTGTCCCTGCCCTTCTTTCTTACACAATTGAACAGCACTCACTTTACTACCAGCTTGTCGTTGCTACTTGCCTGACTTCACTTTCCTGACGGTTTGTAGCCGTCTCCTGGGGAGGTCTGTAGCCTCTGAGCTTCACGTCATTCAGCAGGGCAGTTCTGTGTTCCTATTTGGGACAGCTTTCTCTGGCAGGAGGCACCCGCTTGCCATGTGCAGTGCAGAAAGCTGGCCGTGCTGAGGCAGCACATCCTGCGCCTGTAGGCAGTGGCAGGATGCCTCACATCTCCATACAAGGCACCTTCTGTGAAGTCTAACAGCAGTATGACGGGAAACATCACTATATAGTGATTAAAGGGACTGTAAAGAATGCTTCGTATGCCTTGAAGGCTACAAGTAAATCGCTGCGTGCTATAGGAAAACAAAAAAATCAGAGCAAGAAAGAGATTGTAGGCTGTGTAGGCTGTCTGCAGGATGATAGGACTCAGCTCCCAAGTCTGTACATAGCCCTGTGCTGCCTGTCAGTGCTGACATTCCTCTCTTCTTGACAAAGAAACAGACATAATTGCTGAAACAGTTGAGAAAAACTAAAACTAAAAAAAAAAAAAAACTACTTGGAGGTCTGAGGACCACTTTGAGGAGGCTCTCTTCAGAGGGCAGCTGGTCTTGGGGTTCCCTGCCAGTGTTCCCCAGGACCACTGTAGCACAAGGAACTCAGCTAAAGTGCCCTGGAAAGGACACTGATGGTGATGCTCTCTGGTAATGCAACCTTCAGGCACTAGCGGCAGCGGGACGACAAGCAGCGTCATCTCACAAACGCTGAATGCAAGCAGCAGTTGGGGCTGCTTTGCCCCGAGCAATGACACCTTCTGGATGCAGGCAAGCTCCCTATGAACTTCCGAATGTTCAAATCCTCTTATGAAAATAAATGGGCTTCGGAGAAAGCCCAAGGGCATATTTCAGGGCACTTTGGATTTTAGCCTGTTTCATCCTGTACTGCCAGCTGTCCATCTGTCCTGCTAATGTACTTCATTATGCAGCTAGGTAACGAGCCTACATCTCCTTTACTGGCAGGATTATCATTATGCATATCATGATGCATAATGCATCATTATGCATTTTCTGTAAGAAAGAGGAAAGGGAGACAAACTTGTTCTATACAATTCAGAGGTAGGACCACGAGGGGATTTTCTCGTTTCGCATTCAAACACAGTTAGAGTACATATCATTCCAGTGAAGTTACCCCATTAGTAAGAAATATGTCCCTTTTCCTTGGCAAACAGAAGCTGAACACTGGTTCAAAAACCTTGCCCCAGGGGCACTCAGAGGTGATGTTTCACTGACATGAACAGTGTCTCTGGACCCGGCTGAGCTCAACAGCGCATGGAGGAGACTGACCAGGGCAAGAGGAACATGTTTTTTCTGTCACCTCTTCACTGCATACTAAAAGATGGCCATTGCAGATGCGCAGCTCAGAGACGCTCCCAGACCAGCAGTCACAGCTCGCCTTTCATAGAGTCACGACAGGTGGCATCTTAGGTTCCATGCAGCAGCATGAGCGGGCACTTCCTCCACAGCTCCCCTCACCACCATTCCCCTTGCTGCCTGAAGAGATCCCAGCAGATCCATTTGCACAGGTCAGCCCTTCCCAGGCTGCTTTGGGAATTGCCACTTCTGCAAAGCAATGATAGTAGGAGGCACATATGTCTGTTCTCAGCCTTTATCATCCTCTACAATGGTTAGAAACCAATCTTTGTGGTGGTTTATGGCTTTATGAGCCATTGTGCTTTTAGTTAATGCCTTGACTTTATTTGCCTGAGTCATTGATTACCTGATTGTTTTGATTTAAGTGGCTTATGTTTTGTCTTCCTTGCCCAGTGGTTGGCAGTTTACTGTCTAAATGTGCTAAATATAAAAGAGTTGTTATATCTTGCAGTCATGGTGGGGAAAGAGGATTTGATTCATTTTGATCAGTTGTCTAAATATTTTTGTACCAGATTTTGGCATTTGAATGCATAAAGGGCTGCCTTTGAACTCCACTTAGCTGCTGAAAAATGGCACTTAGGTTTTATGCTACCGAGGTATCATCTTCGATAGATTTCTAATAAGGTTTTGATCTGACCCATTGTGAAATCTCAATGTTGGAATGAATTGAATATTCTCAAGTACGTGTCTCACATAGGCATTAGCCTTAGTTTAAAAATAACTAAGCCGATATTTTAGTAATCTTACATTTGTCTTTGATTATGAGTTTCTCAGGATTATAAAAGCCAACTGTGATATATTCACGAGAGCACAATTATATAAAGCTGGTGCAGCCAAAAATTAGAAGAAAAAATTGATTATGTGCATGTGATACTTCTAGAAGCAGCCAAGAATAATAGATTCTGAAAACTGTCAGCAACTTCAACAACAGAGATCAGAGCCTTTAAGAGAGGCATGCCAATGCCAAGACTTACAAAATGAAAGGTTACCTAGAGAAGAGCTTGATCTGAGTGCTGTACTCCAGGGCATGTGCATACTGACCCCACAGCAGCTCAGGTCTGGCAACAAGCAGTGCTCTGGTTGCAACGTAGGATCTCTTTCTCTCACACTACGGTGCTTCGAATGGAATTGAGTTTGCTCTAAGCTTTATGCTTGATGACGTGAAATAATGTTCTAATTGTTGAAAGATCGGATATTGGCTATAGTAAACTGAAAAAATAAAAAGTGAGTTATAAAATAGACAAAAACACCCCACATATACTCAGGCTAGCTTTAATGCCACCATCCAAGCAGACCTAGTGTAGGCTGTGGCTCTGCCTTTAATATCACCTTGTATCCAGCGCTGTCAAAGAAGTAGCCCCTCAAGGAGCATGGTTCTGCAGCAGGATCGATCTGCTGGGGAGAATGCTGAGGAACACTGTTCAGGCAGAAACACAGGGCCGAACTGCTGTAGCCGCATGGCTGAAACAACAAGGGCTGCCCTGGGCTGCTCAGACAGCCAATGCCATGCTGATGGCAGGAGGAAAAGTCAAAGTGTAATTCTGCCATCAGCTGCTCAGCCTAACAGCTTACTGTTGTGATCACACTCACTAAGACACATTATGCTGTATACTCATTTTAGTCAGGATAAATGCCTAATTTGTTTCATTTCTAGAGAAAACGATGACATATTGGTTATTTGGGTTCATAAATAAATGTTGCATACTGTGTGTAGGCATACTGAAGGATTTATCTCATGAACTCATCACATGCCCTTTGAACCTAGCTATCTCCTCATCCTTTGTGCACAATGAATCTTATATCTAACGACCGTCACTCTTCAGGCAGATGCTAAGTACGAAATGCCTAATGCTCGGCCATGATGAACGATGACAGAGGCACCAATGTGTGTGCCCTGCATGTGCATCCAGAATGTCCCAGCACTCACTCCCCTTTGCTTGTGAATCCTCAGAAACCAGAGACAGGCTGTGGGTGCCCTTGGGAGGCACCTCGCCTATGGCAGTGTCGCTACTTTATAGGCTGGCCTGATATTATGGAGGGTCGGGGTGTGTGAAGGGAGTGGAAGCTCCCACCTACACCTACTGAGTCTCTGCTCCTCCTCTTACATAACCCAAATCAGAGGCAAGCTCTCTTTTCTTTGTGAAACCTAGCCACCACCAGCCCTCTGCAAGCCTGAGTGCAGCCGCTTCTCTCATGTGTAGGCGAGCTGAGGGGACTGAGGAGACCTGTCCCGACCTTGGGTGTAGGGACATTCCTGACAGAGGCAGGAGGGTGGCTGCAGGCAGTTATCGTGCTACCTTGCACGAGTCCCAGCAGGGCAGCAGGCACACACTCGCTCATCCACTTTTGCAATTACTGTGCAAATTACTTCTCACCCCAACGGGGCTTTGCGTGTGTTTTAACAAATGCCTCACAGCTTTGGTATTCTCCGCACATTGAGAGAGAGACAGCTTCACCTGGGAGCCTGGGACTCCAAGCCTTTGGATTTTCTTTTGCATTTTCAGGCTTGCATTCCACAGAGGGAAAAACTGACCCACACACTTGTTTTTCCCTCAGCTCAGGTTGTCCTTTGTCCTCCCTGTGCTAGAAATACAGACTGCAAACGTGCCGGAGCAGGTCCCACCAGCGTTTCCTTAATCCAGTCAAGCAGAATCGATTCCTGCTGAGAACTGCTCCAGCCAAACCGCTTCAGACACAGACTGAGGGCGGCAATCGCCCTCAAACAAAGCAAGAATCTCCCTCTGCGCTAGCACTGCTGGAGTCTGATCCAACACGGATTTGCATCCTACACCCTGCAGCCCTCCCCAGTGTCCCAACCATGACCCTTACACACCCATCCGCCTTCATGTCTGTGAGGGCAGCGTGGGGCCTGCAACCACCGGGCTGCCTCCTGCTGCAGCTGGAGCTGAGCTGCTGCTGACATTTCACCAGCGTGTCTCTTGTCTACCCACATGTCCAAATCATGAGCACTAAGACCTCTGCTGCCTGTCAGATCTGTTTAAAATTGGCTGATGGATGTAGAGGTTACCAGTGTGTGTGTGTGCGTGGGGCAGGGAGGGGAGGGCCGCAGAGACGTAGTTGTGTAAGCATAACCCGCTCAGCAAAACAGGCTAAAAATAATAAAGCTACATCATCGCATTCTTCTGCCATGCTTCAGAAAACCCAAAGTGCTTGCAGCTGCGAGGAGTCCCTGCTGAAACTGAAGCGAAGTAGGTGAGGAGGGCACAGCTACCTCTGTGCCCTGCTCCCTCTGCCAGCAATGCCAGAGTGCTCGAGCGATTCCGTGTTCAGCTACACCAAACTTCAGCAAAGCTTAGGTCTGAACAGCCACCTATTCCTACAGGCTTTGCCTTTCCAAATACATAATCACCTGCATATTGACCCTGAGTTCTGGCTTTTTGTAAGCACAGGCCCAGGCGGCCCCTCGCCAGCTGGGTGCCAGCGGCCTGAGGGAGGGCATGTGTCCACAGCAACAACAGCACGGCTTAGCAAGGCGAGGACTCGTGGCTAGGACTTCATTTTCAGGATAGGTGGAAGGGGAGGGCGTAATAAGCGGCCCTGTGAAGCTGGTCTGCTGGCTTTAAACCAAGGTAATGAGGCATGCGGGCGCCTTGACAAGGAGCCAGAAACTCCGTTTGCCACCGATTTGACTTCTACCTTTTTTTGTCTCTCTTAAGCTGACAGTAAATTCCTCACAGTCCGCTAAGCATATCAAAATGGGGCTCAGGCTAGGTCTAATGCACAGTTAATTGGGTATATAACCTTTTAAAGTACTACTAGGAAAGTAATTCACTTAATTAAATATTTCCAGTTGTGGAAACCTCCCTCTAGGCAAATTGCACCACCTCTTGCCCCTTTGTATGCACAAAATGTTAGAATAAAACTGGATATACACACTCTTCTCCCGCACACAGCATCCCCCACACCCACTCTTTCTCAGTTGTCTCCTGCTGCTCCTTCCACAAAATGGGAGATCGCCTCAGTGGCAAGATCAGAGCGGGACCAGGGAGCAGGGCTCCTCCAGCTCACCGCTCTGCTCCCCGGTGGAGGGCCCACAGAGCAGCCGAGGCCTCCTTTGGCAGCACGAGGCGTCTGTCCAGGCCAGAGCACCCCTGGCCTCCTTGAGGGGGTGTCCCCCAGCCCTGGGCACAGCAGATAAAGCACTGCCTGTGGGGAACTGCACATGGCGTGACCCCAGAACTGACACACGGCCTTGCCACGGGTGGCCTGCATCAGCACAGTCCCTGCAGAAGGGCAGGAGCACACAGGGAAATAGGCCCAGACATCCTGCACAGGTCTGGCTGAGAAACTCACTAGAAAAGAAAACTTTACTTTTGCACAGACAAGCCTGCGGTGCACCCTGGCAGCACCCACGCTGTCACCTCTTGGTGTGCCAGGACAAGGGCTGCGGTCCTTCCTGCGCTGCAAAGTCAGGAGAGAGCAGGCTCATCTCCTCACCCAACCTCCTGGCTAATGCAGGCCATGCAGCAGCCCGGATTCATTCATGCTTGAATTTATTCTACATGAAAATTAGTCTGGAATAACCACTGCAAAATTTATATTTAATAGCCCTCAGAAATAAGATATTCTGAGTCTGCTGTCTAAGCATAGCAGCAACTATTCTGTTACAAGGAACTATCAGAGCCCTCCGTGCGCAGCCATTAGGAGCTGTCACACCTGTGCCTGCTCCTAAGCGTGATTTACATACATTACTTGATGCCACATGCTGCCTCCATAGGAGAACATGTGAGTCATGCATTGGATCCTATTGGACCCTATTGGCGGGTCTCAGTCCTGCTGGTGGAGAGATGTCAGCATCACCCAAATGTCCACCCCGCCGGAGCAGCTGGGGACCCTCTCACTTTAACGAGGACCCTCGTTACAGAGGTCGGTGCAACATCTGGCCTTTGGTCTCCATCCACAGCATGGTACCTTTCACTGGCAATGAGCCAGAGCTAGTTTTGGGATACAATGGGGAAACAAACCTTCCAGTGGTCTCTGTACTTAATTGCTCTCTATTGCCTTAAGTATAATGCCTAACAGCTAAAATGGACTTCGGGGTGTTGCCTATAGAGATCTGTAATGGTTTTCTGTTTTTTCTTTCTATTTGCAAACTATTTTGAGTCATTCCACCTTCCTGGGCTGCCCATGAGGAGCTGTGTTGTGCACTTTCATCAGCTGATTCTGGGAAACGTCAGCTATGCTGTTCTCCTCTTAGCAATACATTTCTTGAAGGATTTAAAAATAGCACAGTATGAAACATTTCCATCTTCTCTCTTCTGGAGGAGAGCTGAGGGGGAGTTAACTCTTTTCTGCTCCGCCGGAGCACGAAGCCTTGCAGCGCTCAGGTGCTCCTGGGCTGAGGGAGCTGCTGGTGCTGGCAGAGGCAATGCCAGCAGGGTGCCTGCAGGGAGCCCATGCCCAGCCAGCCGGAGCCATGCTGCCGTGCTGGAGCTGCCGGCACTTCCAGCATGCATGGCTCTCTCAGGGGGCTTCCCACCAGCACAGGCATGCCCAAGTCCCTGTGTGAGCTGCCCCAAGGCCCCAGAGCCTGAGCCTCAGCTGTGTCCCCGGAGATCCATATCAGCACTGGTGCCTGCTTGTTGGAGCACCCTCGGCTCCTTGCTCTGTGCCTTGTACTCATCAGTGTCTCCTTCCTCAGCTGTTCAGTTTCTCATTAACATTCCTTCCCATTTTGTTCTGATTTTCCTGCATCGTTTTCCTTTTATTTTGGTCTTCCTCCCTGGCTTGCTCCTTGTCACTGCTCCATCTCCAAGATTTCCTCCAGGGCCACCTTCTCCCATTCTCCCCGTCTGAAGACACCTGGAGAGGGCAGTCCCTGACAGCCACCCACAGCGCCGTGTTGGAGCACACAGCCTGCTCCAACAAGCCTGCATCCACCCGACAGACCTGTACCCACGTGCACTAGAGGAAGCCACAAAGCAGAGGGAGAAGAAATCCCTTTATCACCCGAGTGGCAGAAGCATGCCTCCACCAGAGAGCTTCCCCTATCCGTCTGCATTTGCCATGCACTTTTCCTCTGGCCTGCGTGGCCCCTTTGGGACTGCTCTGCTAACAAGGTTG
The DNA here is from genome assembly GCA_013396635.1 of Penelope pileata. Lineage (NCBI taxonomy): Eukaryota > Metazoa > Chordata > Aves > Galliformes > Cracidae > Penelope > Penelope pileata. The sequence continues at coordinate 1,621,448 of WBMW01005934.1, forward strand.
GGAAATGTTGCTTCAACCACAAAGTGCAGCTTCGTCTTTCAGATGACAATTCACTTTTCCCCATGCCTGTGGAAAGCCCAGAAGCACTAGAACAACAACCGGCCGCATCCTGCTCACATGAGCACCACTATGACACTGAGCAGCCCAGCTCCCTTCCTGCTGGTTTCACAGCAGCACCCCACGGTTTGTGCAGACACAAACATCCCCCGCCCCACGAGTCTGCGCTGCATCTATTCTCAGACAGGTATTGCAAGCCCCATCAGGGCTTCACGTTGCTCTCAGGCTTGTGTGCCGTCTCATTTTGTTTTCTTTTCTCATTGGCGAGTATTGCCTGTGGGGGATAACCCGTGCTTTCCCTGCCTGCCCATCACTGCTGTAAAGCCCTGATTAGATGGCCCGATGGTTATTAATCATGGGAGATCTACGGTATTTCAATTGACTCAGAACTTTGGCATTATAACTGAGGTCTGGAATGTGCTCTCCAGCAAATCCACTCGATATTGGTTTCTGTTTACCCAGCAGTGATGTCGTATCAACTCATCAGGAGCACTCCAGTGGAGATGTGAGTTTGTTAGAAGGAGTCTGGGCAGCAGAGCCAAGCTCAGCTGCAGGCAGGCTCCTCCACCTGGCAGCAGGTCGGGCTGCTAAGCACAACTCTCACCTCTGTGCCCATGTCCAGCGCTGGAGCTGGTGTCTGCCCGTCCTGGGCAGGAGCCTCCGCACCTGCAGCCACTGGGGCTTCAGCCTCAGCTCACACAAAGATGGCTCCTGCGTCCTTCATTTGGCTTAACGTGGAAATAATGCTGGCAAAGATCTGGTTTTCCACCCACCTTCCTCCTACCAGAACCAAACAAAAGCCGTACGGAAACCAGCACTTTGCAAGAAAGCATTCTCTAGTGGCGAAAATACTAAGTTGCTAATATTTCCAAGAAGCAATTTATTTTCTATGAATTTTCAAACAACATGAAGGAAGGTTTCCAGAGCTTCTAGGCAAGCAGCATTGCATCAGCACCACACATGGATTTTCCTGCAAGCCTGCTTGCTCCTTGGGAAGCCATAGATTTGCCATCCACCACAGGCGGTCCATGAGAGATCAGCCGGCCAGGAGTGCTGGGCCCTGCACACCCTGGTGAGCTGCTCCCTGGGGACAGGGACTGGCACGGTCCTGGTCACTCCCTGCAGCTGAATGCCTGCGGTGAAACCTCACCACTAACAGCTGAGATCCTGTCACTTCGCAGCAGCTACCTCAGGGCCGTAAAGCACGCTTCACCAAAGGCGGAAAAAAATAATGCTACATCTGCAGCATGAGTTTCCTATGATTTGCATTTCCTGGGCAATTCTTTCCAGAATTTTCATGTAAGCACTGGAACAAAACCAAGAGTGAAGGCTGTGTACAAACAGCAAGTGCTGAGTCCTGATGGGGCTCAGTCTCACAACTGCAGAGTGGTTTGCACTGTATGGTTCACGGGCACCAGAGGCACATCCAGGGACATCCTGTCCCCTATCAGCATCACGCTGGTGCCAAAGGGCAGAGGCAGCCTCCGGCTGCTGCTGTGGGCAGGAGCTGAGCCCGGCCTCGAGCACATCCCATCAGCCGTCCTCTGCACCAGGGCAGGGGCGATGCTGTCAGCGTGGCCTTCGTTTTTCATCCACAGGAACGGGCTGGTCTTGTCATAACCAAGCCCGAACACAAGCCCCGGCCACCTGAACATATCCCACTGCTCCAGTGTGAAATAGAAAGGCTGGTCACGGAAATTCCCAACGCATCCTAGCAGAGAGAAAGTGTCTATTTATGTAATCGCTGCAGTGCTCAGATACCATGGAAATAAGTAAAGAATAATATCTTGGGGGAGTCTGTGGCACTGCAGATTTCAGCAGCAGTTTCTGTTTGCTGCCAAGCCCAAGCCCCCGCTGGTGTTCCTGCCCCCAGGCTTGCCCACGAGCTGCCACGCTTCAGGAACACACAGCATTTTGCACAGGTTTCACCACACTGCTTCCAGCCCTGTTTCCATTCTCTGGGCTCACAGGCACCCAGGGACAGCAGCAATCCCTCACCTGGCTCCTGCACAGGGCTGTTGCTGGAAGAGCACTGCACGCTTCAACACCGCACACCTCATCACCACCTGCAACCCACCTGTGCTCTGCAGCAGCATTTTGCCACCCGCTATCCCTCGTTACACCTGTTCAGATGTGAAAGCCCCCAGTCCAGACAGGGTCAGCTCACATCCAGCCCCCAGTCATGCACTTATTGCAAGAGATTCCACTCCAAGTTTTGCTGCATTGCTTCCTAAAGGCAGTAGCAAAGCTTTAATTACCTGCAAGCAGAAACAGACCACAGTGCAAAGAGTTAATGCTTGCAGCACAGTGCAGTGATGACACCGAAGACCAAAGAGGGTTTAAATGTTACAAAGAGCAAGGAGATTAGCAGAACGGACTGGGCCAGAATTGGTATTCAAGGAGAAAGACAGGAAAGGAAAAGTGGAACATTAGGAAGAGATATGTGAAATTACCTCTCCAGAGTGAAGAGGCAGAAGCTCCACTGCTTGGTACATTTAAAACTAAGTTGGACAAAGCAATATGAACACGTGTAAGATAGCAGCTCTGCTTCAGCAGGAGGAGGGCTCAGACTATTTTCATCTCCTGTCCTTGCAGCTGGCTGCTTGCAGGAAGCTCCAGGTGTTTGCCCATGAGCCGGTAACAGAGCTCTGCAAGTCCTACTGCTATCTCTGGCAATTCCAGGACATTTTTCCGGACAGATCGTAGGAAGAACAGGAAGAACCACAAGAGCCAAGGCTGCCTCTCAGCTGTGTGCTCAGTGATCAGAGTGGGGAGCTGGTCACACACGCACACACCTATGTATGTTTCTAGGAAAAGTCGCAAGGTTATAATGGGAAAGAATGGGACAAAGCAGAAACATTCCTTGACCATGGAGAGACATGGAGAGAGAACTGCTGAGCCCTGGGGCATTTCCCAGGCAGAGGACACAGCCCAGGCTCATGCACCGCTCTGACCCAGCACAGCAGAGCACTCTGTAGGCAGCCGCCCTGCAGGCAGACGCTCAACAAACACACAGGAACCCAAAAATCAGCAGAGAAACAAACCAAGACCATCTCAGACTCCCCAGGCTGCACAGAGCTGCGTGCACAGGAAGGTGGCTCTCCCAGCAGAGCGGGCTCTGTGCCATGCACCCATACCTGCTGTCCTGGAGAACCACGTGCCAGGGGCTGGGCTGTGCTCTTCGCTGGGCTTTCAGGGCTGTAAGAGAAGAAATACATTTGTCACGTTTACTGGTATTCTTCTCACTTCTCATTAATCTCATTACCTCTCCTGGCTAAGCTATTGCTTCCTTAAGCAGCTGCCTGGACCTAATTAAGGAGTAAGCTGCGCGTCTCGAGTCGCACGTGCCAGCCGCTTCACCCTTCTCTCAGGAAAGGTGATTTTAAACTCAAGCATCTACTGCAAAGGGCTGGGGAGGATTTCATCCCAGCTGCTATCTTAATGGCCCTTTGAAAGTCACCTTTACATTCAGAGCCTCCTGTGATACTCAGGGTTTTCCCACTGCCACGGGATGGCTCCGGCAGCTCTGCTCATCGCACTGCCAGCAAAGCTCCTGTCCCAGGAGAAGCGCTCATCCAGTTCTTCAGCATGACACAAAGCCTCCAAGCAGAGGTGCTTACTGTGAGGAGCACAGTGAGAAGCACAGACAGGGCCCTTCCCAGCAGTGGAGCGAGCACTGCAGCCTCCTCCTGTCCCCCTCACCTGGCAGCAATCTCCGTGCTGATGGCTGGAGCTCTGGGCAGTTGCCCTGCCAGCCCAGCTGCGGCATGATGCCCTGGCCCAGCACTGACGAGGGAGTGAGCATGGCTGAGTGCTGAAGAGCTGAGCAGCACAGCATGCGGGCACAGAAGCCAACGCTGAGCAAGTGTGGTCGCACCGATGAGAGGGGGGTGCCGCAGCCCCCCCAGCACTCCGTGTGCGGCACGTGGGTGGGCAGATGTCACCAGCTCAGCCCCATGGCTTCCCCAGGTGCCAAAGCCAGGGCAACACCGGCCCTGGGGTGAGGACCTCAGGGGAGGCCTTTCCAAAGTTTAAATCTTTTCATCGGGTGAAGCACGCAGGCATGCCTCAGTCCCACTGACAGCGCAATGAGGGGGAACAAGGGCCCCTGCTATTTCATTGTACAGTTCGCATTATTCTCACACTGTGTCTGAGTTACCCCTATGCATTCTACTGCCTTTGAGGTATTATATACAGTATTAAATCTAAATTGTTCACAAAATGCGCATCAATTCTTTACACATCCTAATAATACCAACGTCTCAATGCATGCAAAATCACTTTCTCCATCAGCAGAATGATGTGAGCAGACTCCGAATATGTACGTATTTTGTCCAGTCTTCACAATGCAAAAGATTCACCATATGCAGTCCGTGCGCACATGCACGTGTATGTGCCCACGCAGCACCTCGCAGCGTAGCTGGGACAGGTTGGTTCCCGCATCAGAAAGCTGCACAGAGACAAATCCCTGTTGCCACCATTCTTGCAGCGCTTGCTGCCTCCACAGCTCAGCTTTTTGGAGTCTCCTGCAGCTGCCCCTGCCTGGGGGGGAGCAGCACCCCAGGAGCAGGGTGAGGTTTTGTGGGCACAGAGTTGCATCGGGGAGGGTCAGGCTGGGTGTTAGGGAGAAGTCCTTCACCAGAGCGACTGGGACGTGGCACAGGCTCCCCAGGGCAGTGGTCACGGCTCCAAGCTGCTGGAGTTCAAGGAACATTTGCACAGCGCTCTCAGAAACAGAGTTTGAGTGTTTGGTGGTGCTATGTGGAGCCAGGAGCCGGACTTGATGATCCCTGTGGGTCCCTTCCAGCCCAGGACATTGTATGACACTGCACGCACACTGTGCCCCATCAGCTGGCACAGGCTGTGGCAGGCAGGGAAGTTCATCCCACCTGGCCTTCATTGTGTACAGAGCAGATTTGTGCCCCGCAGCTGGCAAAGCACACACGGGCTGGGGGCTGAGGCAGGGGCTGTGCACCTCACGCACAGCAGAGACACAGTGCCCCTCACTGCCATCACCTGCACCCTCCCAGGCTTCACATAAAACCGGCAAGGACAGCACCTGTGTGAAGGGCCAGAGCCGCCGGGCAGGCAGGGGCTGCAGCAGGGGAGCAGGCTGCACTGCCACCTTCCCCCGGGCTGGCTTTATTTAGCTGGTTACATAAAGCGGCTGCTGGGAAGGAACAGCGGCGTGGGCGCACCGGCACCACACGCCAAGCTGTGCAAGGCAGCTGCGCTTTCCCTCCCGCTGGCCGCTGGCATGGCTGCTGTGCAGCGAGGGCAGCAAGGAGAGCCCTGCAGCTGCAGCAGTGCCCAGACGGCGGCAGCAGGGCCCAGGCTGACCTCTGGGGGATCTCATCTGGGCACCACCCGGCTTCATCCCGTGTGGCAGTTCAGCATTAGAACAAAGTCAGTCAGAGCAGAACGTGGGGAAAGCAAGGCCTGTGCTGATCCCTCACAGAGCTGCTGAGCACAAAGCCTCTGAGAGGGGAATGCAGCAGGGCGGGCCCTGCCTGGCATGGCTACCACCAGCACCCAGCAGCGGGGCCCATGGTGCAGCCCACGGCACTGCAGGAGAGCAGTGGGGCACCACGGCACGTAGACAGCTCTACAGGGGAGAAAGCAGGGTCCTGTGGCCTCTCCGTTAGCTTGCAGGAGTGGCGGTTTCCAGCCCAGGGCTGTATTCGCCGTTAGCTCACACATCTGTGGAACACACCCCGGGTCCCTTTAACCCAGGGCCATTGCTGGAAAGAGGCCGAGCAGCGACATCGGACCCCTCTGTGTTACTGCCCGCTGCCGCCAGGACGATGGAGGCGGCTTTCCTCTCCGCTCTCGTGTCCTTTCCCCAATGTTTTTATCCTCGTGCGTTCCTCTCCTGGGCTGAGCACGCACAGCGGCGGCGAGCAGCCCCAGCAGCCCCGCGGCAGCGCCCGGCCCGGCCCGGCCNTGGCACGCTGCTGCCCGCAGAGAAGCCCCAGCACGGCTCTGCTAGGCGTTAAGGTTTGCTCCGGCCCAGAGAGCAGGAACGAGGGTAAAACCAGCATTGGGATCAAGTCCCCCACTTTGTTTCTAAACCAAACCATTGCATGCTTTAAGCTGACACCGGTAAGAAGAAACACCCGGCTACAGCATGAAGCTTCCATCTTGGGACCCTTAAATCACTCCGGAATTTGTCTCAAAGAAAGAAGCGCTCCTCCTGTCCTTCTCTTCCTGGTGCTGTCAATATTCAAAACAGAGCTGAAACCTCAGGTGCTGTTTCTCAGCAGATGAGGCACACAGCTTTAAAATTTTAGCTTTTACTCAAAAGGACCCATTTTTCCATAACAAGGTGTGGGAGAACACTTCTTACATCTGCGCTCTCCAGTTTCAGGGAAGAAGCAGAGGCCTAAAGCTGTAATGGGCACAGCCCCACAGATCCTGCAGGCAGACAGAAGCCCTGAAGTCCCCAGAGGGGGAGGACAATGTTTTAAGAGAAAAAAAAAAACAATTATTCAGAAACACCTGATGCCATGCAGTGAATAAATCACTATGGGCACTGTCTGACACATTCACTTCTTACAAGAACCTGTCTCGCACCTCAGTGCCCAGGCCCGAAGCAGGCAGTGCTGGCAGGGACCATGCAGCATACGGCTCAGTGCCCTTGCAGTGCTGCCTGCCAGCAGCGTTCAGCGGGTCTGCATGCACACCCCTGTCAGACCGAGGGCTGCAGAAAGCCGGACATCACCGATTAAACCACAGCAGGCACCGAGTTTTCCTGGGAAGCATGGAGACAGTAAAATAGCGTTCTGGGATTTGGAGAAAGATTCAGAGAAGGGAAAGCAGTGCGAATACAGAAGCTGCACTTGATCGAAGATGAGAAAAACATTTTAACTGTAGAAAAGGAGGCACGTGGTACTCTAGTTATGTAAAAGCCTAAGGACAGGGATGATGCTGTAAAGAAGGGATATCTGATAACAATTCTCCTCTCAACAACTACAGCTCCAGAAACCACTTCAGACGAGAATCCCTTGTTAAAGGGCGGTGTGAGGGAACATGGTAACTCCGGCAGGACACCTGCAAGAATGGCACCTTAGGAGAATGTAATAGGGCAATAAATGACAACACGTGAAAAAAGTTTTTTATTTCTCAGTGTTTCTCCACTGTCAATACTGTCCTTTCGCTGCATCAGGTTGCAAAAAACTCTCTGCCTTTTCCATTTTCAACAGCTACAATATTTACAGGCTGTTTCCAGTAACACACGCAGACACATACACACTCACAGACACGCAGGTACACATATCCCTACCCCTGGCAAGTCACCCATTTGCTGGTAGAGGCAATATATACTCTCACTGCCCATTACAAACCAAAGCCATCCTCCCACATATGCTCTAATCCCCTCTTTCTCTCTGTCCCATTCGGCAGCTTGTTGTCAAGCTTTTTGGGGGTGAATCTTTATGTAAGAAGTTAACACACTCAGAGGTTTATTGCCATCTTTCAGAGCTGTGGACTAAGTGTACTGGGATTACCTACTCAAACTGTACATACCAGAAGTCAAAGAGTTGCTCATATTCAGGTGCTTGTGACTGTGAGTGATGTACGTACGCTCCTGAACTCTTTTGGAGCAGCCATCTTAATCGCCTTTTGGGAAATATGCGCATCATGCTGGGGTGAGACAAGCCACATGCTTTACTTTCCACCAAGGTGTTATGTACCCACTTTTTTACTAAGGCACCAGTAATTACCGGTTTAATTTCTGAAAGAGTCCAGCCTCACTGAAGGTACTGCATTAGATTATCAAATACTAAGCCAGACAAGAAAAGAATAGATGCCTATATAATAGGTATAAAATTCCTTAATAAAAACAAGTACATAAAACCTGTGGTGGTATAACCCCAAATCCAATCTAGGTAGAATAATATCTGAATAATATGAATTGTAAGAAATGCAATCTATCCTGCTCCATTTGGGGGAATGGAGAGTCCTGTAATTGAGAAAGGTCTTTAAAGCAGTGTTTTCCTATCTACGCTCCTAGGCTGTATGGTGTTGTGTGTACTATCAGAGAAAAGCTCTGACGTTGGACCGGACCGTAAGGCATCTCCTCCTCCCCCTCCCCCTGTTCCAGACAAAGCGTGGTGGCCACTTGCCAAACAGCCGAGGGCACAAATCTGTGCTGCCAGTTTTCATCTGTCTCCTCACCAGTCACCTGGGCTTCTCAGTAAAGTTCTTCTGCTCCCATAGGGGTTATGAGCGTGGTGGTAAGGAAAGCCTGGTGGGAAAACTGATGTCAACACTGAGAAACATGCCAAGTGCTCCAAAGCGGCTACAGGAACCAACTTAGATGGAATCCAAACCAGAAAATGAAATCTTGCCCCTTGTTCTTCTGCAAACTGTAGAATAATTTCAGAGATGCTGAATCTCAAGAGATACCCCATGAATTCATCACTATGATCACACAGTATATCAGCAGTGTTGTTTTTTTTGTTTGTTTTTTTTTTTAAATTTCAGGAAGTTTTAAGGAGTGTTCACAGGCTGGTGAAATAAAGACTTTAAAAAAATGAAACACCAGCCTTTTTACTGATGGACACAATCTAACCGGGGGGGGGGCTTTTAAGCACTTCTCAGAAATTGAGTATTTCTTGTAGGAAGCGGTCAGTACGCATGTGTGTATACATAGATACCACCTTTCAAGAAAGGTGAGAGAAACAAAACAGCCGGGCATCTATCCAAAAGCTAAAACAGGACTTAACTGGAATGTTCTTAGGGCAAGAGAAGACCACACAATGACAAGTGGACAGAGTTAGAGCACTCATCTATAGGTTCTCAGGAAAGCTTAGAAAAAACCAATCCTGTTCTATGCTGAGCTCAATCTGGACTGGCAGGACTACTCTGAAAATAGTCATCCTTTCTACACCCACAACAGGAGAAAAATACTATGTCAAGACAAAAAATCAAAGAGAACAGAACAACAACAAAAAATTCCCACCTAGAACAGTTTTCCATTGACAGATCTATCCTGTGGGGAACTGGAAGAAAACAAACGTTTTTGTCACTCTCACAGTGGAACCAAGACACAAACTTGCACAAACCAACGTACAATCATATATCAATCTTTACAGACTTCAGAATGCAGTAAAACCTAAGAAAAAAGTTAATTTTCCAAAGCCTTACAGAAGAGTAAAATTGCAAGTAGGTGACTTCTGTTGAGCAGATCTCAGCTAGATAGGAGCACTATGTAAATGGCTTCACAGTAGGTGTTTGCTGAATATCTGAAAGAAGCTATTAACCTGCAAACCGGCCACGCTCAAATCCATCTCCTGAAGGCAAGACACTGAAAGCCTTAAGATAAAAAAAAAAAAATAGAAAGATCAATTCTCTTTATCCCTTATGGAAAAACCCTTCTTTCTCCCATCTGCTGTTTGCTAATGTAATTCTAGTTACAGATTCCCTAGGATTTTTATCTTAACATCATTAATTCCTGCCACATCTATTACCAGCAGCGGACACTGTCATTATCTTGCACTGGATACAATGAAATAGGTTGTTCAGAGTCAGGGTTAGCACACTGAAAGTTGCTACAGCTGAGTTAAACGAAGCAAAACGAAACACCACCACAAAACAACCCATCCTGGCGTATTTCACTTTTCAGTCATTTGTTTACCTTATGGCTCCAGTACAGGAAAAAAAAAAACAGCCTTCTGCAACTAATATCAAAGCAGGGCCTATTTCTTTCTACAGAATCTTGACAACGCAACATTCCTAGTGAGACAGGAAACCCTGTAATCCACCTGTGGAGAAAGACACAGAATAAAACCTTAACCAAAACATCTTCAGTCTAGAACATACACATTTTCTTCACTCCTGACAGCAAAATTACCAGACTACTGACCAAGGTTCATTTACTGTACAACACTTTCAGATACACGGGAGATGAATTTAACTACGATGTGCACATCAGATAAGCTATGTGGGACAGCAAGACTATTTCAATGGCGGCAGATCCACAACTGTGCATTTCTACCAAGACCAAATGCAACTGCGTACGCATGCACCAAATGGTAATGCACATCTGTAAAATGCACAGTACTTGGAGCATAAATTTGCATAGTGTATGATGTAAGCAAGGCCCCAGTGTGATTCACTGGGAAGTTGCAACAATTGTCTAGCTACCAGGCACGCAGAATTACCCTTTCATAGCTAGAAAGCATACAGTGACTTGAGTCAGAACACCAACAGTTTTTAGGTAGCTGTTTCTTCCACTGTTTTTTTTTTCCCCCTCCCCTCATCCCATATAATTTCACTCTTACATTAGGTACATAATGGACAGGGTTTCTCTGATGTCAGAGAAATAATTACAACAACCTCTGCAGTGTATCAGAAGTCTCTTCTGGTTTCATTACTTAAAAAGAAGCCGAGGTGACTGGGAAGAAGATGGCTGCTCCCAAAGGCTAGGACTGTGCGCGGATTCTGCACAGAATCCTACATAACTACAGATCAGAAACAGGAAACAATCACAACAGGTACATTTTTTTTCTTACGGATTAAGAGAAGTGAGTCATAGGAACTGCAAGTCAAAACCAAACCAGTTTCCCTCTCACACTCCCACAACAGTTCTGAGTTACTTGTTTCCCTGAATACACACATTTAAAAAAATACAATAAAACCTAGGATATGTAACACATGAATAATTCAACTTCACAGTTATAAATACTCAAATTACACTTACATAGAATGTATAATCACAGAAAATAAAATTCAAGTCATAGAAAAGAATGAAAACTAAAGGGAAAGAAAAGGCAAGGTGGCAGAAGAAATGATACAAGTTTAGGGCTGTGCCTTCTATAAAAGCCTTTTGAAAGGTGATTTTTTTCTCCATTTATTTTTTAATTGAATGGGATCGAAAAACCTTCAAGCATCTCCCCTACAGAACTCCACTATCTGCCAGAGAAGAGCCAACGAAACAACAGAGCCAGCTCTGGGTGTAAAGAAGCAAGGTAGCCAAAGCCAGCTAAGGGAGGGACAGATGGAAGATAGTGTACTGGGGTCCACTTTAAAGCTGGATGTGCTGTATAGATTTGAGGTACCACTGCCACCACAATAGATTCTGATGTAGCACAGGGATACTCAGGTACATTTCTAAATATTTGTTGTTTTACCATTTATTGTGAAGAGGATGCAGCAAATGCACTTGTACGAAATACAGAACATAGAACCAAACCCATGGCACAGCCCTTACCATCAACATGTATATGGAGAGGGAGGGGATTAATCCCAAAGGCAATTTAAATAATGGTATTTTATATACTTATATTTATATATATAAATAAATGTTCTCAGCAATCTCAGGGTTGTTTTTAGTGCATTGCTGTAAAAAAATTAGTGCAGTTCTCATTAATGTTTTAGCTCATAAGGAATAAGAATCTATACATCTGTTCAGTCTCTTCTTGCCACTCCTGAAACCTTTACGCTGTGTTTCACCAAACTGAAGGTTTGTAGTCAATTTCTTTAAAATAAGGTGGATGAATTCCACATATTCTGTGACAAGACATGGCAATTTTTGGCAAAACAATTAGAAAAATATGAGGTGCTCTGATCTTAGAACCGAAAAGTTTGTTGATTTAAAGCATTACACAATGCATAAACAAAATTTATAAACAAAAAGATATGTCTCAACAAATCTATCCTTCATGCAAATGTTTCTTCAGCAGCTAACAACTTAAAAATTTCTTACACTTGTTTATTTGGGGAAAAGGACTTAGACAAATCTCTGTTTCAAGTCCTTTCCTACAACTGGACCAAAGTTTTATGTCCGGGGAGCTGCTGCTTCTGGACCCTTCTCTTTTCTGAACTGTTGGAGAAGGGGAAGTTTAAGTCTCGGAGATTTACACTTCAGCCCCAAGTTCTAGGACTCCGGTTTCAACAACAGCAACGTATTTATCTTCAATTTGAACCAGCAGGATGGTCTTGTCTATGTGGGACCGACTACTTGGATCTCTGCTGCAAGGCACCCAGCGGTGAATCACCTGGAAAAATCAAGTAAAATAAAACATGAGTTTCACAGGAACAGCCATCATTTCCAAGTCATAGCGGATAATTCGGGGCTCTTGCAGGGCAAAGGGAGCAAGAACACAAGTGCCATACTGACTTGGCTGCTCGTTCTTCAGTGAACACATGCCCACAGATGCGTTATTTGTCTAACTCTTGCTGGAGATCTATGGCTTACCTGAGAACAATCAGCCCTGGAGTTGAATTTCAGCACAGCCTGACCCAAATCAGAGCTGAACAGGTCATGCAAAGTAAACAATTGGAAAAACTGTACACGTACAGATTCAGAATATTTTGAAGTAATAGTTTTGAAACTGTAATGCTTTGAAATATCTTGGTGTTTTGCAGCACAGAACTACAGTTTATCAGGAGTGAGATAGAGAACACAGTTTCACAGGTTTCACAAGTCAAATCCCCTGGCCTAGTTTCATTACTTGCTCACTGTGGATTTAAGGTTGATTTTTTCAAATTAAATTACACAGAGATAATATAAAATACTTCTAAAAGTATTACTAATAGTGAGGAAGGGTTTCAGAAACACTGCCACAAACTACTATCACATACTCCCTTAGACCCAAAAGAATCCAGGTACTTTCATCCGCTCCTTCCAAGGACCTCGCCAGATACCAGCCATCAAAAGGTCTCTTTTCCATACAGGTCCTCATATGACCAACTCCCAACTTGAGCTCTTTACACCCTTAATGCCCAGACATGAAAGGGTGTCCTAAAGTGACCAAAAGGATGCTCCATTATCATGGCTTTAATAAGTATTTCCACCTCTACAGAAACAGAACATTTGCCAGACATGGCAAGAGAACTCTAAAGTCAAACTCTAAACTCAAATGCAAATTAAGGTAAAAAAAAAAAAATCCAAGACAAGAGTTTGCAGGAGTTTTATTGATACAGGTGGAAAAACAGACTCTTTAGCAGGGTCTGTGGTGATAGGACAAGGGGAAATGGTTTCAAACTAAGAGGAGATTTAGGCTGGATTTAAGGAAAAAGACTGCCCAGAGATGTGGAAGCCCTGTCCCTGGAGACAATCAAGGTCAGACTGGACTGGGCTCTGAGCAACCTCATCTAGCTGTAGGTATCCCTGTTCATTGCAGGGGAGTTGGACTAGATGACCTTTAAAAGGTCCCTTCCAACTCCAAGGATTCTATGATTCTATAAAAGCCACAAATCTACATCTTCAAAGATCAAATCCAGATGACCCTCCCCCAAGTCCTCCCTATATCCAGTTGCAGATTTCTCTAACACTGGGTAAGGAGACTGAGCTTTGTCCTCAGCATGTGATCTACACTGCATCTTCAGGGAGAGGATTTCAGACAAGGGAAGCACAGCATCTCTAGATGCCCCTTGCTTGATGCAACAGCATGGTATTTAAGCAGTCTGTTCAAGTTTGACATTACCAAATTATTTCCAAATAAACTTTATATGCTGTTGTATAGAGTGATAACAGGAATATTCCATCCTCAGACAAAGAACTTCCCAACCAAGTCTAAATGCTACATCCTTGTTGTCCGATTTAAAACTAGTGACTCTGAGACAGTCAGGGCTGACTACTCCAAAGGCCTGAAGGTTCCTTCAACACTAAGCCTGTATATGCACAAGTTGGACACAAACTATAACTCACTGTACCCATCCCCTCACACTCAGTTTTACCATCTGTTCCATCATGCCTGGCATTTATTTAATGCTGATACAAAGAACAACTCTGACATTAATGTAAGAAAATTATTTTTAAAAATTATTTTCTATGACTGGTAATGTGCAAAATAACGTCACCAGACAGTGAGGAGGTGACGAGAATCTTCTGGGGGTTGTCTTGCACATGCCAGTGTCGGGGACAAAAAAAAGTTCTCTAGCACATAGAAACATAATGCAGAATACACTTAAACCTCAAATTCCTGGGGAAAAAGAAGCTCTAATCCAAAGAAGGTTGATAAATTTCCTTTTCTTGAAGAAACCCTAAGATGTTCTTGTGTAGTGAACATACTAGCAAAGCTTAGCAAAATAAGAAGCAAGGTTAGGAAAAGTGCTTTTTCTACATAGTTTCTAAGTTTTAAACAATTGAGACTACATAGTGCTCACAAACTAAAAGCTTCTCCCATACAATCACCCTCAGACGATTATTAACTAAGGGTCTTACCCCTGTCAGAACCAACACAACCTATCCTACTCCCCACAGTAGTTACAACACATTCCTAATCTTATGCAGTTGAAGAGAACAGATACAAAACACACATTTTACTGCAATGTCATAAACCAATTCCTGAATTACCCATCCCTATGCAAAAACAAAAAACAACAGAAACAGGAACAATGTGGCAGCCTCTTCTCATCCATTTTCTCTTTATTCTTTTTTACCATTCTGCTTCACTTCTTTTGCTTTCCTCTGCTTTTGAATATTGCTTCTTTTCTGTTCTCATGCAGCAGGGAAGTCTACATGTCACTCAATGCGGTCATAATAATTGTTACATAGGTACTGGGGTTTTTCTGAAGTAGACTTTCAAACAAGAATACTGATATAGTAATGCTTTGGCTGGTGAACAGCTTGCTGAGCAGCTCCCCAGCAGGTAAGAATCAGTTCTGCCTGTTTGCAGAAGGTGCAGGATCAGAAGGACAGAAGACAACTGTCCTAAGAACAGACAGATTTACTGATATTGTATGCTTAATTCAGGCAGCAGTTAAATCCATTTCTCCTAATCGGACATAAGAAAGGGGAAAAGCACCAGATTATCCTAGGTTAGAAGATATTCTTCTAAAACCCTGCCAGTATACTGCACCAAAAATAGACAAGAAACATCCAGAATAGCGTAACCTTTCTATAACAAATCACTGTACATCAGCACACTGCAATTTACAAAACAAAACTACAGAACTCCTACAAAAATAAAAAAAAGTAACTGTCCAGTATTAGGCAACAGGATTCACGATTCCAGGATACAACTCAGTACGACCTTTTACATTCATCATCTTTACGACATTCTTCACCTGCAATAGCTAAAAAGAAAATCCCAAAAGCACACTGTCTAAACTCGACTTACCTATGAGTATTCACAAAAGCATTCTACTCCCAGCTGTTACATACAAGTCAGTCCTACAAGTTAGTCTTAAAGGTGGTCAACTACAATACAACTGTTCATGGAAGGAATTTATTTTCAGGTCCCTTCCTTCACACACGTAACAATGAATGCAAAATCTATCTTGATGGTATCAGTATATTGACATTTCTTTAATTTTGCACACATCCACAGTGATGTGCATTTTCAGACAGCAAAATCCAGCCCCTGTATCCACTCTATGAATGACACCTTCAGCTGAAATAAGCAGTCTATCAAAGCAAATTCTTATCAAATGTCACAACTGACACATTCAAAGTGAAAATACAGTAGCATCAGTGAACCAATGCTGGTACAATGTCAGTGACTCTTCCCTTGTACTATTTACCACTGATATTTACCACTATTTACTCACTGGGTCATCTTTAGATCAGAAGGTCTAGAAACAGTCTGCCTCAGGTTAAAAAAAAAAAAAAAACACTAAAGAAACTACACTTGGAGATGTTTTCCAACTAGTCAGTGAACTTCTGTTTTCATATGCAGATAGAACACCCCTAGGGAAAAGGGGGACTGAATTTCAAGTCATATGCTTTTGCAACTTTTAGTTATAGCATATTTCCTTCTTAAAGGAAACACTCATTAAGTACTTATTATAAAACAAAAGACACAAAAATAACCTACTTGACTTTCATCAGAATAATTTAAAAAACAAATACTCTTAACTGTTCAACTAAGGATTGGTTGGTAGATTGATCTTCAGTATTTGCTCAGGGATTGACAGTTCAAGGCAAGGAAAATGAAGGCTGGATGAGTAAGCACAATGCCTGAGGTAACGGTTCATGACAAGAGCTGGAAGAAGGCAAGGAAGGAGAGGTGGCTGACAACATTTGAATCATCTCGTATCTTTTGGATACGGTTGCAGAAATATTAGAAATATTCCTCTGCTCCAAATTAGGATTCTAGACCTGCTCTCCCAGCAATATTGACTTAGAAGACAGCTGCTGATCCAGCTTACTACTAACATGTCATTGGCCTTGACACCCAGGAAGACCGTCACATAATCAAGACGCTGCCTTTTTATCTTTTATTTTTAAATTAGCTTGTCAACTTCTAAACAAAAAACTTACATGGCCTTCCATGCCTTCCTGAGGACTCCAGTCTTTCCAGCTGTTTCTTCCAGCTTTTAGCCGTATCATCTCATCTGGCCACTGCAGCTCTTTCCTTTTTGACACGTTGATCCCTTCCAGTACTTGACTGGGATCCATTAACTATAAGTAGGAATTGAGTTTTGACTGTTAGTTCAGCCAAAATTTAAAAGACATGGATTAACTGTAACCTTTTACACACTTCACAGAACTGGCAATCACACAGAAATCGGTAGCCGATTCCAATGTTGCAAACCCAAGCTCCAGGCTACAAAAATACTTGAGCAAAGAACGTGCAAGATTAGGCTGTGGTTCCTGACACAGCTGACAACATACTGGTTTACTGCTGTCTGGCTCCCTTCCCCGCACCCCTTCGTTCAGTTACACTGGCCCATGGAAGAGTCTAAGCTGGCACAAAATACACATTGGCAGCACATGGTCCAGTAGCAGGGAAGAGTTTAGTGATGACAAGCTGTTAGGACTGGCTCATCACTTCTTAGAAAAGAAAATCATAAGAAACGTGGGCTTAGAGAATTCACTGGTAGGCTGAGAAGCTGTTTGTCTACTAGCATGGTTTGCTGAGCCCACCTAGTGTTTTGAAGTAAACCAGCCTTTCCACAGGAACAGCAGGAGAAAACTCCTGAAAACTTTTTCCTATTTAAGGACAGAGAGAACCCTGTAACATCCAGTACCTCAGAGCATACAGCAACTTTCTCTGTGCCTTCCTCACACAGAGGAACTAAACAGTTCCATAAAAGGGCCCATGTCTGCAAACAAAAGCTACTAAGCAGAGACCTGCAAAGTTAGTTAACTTCGTCTACATTAATTAACTTAGTTAACGATGTCTAAGGATGCAATTTATTCTAAAATGAGGCGATGTCAGCAATGAAGTCAAGTTTGTCATGATCTGGCCTATTAAATACTTCTTGGTGTTTCCCAGTAACATACTGCTAAAGACATGCATGTGGGGCTAACGAAAGCTACAAGAGCAAGAATACATATTTCTTGATTTTCACAGAATCAGTAAGGCTGCCAGTAATTAACTTAATGGAATACTGTTTGCTGCTCAGTAACCCAGCCTT
Source organism: Penelope pileata (assembly GCA_013396635.1). Taxonomy (NCBI): domain Eukaryota; kingdom Metazoa; phylum Chordata; class Aves; order Galliformes; family Cracidae; genus Penelope; species Penelope pileata. The sequence continues at coordinate 1,638,815 of WBMW01005934.1, forward strand.
GTGGCAATAACTAAAGAACACATCTGAAATTTAAGTGGCAGCATTTTTATACCTGTTGTTGTGAATGATCTACTTGGTTTAAAATAAGAAAGCTACTTGATTTCGATCCTGCAGATAAAGCTCTTTAGCTTTACATGTTGTCATTAATAAAACCAGACTAAGCATGGAGCAAAACTGAGTTCAGCTGACATTCTCAAAGCCGTACTACTGGAAAACAAAGGAAGCGATGTAAACAGACAGGTCTAAACATGCAGCAAGGCTGCCTGTACAGAAAACCTTTTCCTTACATTAGTTCTCCAGTTGTAACTGCTAAACAATTGCATTCCAGACTGTGCATGTATTTAAAAACAGCGATTTCAGCAACATACAAGATAACACTAACAAAAGCACATGGCTAAGGAAGCTCAGTTAACTTGTTCTTCTGGACTATTCACCTGGATTCTGTAAATAACGTCATCCTTTTTGGCTTGCATTTGATTTGCAGGGCTTGCATTACCACCTGACTGAGTTTCAGCTGCATTACTCCCTCCTTCTGTCCCTAGAAAGCCCACAAGGGCATGCTGTTTACAGGCTGGGATGCTTTGGCTGGAGCTGCTGGAAGAGGGCAGGCCATGCTGCACGCTGACCCCAGACTGGCCAGTAGGTTCCATTTGGTTCACCATAGATAGGCGGGACTGGATGGATGATGGGAGGTTACGAAGGGATATCTGACTGGTGGAAGAGCGCCGACAAGGCACAAAGCCTGTTGTGGATGTGCGAAGAGATGAATGACGACTGCCGTAGCAATAAGATGAATGGCTAGCTACTGAGGCACGGGCAGGGGAATGTCTGACAAGGCTCGACTGCACAGAGTGAGAGCTGTGACTGGTGCCTAAAAATAAAAGATACAAAATCAGGAGTTTGATAAAGCCTCCCACACACATTAGATTTATGATACACAACTGTTTTAGCAACCAGATACAAAATTGATGGCTCTAACCAACAATATCTGAAACAATGGTATTGTAGGAGAAGATCTGTCGCGCTTAACATAGCAGAGCATTCGTGCACGTTTCACTCAACTTATGGAATCTCATGTTTTGTTCTATTCACAGCCTCCGCAAGGCAAATAGCTCGAAAATGCTTCAGACTTGCTCTTACCACACTAGCGATTTGTTTCTTAATATTAACATGCAAATTCCCAGTACTGAAGACAGTATAGGAGGTAGGGACGTCAATGTTTCAAAACTGAAGTACTCTTTCTTAATATGCTCAGATGAATGTTCAAAGATTGGATCAGAAAAAGTTAGAGCAAAAGATGTTATTAAACGTTAAATGAAAAAATAGCAATTTATGAATATTATTTAGCGTCTTTTCTAAATGAAGCACTTGTAAATACACCTCTTCACGGCTGCAGTGGTAATTATGTTGCATAAAAATAAATTCAGTACATTCAGCTGTGTACACATTTATATTCTTTGAGCAAAGGCAGCACTTGGAAAGCTTTTTCTCAGTTTTACTGGTTATCACCTCACTAGCTTCACATCAGTGCAGATTCAGTTAGGATTCAGCTAAAATACTACAGAAATAGATAATCCATTCCAGTGTATAAGTAAAAAGATACAAAGACAGTCAAAAATGGCAAGCTTAACATTAGCAGACAATATGACAGAAGTTATAAGAACAATTGGTAGAGATACGTTGTAAAAAGTTACGTGGTCTGTTTTGCTAGCATAACTGAACTACTGTGGCTTAAATCTCTGTTTGGGAACTTCCCAATTAACAGAACAGCACTGTAGTTTGGTAGGAACTCAAGCAGGTATTAGTAACACATGATCAAGGTTCGTTTGTGTGTTTCTCTCTTCTTTTAGCATAGGCCTGATCCAAAGAGCAGAGAGGCCAGTTCTGGCTATAGGATTGTCCTTCTGAAAAAATCATTATTGCTTTGTTTTAACATTACCCAGAGTGGATTGATGAGTTGGTGGATGAGCTGCAGGAAGAGCTGTGGGATGAGCTGCAACAGGAGGGTGCTGTACTGCTCCCGGCCCCTGCCCTGTAGTTACATTCCCTCCTCCTTGCGACACGCTGCTCTGCGATTCGTTGATAGTGGCATTGTTACTAGTGCAAGAAGCCCCACCTCCAGCATCAGAATCTTCAATGTTTCCACCGCTGTTACAGCCAGCTCCACAACCCTTCCTTAGTCTGAAAATACAATGCAATCAACAAAGTCATGCCAGCTGAACACAAGAATTTCTCAGAAATGCTTTACTCAGCACAATCTGTAAAGTCAATTTTTTATCTGATTTTTTAGAGAATGTTATTTTCTCAGAACAGGCTTTGCAAGTGTAAGTGTTACTTTCTAGGAGACTGCAATTTTCTTCACAATAGCTATGCAATTAACAGTTATGATAAACCAAATGTTCATTCAGATAAAATTACTTTTGGACAGAGAGAGAGAGGAAGGGAAAAGAATAAAGAGAAAAGCCACCTCTGAGGTGATAAAGGTCTAAACAGAAAATGCTGGAAGAATACCTTGGTCATTTTGCAACAGCTTACTAAATTTATGCTCTATAACATACTAGTCATACATGTAGTCATGTACTGTGAAGTCTTTTGACTACTTAGATGAGCAAGAAAATCATGTTTACTGGTTTTTTTGTTTGTTTGCTTTCATTTTTTGGTTGCCTGTTACCTTTGGTAACATACTCAGTTTTTTAAAGTACATATTGCAAATAGTTGAATCATGAGTTCTTGTGTGAATTTTGAACATTCATATGGCAGCCAACATTTTCCCACATATGTAATCACACAACGCAGGCTTTGCGCCATATTGCTTGCACTGGTAAAACTCAGATAGACACGCAACACAGCATATTCCTTCTTCCCCTACTTTTTATTATTCCTTTCTTTCAGTCCCACTCAAAATAAACTAATAAATCCATTCTCTTTTTTTGCCCCAGAGATCCAGAATAGCTTGGATCCTAATGCTGTTGTTATACTTCCATCTGTTGCTCTACCCACATGTCAGACAAGCAGCTGATGACAGAAGACATACACCGCAGACTGTAGTAAATGTGACATTCTGGGGCAATGCAGTATGTTCTTTTTTTTAATGTGCTGTAGACATAGAGGCATAAATATGGCCACTAGAACAGCAGCAGGACTGTCCTAACTACAGCACCAGCTCCTGGAACTGACACTAACAAGGACACACTTCTGAACGTCACACAAAGCTGCCATGGTTGCTTTTGCAGCCACAGTCATAAGGGGCCAGAAGTGAAGTTCTCATGACCTACAAGATACAGCACAGCAAGAAGCTTTGTTTGTACTAGGTTACTGAGGGGTCATATAGAGGGGTTTATTATACTGTCATCACTAGTTGCCTGTTCTACCTCTGACATACATTGCAAGCACTCACACAATTTTGAGCAATAACTAAAGTTTGAGTTACTGTATACAAACACACCCTAACAACATGAAAGCTTGCATGCTGCATGTACACTAGACAGAAATCCTACAGCAAAAGTAACAGTACCAACCACAAAAGGAAGTTACACAGAAGTTGTATTGTCTTTCATTATCAGATCCGACTGTAGAACTGTAATTCTTGCACGCAAACTTTATCCTCTAAATTTTTCTGTCACTCTTAGTTTGTGGTTTAGTACTTCAATGCCTTCAAGATTAACTCCTTGTGCCAGAGCACTTGCCATATTCTGCATATATGCTTGAAATAAAAGTCAAGGCCTATTTACTTTTATGTAACTGAATAACTATAAATACTTGTTGGCATGTATGAGACTAACTAATGACATACAAGAGCATGAACATATACTCATGAGAACTCATTTTCTCAGCTCACCTGTGCCATGTAGACACTATGAAGTTTCTGATGTTTCCTAAGCTGATAGCTCCCCCAAGAATCTCCTTAAGCTGTTCGTGACTATCCGAATAGGAAGTAGTCAAAGGTGAGACGTAGATTGGGTATCCAATTGGCTGGTCACAGGAGGAGTTGATCATGTTCCTCAGAGCTTGTTTTGCATTTTGGATACTTCCTCTTTCTGGATTGCGATTACGCAGGAAGACAAGCTCCTGCTGTTGTCCTGCCCACAGGCCACGCACACACTCTTTATTCACCTGCAAAAGATGAATGACAGAAGCCAAGTAAAAAGACTGTCAGAAAGTGAAACAGTGAGAACGTGAGTAGGTTGCCTTGGCATACGTAGACTTGTACAAGTGTATACGTTACTGTGCTACAGAACTACAACCATTCATATTCACTAAAAGGCTGAACTGATGGACACAGGCTGCAACAGCGGGAATAAAACACATGTAGTAACTGCATGAGAAAGACAACATTTGAAGTCAGGAACTGATTTTCTGATGAAACACTTCAACTACATGAGAAGAAGCTGCCCCAGCAATGACAGACCGCTAGGGACAAAGTAATAATTTCAGTTGAAGTATGTTGTGGTATATCATGATAATTATACCATTGTGGAATACACACAGAGCTTACCTTAATGACCCTGAAACTGAGATAGCGCTTATTCAGCATAATGATTTTGTATTCATTGGTGCCGTCATCCATCACGTGACGCAGAGCAAGGAGAGAGGGAGAATTGGAAAGAACAGCACTCCGCCAAGCAGGGTCCCCTTCATGTGCTATAACTAGATTCTCTTCGTGGGTTGTTATGGCTTCATAGAGGACAGAAGGATCATCATATTCATCTGGAGAAGTGAAGTGATCCTGTTTCCAAGAACACGTTTGATAAAATATGATTTACATTTCAGATGTAACTACATATAAAAAACAACTCGTACCTCAGGAAAGGTTTGTTTCCTCTAACTGAAAAGCAATGAATAGATAATAAGCTGGTCCTGTCAATCTAGTACATTTCCAACCAAATTTTACAGTAGATTTGTAGAATCAAAGAACAATTTGGGTTGGAAGGGACCTTTAAACCATCTAGTTCCAGCCCTCCTGTCATGGGCAGGGACACATTCCACTAGACAAGGTTGGCCTTGAACTCCCGGGACAAAAGACAAGACATGATATTCACTCATTTTCAGTTGTCTGCCTCTGTCACATGCCCTTTCTCCTTTATTTTCCTCCTCTTTCTCTTAGGTATTTTTATTTCTATCTCCCTAATTTTCCTGGAAACCTGAATCTGGTGTCTCAGTGATAAGGTCTAACACGACCAGATGTGCTGGTTGTCTTAACATGAAGCATGACCTCCTCTGCCTACAGATCTTGTTTTAGACATCTCTTTGGGGGAAAAAAAAATGCCTTGGTCATCCAAGGCAAGCAATAAGAGCTAAATGTCTTGAGTATCTCTCTCCCAGTCCTCGACCTTTAAAAGAAAGAATACGCAGAAATAAAAAGAACTGGAGACAGTTTTCTGTCAAATCTCTCACCTGATGTAGTTTAAGTGACATTCGTATTCCAGGAACCACAACTTTCCTCAGCAATTCCATGTCAGCAAAGATCCACTCATCTCTAATTGAAGAAATACGGAAGTCACCCTTAAATAGGGCATGCAGGCCATACAAGAAGGATTCCAGGTTACTGTCGAGAAAAACAGAATAAACAAGCTTATCCATTGATATCATCATTAACGTGAGCCGAAGATACTAAGCTGTACAGAAAGGCACACCATCCTTCTCTACAAAGAGAGAAGACAGGAGGAAAAGGGAACATGAGCAAGCATGTGTGTGTAAGCAAAGCCTTGATACTACATGTTTGTGCATAAACGTGATGAATATACTGTATATGCAACAGACTACACTTAGACTAAACAGGAATGTCTGATTTTATTCTGAGGATTATTAAAATAAAAGATTTTTCAGGAAGTATAACAGCCCAGCAGACCAAAGAGGAGATGTAACTTCAGTTCTAGATGTTTTAGCACTGAATAAAGTCTCATCAGATCACTCATACTTAGTGGCATCATTTGCTTTTACTAAACTAGAGTATGATGAAAAATCAAATGCTCTGATCAGTCTTTGACTGTGGATCTGCAAGACCTTCATGGGGCAGCTCACTGGTGCTTAAAACAATGTTTCCATGAAAGTGAAGTAAAATAGCTTTTTACTTTCAGAACTCAATCGGTTTCCTTTTTTTCCAGCAGTTATCACCAATGCCTACCCACATCAGAACTCTCACCTTTCATTAGCTCTACAAAACAAAATGCTCAGATTCAAGTTTCCCCTCATGTGCTGTTCTTCAGTTATGTTTCACTGGCTGTTACAATGAAGACACGTTACATAGCTTATCTGTCCAGTTATCATCTTCACGAAGAGGTACTCATCCAATATATAACCTAGAATCCCAGAGGGATTTTAAGAAAGTGGACATTACAAGATTTTATTACCTAGACATATGATGTGAAGCTGTTCCCAATGCTCTCCTCCCCAGAACACAAAGTCCATAACATAGTGTAACCAACGGTGAGTCTTTACTTGAATCCAGTGGCTTGCAGAAGGAGGGGAGGGGGGAAAAAAAACAAAAAAAGGAAAATAGGTGAATGTAGTGAAAATCTGCCACAAAAACTGTTCTGCCAGAAGGAACAAAAAAAAAAAAATGAATGCATAGAACAGGCAAACAAGCCTTGTGCATGTACCTACCCCACCGGTTACTCTTATACAGACTTTCAATAGGAATTATTTTTAAAAAGTTTTGCAAGTATTCTACATATTTGCATATACACGCACATACTGTACTTTGAAATAAGAGAAACTGTAAGCTGAACAGACACGCAACTTTCTTCATGGATACTGTGTATCTTGTATACAAACTGTTGATTAGCAGCATTATGGCATTACAAGAAAAATATTTTTAGTGAATAAGATGGATTCTTGTTTAGTGGTTAGAAGTATACGATTCTGAGTTAACTAAAAACCTTCCCAGACTAGAGCTTATTCAGGGAAACTCACCCTCAGCTCAAAACCTTTTATAGCTGTATAGGGTATATAATGACCCACATGGTAAAAGCTGCGTCTAAGTGATTTTCAATGCCTCCACAAACAGTTTCACAAGATAGTCACTTAACAGAAGAAAACAATTTTATTTGGCTGCTGTTTGTCATCTGACCACAAAACCCTTTAGAACAGGCTACTACCTAATCTTTTAGCTCCAAAAGTAAAGACTAACTCCAAAGCCTCTGATAATTCATGCAGTAAGTAAAATCAAATTACATTCCTGTCCTTTAATCTCAATCACTTCTTGCTAATTCTCAAATGCTACTTTGACTAGAATATACACAGCTTTTTGTGAACAGTAAAAGCATTCTTCTGAAAACATACAAGTGCCCCTAATTAAAGGTGGAAAGATTCGGAGAGAGGAAAGGAGTTGGATATGGGATGAGCACTTCCACAGGTCTACAGTTCCTGTGGTCCAAAGCAGAGTTATAGCATGACCACCAAGAAAGAAATAGTCAATCCTATAAAAAGTGTGTCACCAGATTGTATCAGGGCTGGTCTGTAAACACTGACAAACAAACATGCAACATCAACTCCATAAACACACAATTCTCTGTACAGGTAAGTGGTTGACTAAGTTTCAACTGATTCATTTAAGCTAGTAATCGAAAAGGCATTAGTGGATAGGTTACATTATACACTACTTACAGAAGTTACTTAAATTTATTCATCTATAGCAGAAGATCAGAACAATCAATAAGCTACTGTTTCAATTTTTTTTAATTTTAAAAAAAATCTGTATTAAAACAGTAATTCAAGGCAACAAGGAAAAAAATGAGACAGTCCTTGAATAGCGAATACTTTTCCTCACATATTCATACCTACCTTTTCTCTTCGAGAGCAGCAGTATTCTATCCAGTTCAAATAAATCATACAGAAACTCTCTCTTGAGATCCCTGCTAGACGGTGGTCATAATCCTCATCAATATTGGGGTTAAACGTTGGGTCTACATCAACATAGTTGCGGTCTGTGCATAACCGCAGCCCTTCCTGCATTGTCTCATTAGCTAACCATTCCTCTAGCTTGGGAGAAGTTGTGACATAATAGATGATTCCCTGAAATGGTAGTTAAAAATAAATGAGTCAGTACCACTACAAGAAAATGCTAATTTATTTTTTTTTCAACTCATTCATGTATTTTCTTGATAATGAACAAAAATGATACATAGTTTGTTTAGCTTACAGGTGCAACAAATTCAACAGCACAAAAACTAATACAGGTCTGTGCACATTAATATTTGCAAAGACTATCAAGAGTTCTAAAGCACTCATTTAAGGAATAAGGGAAGGAAAAATGGATGGGACAGGACTCACTAATTTTGCAGAAAAACAAGTAAATGGGAATTAGTCTCTAGTGAACATGGAACACTAAGTTTCTAAATAATTAAAATACTAAATTTAAAGACAAGGCAGCTTCATACAGTCATATTTGGTGAAAAACTTTGTGTTTATATATCTTGGAAATATTTCAACTTGAAATATCATAAATAGTATGGAAATAGTTCAAGAGGAGATCCAAAGTCTACACAAAAAATCTACAGAGTTCTAACAGGACTTTTTGAGCAAAACAAAAATAAAACAAAGACGGCTTTGGCCATCTCTAAGTTGCTTGGCCTTCTCCACAATAAACATACCAGTTATTTACCCTTTCATTTACAACAGCTATTGCATTTGGGTAATAGCCTTACAGTTTCTACTCCAGTTTCAACTAGAAACAGCATCCTGTCTCTGTTCAAGACCATATGGTCGTTTTCCTGCTCATATACCTGAATATCAAGCCAGTATCAGTACAGCAAACTGTCTTCTTTTGATGAAGCTACAATTTGTATCACATTCATGAAAACTAATACAAGTTCAAAGGACAGCTCCCAGCTGTAATCCAGCCTACCCCTCCCAAAGTTTGTACTTATCTGACTCATACCTTCACATAGTAAGTGGTGAGAATTTTCCGGAGATCAAAGACTTGAAGCATGGATGCTGCACTGTTGTCTGTGATACTATAACCCTCCAGAACATACTTTGTCACAAGCACTTCCCAAGCCAGCCAACGCTGCCCAAATGCAGCATTAAAGGAAAGCATGTGAGGAAGGTGGCCAGGTTCACAGCAACAGAAACCTTCATCTTCCTCCACACCTTCAGTGATGGCCTCTACTTCTCTTTGCTGACAATAAGTTCCTTAGGAAAAAACAGAAAAGAAAAGGAAGAGTTAAACACTTTATGCAATCGCTTTAATGTTGACTTGTATTTAAGTGTTCCCAGAGCAAAAGACCACTTTGTGGTATAGACAGTTAAGGAAGGGTAACACACTCACCTCTGAACTCAAGCCCTCTCAGTTGGAAGGTGACCAAGCCATTTCCTATCTCTATAAGGTGTACCAGTGCATTGAGGTAGTCAGAGGCTAGGATGAAGCAGTCCCCAGTGCTATAGTTTCCCCACCGACCCAACAACAAGTCTCCACATAGGCTGTGCTGAAGGGAACGGGTTAAATGTTCATAGAAGATTGAATTCAGATTGTTATCATCTGAACCTGCAGGAAGATTGAATTTGGGTTATCATCATCAGCAGAAAAAAAATCAAGCTGGAACATCAATTATCAACACAAAATACTACATTTTTATTAACAACTGAGTTGTTTCAAGGCTATCCACTGACTCCCTCCTTCTCCTACTGTGACTCGAGACAACTACTCCAAATGAATGCTAGGTAAAGTTTAGTACTTTTGACCAAAAATTTTCCCCTCTTACTCCAACATTTTCTAAATTATTGTTTCAGTTTCACTCATGCATCTCACCATCTTATTCCATATAATAATGTGCAAACAGCACACAAGTATCTCAGTAATGACTGTTGCACTGGTTTAATCACTACGACATTGAGACACCCTCAAATTTATTTTTTTTTTAAATTAAGAATGAATAAGGAGAACAACTTGATGCTATGATTATAGACAAAAGCAGAGACACAAAGGTAGGAAGGAAATAAGAAAAACATATAGAAAAGTCTAGAATGAAGGAAGGAGAGAGATAACAGGAGAATAACAGGAGAAAACAAAGGTCAGGTGAGGTTTGGAGAAAAATCATAGGGCAAGCTGATCATGCATCCTATAGAAAACATTTGTATCTTCCTTCCTTGTGAGTCTGTTAGTAAGTATAGAACACAGATTATTATTATAAAAACAGATCAGACTAGGAAAGCTACCTGGATTTCGATCAAGCTGTGAAGCCAGTCTTGTATTTGAATGATCCACACGTTTTGTGCTGAAATAAAACAAAGTGTACTTAACGGAACTTATTACTGTAAGAAAATTTAAGGGAAGAAACTCCTAGCAACAGAGATAGATAAAAATATTACCAGTGAAATAGTGCTAAACATGCTGTTTCTTCTTTAAATATTTCATATACCAGTTGGACATAAAAAAAAAAAAAGCTTCTACGCTATTTCAGAAACAAGTAAACCAGTCTTCAAGGAAAATAAAATAGCAGCACTTTGAGATGGACACTCATTTAGCCACAGTTCCATGTTTAAACAACAAAAGGACACAAACTTTAAAGGTCTTATTTCACCTACTTGTAGTCTCTTTCCCAGAATTTGACAGGTCTGGCATAAGAAGTGATAAATATTGCACTTCCCAGGAAAGGATTCAGTGGAGTAGAGAAGAAAGCTGACACAGCTGCTTGAACAAACAACATTGCAGAATCTGTAGGATAACAAGATTAAGGAAAGCAAAGCAGCAAAAAATTTCTTCAAGCTTCTGTCATAGTACACGAAGTATACACCACCACAAGAGAAAAAACAACCTCTAAAACTTCTGTGCAGCAAAGCATCTTCAGAGTATCTCCAGTTGTCTAGGGGATTATTTTTGCTTCTGGTAACAGAAATAGGTGACAGTATTTGTTGTAGAGTTTTCAGATCATTAGACAGTGGTAATTCAAAACTAAATACTCCATTCAAACCAGCCTACACAAACAGTACTTAGAATTCAAAATCATACGGTTAGAGTCTCTTGAAAAAGGGACTGGAGCGTCAAACGAGAAGCTGTGTCATTTTTCCAGTGAAATAATTCCTATGCTTTTTATGTTAGAACTTCATTCCTACTTTATCTGTTATCATGCAACCTGTAGCATTGTAGCAAGGTAGAAAGTGTGCATAGTTCATATATGCTCATCAGACAAACTCGCTTTTTCAGTAGATTTAGCTCATAATACATAATCATTATAATGCAACATTCAGAATTTATAAATACATGACTTCCCCAGAAGTCAGCAATTACAAAGGATACGTGGCACAGCAAACGGCTGGGCAAAAGCATGGAACGCAGATCCCCACGTGATCTGCCAGGGAGCAATGTAGGTATATACAAATCTCAACTTATAGAAGAGTTCCCAAAGCTGCAGGAAAGAAAGAAGAGAAGATAAGCAATTTTAATGAAAATCAACATACTTTGTAGTACTGCAAATATCCTGAGGAGTTTACTGGTCCCCCTAGAGTTCTTACTGATCTACCAGAAGCGTTTACAAAAAAGATGCAATGATGAAGCAAGTAACATTAATACGCGCTACATTTTTCTACTAACAGAAACTCATGAGGTTTTTAAAAAGATGCATATGCTGTCTCAAGCAAATATAAGTGCTTTGAGAAGGAGAAGTCTTAAAGGTCTTACAGCATATTGATTAAAGTGCCAATAGGACTAATAATCTGAAGATCAGCTATCAGTTAAAGAGAATAGCCACTTTCCCCTTTTGGATGACCTGAAACACACAGAAAGAGAGAGTTAAAGTTACCTTGCTGAAGAGTATGGACATGAAGAAGAGATCTAGCAGCATGGTCTCAGTAAAACTTTTGTAATCAAAAGTAAAGAAGAGCACTGTGAAAATAACAGTGACATACTGGCACGTTGGGCTACTGAATGATGAACGCAGTAACTTCAAGCCAGCTATTGTGATCATTAAAGCACCCAACCTGTATAGGAAATTCACAGAAAACAGTTACTTATCAGCAGTCTGAAAGGGATTTAATAGCCCACCTAAATTGTTGCTCCCATTCAATGCCTCTCTCTTCACACTCAAAGTTTAGATTTTGATTTGCTTTTGCAAGAACTTACTAGATCAAGGAATTAGTTTACCACATTAGACAAACAAAAAACACAACCAATACATGCACATTTTCCATTTAGTTTTAACATTATTTCTTTTCCTGCAATACTTCTATTCTAAATAAACACAACTTCAAATTAGAACAAAGCCACCAGGCCACTGTTATAAGAGGCAAAAACTGCAAGGCCTATTGCTGAACTCACTTGCTGAGACAGACAGATACACCACTTGAGGAATTAGAACCAAGTCTCGGTTTAAGGGGCAGTCTCCAATTCCATCTGGATATAGATTACAGTAAGGGGCTGGAAGGCCTGGGGCATTCCTTTATGAGAGTGAAAAGCAACACAAGGACTGCAAGCTGGCACACCAACCAAGGGGATGTCATGTAAGTCTTGAGCTTACAATATACAGAATACCAAACGTATTGTCACTATTAGACTCTGAAGATGAACAAGGAAATGCTGACATCACACTGCCAGATAATTTTGCAGCTTGCAATCTTTGCAGTATACACTTATTTGAATGATTTATCTTTGTATAGGTCCCTAATTTACAACTGCAATCCTCCATTTAGTTTAAAGCCAACAAGGTGACTCATTTCTACATGACTTTCAAATGAAAAAATTTTGTATTTGGTTCTTGTCTTAGTTTTAAGGCAACGGTATTGACCATCTCCCCATTGAGTCCACAACTCACTGTTCTGTTTCCCACCACAGCAAACATACTCAGATTACTTGATAGCCTTTCATACTTACTCAGTATCCAGTTTCTTTGGACTAGCAATACTCTTAGCACTGCTACTAAGCTCATTGAGGACTATCAGTGGATAGATAACATTCTTCTCTATAAAAAGGAGCCAAATGTGAAGCTTTTCAAACCACATAACATGTGCAGCATCTATCAGGAGATATTAAAGAGAAGAAATCAGATCACACTGTCAAATCAAACTCAGGTAACAGAATCCTGATCCAAGTGATCTGTCATTAAACTAAGGAGAAAAAAATTCTCAGACATCTAGAGCACTACTTTGTTGTTAAACATGTGAACAACACCAATAAGAATCAAATCTATGTTAGGATGAAAACCTATGTTAAGATAAAAACTACAACAGCATTTACCATATCTAATCCTCTAAAACACTTGTCAGAGTATCTTGAAAAAATATCTAATGAAACACATTCCATCTTTCCTAAAAATTTAAGGAAATCATCAGCACAAGCTTCGAAACTTAAAGCACAGTCCATAAAATCTTAATGGAACTGCTCTGAAATGTATGACAATATAGCACATGTAACATATTATCATCATTGGTTTGAAGTGTCACAGAATCGAAGTATGAGCAACTGAGCAATTAAAACATAACCAAATCAGATGTCACGAAATATTATTTCACTGGTGAAAATAATAAAGCAAGAAGTTGAAGTATATCAATCACTAATATAAATTGGTCAGCAATTATTGCTAATTCAAAATGTATGATTAATGATACTTACTTCGGACTTCAAACTGATAGTATTCCTTGGTTTTCAGCAGCGGGTGAGAAAAGCAATGCCAAGGAAGTTGCTTTCGGAGTTGAGGCAGAACATAATGGGTCACAAAGCCTACCGTACCCACCAATGCATAGAGAACATAACTTAAAATAGGCTAAACAAGAGAAGAATTGAAAAAAAGATGAGTTGTTTTATTAAAAAAAAATTAGAAACAAAAAAAACCAAACCACACTCATAACACAACCTTCGAGCAATAGTAAGCTGTGAATTTTTTTTTTTTTATGAGCAACTGTACTGCCAGCTTTAAGATCAAACAAAAGGAAATGCCCAAGAACAAACCCTTTATTTCTAAGAGTTTTTCACTAAGTTTAGAAACATTTTAAAGTAAAAATAATACACCAATCTTGCTTCACAATCCATTGCTTCTGACCTATTGGCATTTCATTAGACAGATGATAAAGCTGCTGTACTCTAAAGGCTGAACCCAATTTACCTTTTCACCTGCTGAAGAAAAGGAGGTATAAGCATAATGAAAAATTCAATCATCATTATTCTTATATTCTCAACGAGAAAATGAACAAATAACCTTCCATTAAGGCCAAACTCCTCCATAATACTCAGGAAATAGTACCGTACTCATACAGTCTGAAGACTAAATTTCACAGCAACATCTCCTACATGCTTGATATTGACAGATACATCTTAGTAAAATCGAGTTATGTTACCTTGTAACAACACTCAAAGCCTAAGTCATTGCACTATACAACTGGTTAAGAGCATATAAGCCAAGTTTCTCAAATCTGGGAGAAGGTAAAATTCAGGAGAAGTGCTGATATCCATATATACAAGAGAGGAGAGAATTCCCTTAGAAAAACCTTGTACACCTGCTCAAATGGAACACTGAAACTAGAACACCTGAAAATCTGAAACTACCTAAATGCATATGATATTTAAAATTAGTTTATTACTTTAACTGCAGGCAGCAATGGGAAATCCTTCTGAAATAAGAAACTTTCATTTGTCTGAAGTAAGGCTGTTTATAAGCTAACAAACACATTCAGGAATACCAAAATAGCAAAGCCAGTAGCCGCAACTCCTCAGGCAAATGCCTTTACTTAAAGGAATTCAAGTGCAGGATACATTCTCATGTCATCATCATCAAGTAGGAGTCATATACACTTTCAAGGTATTCAAAACAGTAGTATTACCTAGAGTGACAAGTCAAAAAAAACCCTTAAAACTTAAAGGCTCTCTGAAGTCCTGAAAATAAGCATTTCTGTATAGGGGTATTCCGCTGTCCTATAGTCTATAGCCACAGTTGCTGAGTCAAAGTTCAGTCTCTCAAACTTTAAGAATCAAAGTTCTTATACTTTTTGTTTGAAAACTTGGATTTTTTCTTCATTCCAGATTGAACCTGACACTAGCTTAACAGATACAGATTAAGTAAGAGAGGGCAGTTTGTGTCAGAGACTGATACAACAAACAAAAAATCCAACCACCTAATGAAGAGAAAGGAGTTTGACACACAAGACTGAAACGGGAAAACATCAGTCATATACTTGTCACACTATTTAAAGATAATCTAGACCTACTCAGTAGAGCCATGGCATTACCAGAATAAGTGTTATGAAGCATTAGAATATTTGTATACAGTTAACAAACGGCAGACTTGATGGAACACCTTACCTGTAAAACTGTAAATACTGTACTGACGTGAATTGCAAAATAGAGTACACCAATGACTATACAAACAATCAGGTCAGACTGCAGTCGTTCACTCTGGGGAGTCAAAACAAAATAATTTTAGTGAAAAACAACTTTGGTTGTCCTCTTTAGAATCTTAATGTGCACCAGCAGTAATAGTAAAACTGATTAAAAGATTAACAAATGATGCCAATGCCAATTGCTTCCATTGAAGTTATCAGAAATTGCACAAGATAAATCTTATGGTTAAGGGCATTAGTTCAAGCAAGTTAACCAGAAAGACACCTACTCAAAGCGAGACAGGAAAAAATTAATGTACTCAATATACTCTCTCTCATTCTGGTCCATGAAGGGGTATAAGGATCCCCTCTACTGCACTGCAAAAACAGCTGGTAGGGCTAACGAAATTTTCCATTTATGATCTATGAATTGCTGCAATCTATGAATGGAGCTGTTAAGAGACCTGAAGAAAGCTGCATAGATACAGCTAGCTATCTGGTAGAAAAACTAGACTTCTCTTTCCTTTTTCCCTCCTCTACAGAAGGAGGAAGGACAGCTTTGGAACGACCCTTAGGAATGAGCTTGAATTTTCTGCTGTCTCTATAAAAATGCAACAGAAGCTATTCATTGGGAATGGGAAGAAAAAAAAACCAAACAAATAAACCCAACCAACAAAATGATTAGCATCAGACTAGTCACAAGAGGGCGATGTGTACTCAGGGTCATTAAAAGTCATATTCTTCCAAGTTCAAAAAAAACACTGAAAGAATACATCCTTATCCTCAGCTCTCCCACCAACTAACAATAAAGTTTGAGTTATAGCTCCTACATGGTCTTTCCCCCCATTAGTGTTAAAAAGACTGCAGTTTCTCTCTTTAAGTATCTATTTGCAGTTTCCACACATTCCATCTTGTCATGCTCGTGTCTGCTTTACTAGGAGAAATTTGTTTATACAGTTAATCCTGTAGAGCCAAGACCTACACATTTTGTACAAGTTAAACTTGCTATGTCTTTTACTTACTGCTCCTCTACATGAAAAAGAATGATGTGCTGAAGTAAATGGAAGAGTTTGCATTTGCTCTTTAAAAGACTTGGAATGTTTTTATTTTTCCCCTTCTGGATCATAGCACACAAAGCTATTGTGCACAATTACTAGAAATACTGAGCTAAACGAAATTACCACCAATCTTTCCCACTACACTTCTGCAGAAAAGCAAGTATGAGTTGTTATTGACACAAGCTACAAGAAACTTCAGTGATCCTTCACTTTAGTTAACACTAGGGAACTTCAGTTGTTTTACATGCCTCCATCTAAATAATGTAAATGGCAATAGAAATATTATATTCTTAGTGTAGTATACTGGTTCATCTACACTTAACAGGTGTACATAATAGTACAAAATCATTTGCAGAAGACCTGAAGTTTCACTGTACGCAAGTTCTGTTTACACTGTGCTTTGCCTTTATAACGAACAAAGTTTAATACCTAGATGCATACATTTTTAGCCTACGAAACTAAGCCAGAACAATTCCTCAGGCTGGGAGAGCTGTATGCCTGTTAAAGCACAGGTACAGTTGGTGTTTGTCTTTCAAATCGAAAAAACATATTAGAACTAATTCTATTCTCAAAGATTCCATCCCTCCAGTATTACACACTGCATTTCCTTGCATAAAATTCCTGGGCTCCCTAAAATCCCATCTCAGAAGCCCAGGCATGCATATATGCAAGACTATGTTCAGATGACAGAGAGGGAACTTGATCTCTAGTGGAGCATGGAGTAGGACTCCTTTTCAGCTTTTCTGTGATACTGAATAGTAACCCCTTTGATATGGGAATACACGTTCCATACCAACAAAACTGAACTCCTCTCATTATGTAAGTTTTTTTCCTCTAATATATATTATCAGAGTATTCTTTCGTCAAGAAAATATTAAGTGGTTCTGGGTTATTTGAGAAAGGGATATACACTGCACTTAAAATTCTTAAAGCTCTTGAAACTTGAACATTATATTCATGCTCTGATATTCAATTCTAATCAGCATCATAGAAGTTGACAAATATTGTGAGCTAAGTAAGATCCAGACCAGTGCTATACGAATCAACAAAATATTAACATAAAGCACTTAGGTTGAATAAAAAAACTAAAAAGTGATTAAAAATGCCTACTTACCACAGAATTTCTAAGCTTTTCAGGTAAAGGATCTTTCACTTCAGACAGAGGATCCTCAGGGTTTTTGTCTTCAGAATTAGGAAAAAATTTTGATTGCACTAAGGAGCTTAAAAGGAGACAAAGAATCCACTGAAAAGCATGCATTGCTCTGTGTGCTTTTAGAAGAGTAACAAAGTCAGAAGGTCTATTTATTACAAGTTTATTACAAGAAAACGTAATCCTAGAATATTAGTGCTTTCACATGGCTGAGCTGATTTACAGAAGATCAGATCTCAATTTTATCATAGATCAGTTCTCCAGCTGCACGCAATGACGACCAATAAAGAGAGAACTTAGATGAGCAGCTAGATCTTATTCAAACAGCAGTTTCTCTAGTAACTGGGTAATGGGGGTACCTGGATAAATACTGAATTTGTGAACTGTTATCGAACTACCCATGAAACTAAACTTTAGTATGTAAGTAACACAACAAAAAATTTACATGCTCCAAAGTTCAGACGCAGCTTGTCAACATCAATTAGAGAACAAAGAACTCCCTGATTTAATTCCAACTGCTACATTCTTCACAGATCCTGATAAAGACTCAAGGGTAAAAATTACTGATTTCCCCATCCATACCCCTGACTACATGCCCCAGACTACTGCTCATCAAATTCTTCCAGCATTATGACTGAATTTAAATATAAGTTCAAGCTCTGCCTAACCTGAGTGTGCGACAACTGAGCCTCTATTGGCTATTCTGCAGGAGGCAATTCTCGCACTGGAAGTATTTTGTTTTACAGACATAGTTATTAACTGAATAAGAAGTACTCTCAACATCACATCAATACTCCAACTCAAAAGAAAAACATGACTGTTTCCCTACCTTGGATGGGAGCACTAACAGATTCTTACTGTTTTGTATCTGAGATCAAGTTTGAATTAGTGCTGTGAGAATACTTTCAAGGGAAGAACACAGTAATGAAAATTAAGTGAGAAAAGTATAGTTGAAAAAAATTCACATGTGGGCTTCAGTTTAAACTACTATTTTCAGCACCTCTTTAATTATAGAATGGTTACACAAATGCACCAGCAGGAAGATGGCACATGACTAGCAATGAGAGAGCACTTGAATTAGACTTTGGTATGTAAGTAACTCACCAGAAGTCACAAAGAAAGGTTACCCTTTAAAGCAGGAAGCAGGTACAAAATCTGAATTTCTTTAATTACTGAACTGATACCATATTATTTTTGATAGTGCTGATGACTATCAGTTCAGTATTTGGTATTGTAACTATTATCCCTTTAAGAATTGCTTCTTCCTTCAGGAAGGGGTACAAACCAAGTCACTTACAAAAGCACAGAAGGGTCACTACTTTGTCTGCTGAGATGATATGATATTGCCACTAACAAACCACAAAATATGGAGAAGAGAACTGGAATATGCTGCCCATCCCAAGAATCCTGGAGACGGAAATGAAATGTTAATAAAAAGGAGGCAAAGTATTTAACACTTATCTGCTACACAAGAATCACATGCATCGTAATAGAAGAATGGGGAAAAAAAAAAATAATAAATCACTCCACAATTCCAGAAATAAGAAACTGGAATTTCAATAGTAAGAAAATTGCTCACTATTTAACTATAAATTAGAAATTCTGCCAGTGTACAATCCTTAGGCCTACACCATCTTAATCATCATGAGATTTCACAACCTTCTTGAAGAATTTCATGCATTTGTCAGGAGCACAAGTCCTTAGAATTGCACTTCTAGTCACTTATTCTGAAAGCTCCCCACATTATTTCTCAGGTGTTTTTTTTTTTTTTTAATGGCCTGATTTGATACAAGATTAAACCAACATTTTATATTTTTTGTTATTTTCATGATCTGTATTGGATCTGCAAAGAGAAGACAGTGATTCTTTGCTAGAGCTTGTTTATCTTGAACAGAAGTGTTTACAAATGACTAATGAGACAAATGGACAAATGCACAGAAAGCTAATGATGTTCTGTGGGTGATAGCACCATGGGAATATTTTTTCTAACAACTTCATACTACTTGCAGAGTGAAAAGGAATCAGGTAAAGCTGAACGTGACGGAGCACATTCTGCAATTAATTGTCAACTGAGAGCATTTGATCACTGGTGCAAATGAAACTAACAAACAGAACCAACACCACACTCTCAAACAATGGCATTTTAAGGAAGGAAAGGCTGCTTGTGTTTTAGTTAAGCATACATTTTCTCTTTGTCACTACACACCATTTCCTGGCCTCTTTTCAAATAAAGATTAATTTGAAAACACTGTATGGTTTACATCATCAGTAACAAAAAATATTCAAGAGAACCTTTTTAAGACATTAACACATCAATATATGAAGTCTCTACAAGAAACAAGACAGGTGCATGATTGTTTCAAGAATCAACACAGAACTGAAGGTAAGTGCCATGTTTTAGGCAAATAATAGCTGTTAACACAAACAAATCACTCACTGCTTTGCTCCTACTTTCCATCTGTTTCACTGACACAAAAGCTAAGCAAATATAAAGCCCTACTGAATCAGACCAGTATTTCTAAATCATTTTCTGCATATTTGAGACGAAAGGGAAAAAAACAAAATGCAAAACGTTAACATATGCTGTAATTTTGCTCACCTTCAGGGCACCATAGCACAGTCCATACAATAACGCTACTGCCACAATACTACAGATAAAACTGTAAAGTGCTGCAAGCAGACTTGTGGTAGCTGAATATCACAGGGAGAAGGAAAAAAAAAGAATCAAGGTTTTGTAATTTGGTTAAACACCCAGAAGTCTTCCATTTTCTAAAGAAGAGGTCAGCCCAACTTCCCTCTGATATTAAAAAGCCAACTCACAGAATCTACCCATTTTCCCCCGTGAATAGGTATAATATTATTTTTAAAAATTATTTACATGGCTTCATTTGTCTCCTCACTTATTCAACAGTGTTACCCTGCAAATGAGCAGAGGAAGTACAGTTTTCAGACTAATTAGGACAGTACTTCTATTTCTCAGTAATCAATCAGAAGAACTTCAGCCTTTTAAAAATACAGTTAGTATTCCATACATGTGTCAGGAACACAGTGTAAACGAATTCTGTAAATTTTAAGTTTTCTAACTAGCATAATCTAATGCTTTTGTCACTGATGTGACTAAAACACACACTCACCATTGCCACCAAAGACATGAATATCCAGCTGTTCACAGAGATACATCACAAATGTATTCACCTGAGGCAGGAGACCAATGAAGAATACTATGGGGAAACATAGTGTAAACACTGCAGGGGGAAAAAAGTTGAAAAAGCAGTGAATATATGTAAAAATACAGCATGTTGATCTACTCTTCAGTTTAGTTCCACAGTACTACACACTTAGCATTATTAAATTGTTCCTACCATAATTTTTAAGGAAAACAGCTGCTACTTATATCTCTGCTTCAGTGTCTCACAGAAGTGACTGAATATAGAGGTTACGTTGTCAGACATTTGGAAGATCTTCCCCCCTCATCTTAACGAACAAAATATGCATCAATTATCTTTCATACAACTGTTATGTTTAAAACCATTTCACATGTAAGAAGCTCTCAGTTCTGATGGATCAAACCATGACAACAATCTTAGCAGACAAAATCTGACAGTTTGGGAAGGACTTGTAAACCTACAGGCTCATAGCTTTAGCGAGCACAAGAAGAAACTGACTTGGAGATATCTTGCTGAGAATCACAAGATTCAATTTTACGTTTCAAACATTAGATCCATAGAATGGTTGCATAATAAAGGCCATCATGTTATGAAAACGTACAATGATACTGAGAAAGTGATTTTTCTTTTTCTACTCCTACTTTGTAAAATTAAATAACTAAAGCTGTTTAAAAACATGTAGGTTCAAGGCTTGGGAAAAACAAGTTCTGTCCCTTCTTACTGATAGAATTCAGAAAACACGACCAAGGACCAGCTACTCAGGACCTGAAGAAAATATTTTTCAGAACTCTCAAATCATTATTCAAGAAAGGTTACACAGGAAACAAACAATATATTGCTATCTCACTGAGTGGTTAAAAAGTTTTGTTAAGGCATCTTGGATCGACTGTGGACAAAGTTCAAAATAAATCTGGGCATATATCATTTGTAAAGAGCAGTCTAGCAAAAATCAAACAGTTCTGATGGCTTTTGAACTCAACAGAACTGCTCTCTCATGGGGGCCACTTAGGAGAACAGAAAATACCTGTTGTTGGAGTAGATTTAGACTAATTAATGAAGTTTGATTTGTGGAATAGATGAAAATAATTTATACCAGTCCTCACTTGTCTGCTTGTAGGGACACAGCAACGACACTACCAAACACCAAGTTTGCCTTGCCCGGCATTTGTGTTGTTCTAATTGTCATTTTTGGCAATGAGAAGAAAAAGCAGCTGAATATTTTCCTTTGTGCTAGGAAAGGGTTTGCTGCAAGCCAGTTCTCTCTCTGAAAGGCACAAAGATTTCCAAAACAGAGCTTCAGCAACAACAAGACACTCAGAGTTGTGCGTGCGGGCAGGCCAGGAAGGGGTGTTAGGAAGCACTTCAGATTATACATAAGCTTATAAATAAATATATACGTTATTCATATATATGTTTTTTCAGAACACTTTAGATAGCCTGGTAAAGATGCCAGCATATCTTCCTGAAACTGGAAAAGACTAAGTACTTTTTAAAAGCAGGTCATTTTCAGAATACAACACACCACCTATATAAGTTTTTATATTTACTTTGGGGATATGGGCATACATTATGGTAATGATTCAAAGCGATGAGAAGGAAGACTTCTGAGATCAACACAGCATAAACGAGGGGAAAATGAGACCAGTTTTATCTCCTGAATGAGCAAACAAAAAAGGCTGCTAGCTTAACTTCTTTCTCCATCGCAGATGGAAATCTTAAAATATCAGTACACGAATAGCTCCACAAAAGGTATAGAAAAGCACCTTCGGAACTGTCTAGACAACACTGTTGCTAAATAAGAGGCTTAGACCTTTTCCCTCTGGGCGTTTAAATACAATTTTACTAGCATAAAGTAAAACTGCATGAGGTATGAAAGTCAGAACGTTCTTAAAAAAAAATCAAGTGATAAACATTAATTCTCAGATTGCTCAAGTCAGTAAGTCTTATTCATCAATTTAAAATACAATAATAAAAACCCCAAACCAAGATTTTATTTGTCTTGGATAAAAGACTGTCCAAAACCAGAAGCAAGCAGTTGTAACATTTAATTACGATATTCCTTCATGCATAGATGTTTTGATGTAACTGAAGAACTGCAATGGAAAAGTAGGTGTGCTCAAAATTACACATTAAGATTTTATCTGCTTATAATCTTTTTAAGAATTGCATCCATACTGTTCTACTCAGCTGCTAAATGCAAATAAACCGCTTTAAGAGAGCTCCAGTTCATTTGTTACAAAATCTTCTACAAGAGGAAGGGCTATGAGAGCCCAAATCAAAACATTTGCCCCATCCCTGGAGGTGTTCAAGGCCAGGGTGGGTGAGGCTTTGGGCAACCTGATCTAGTGGGGGCAACCCTATCCATGGCAGGCGGGTTGGAACTGGATGATCTTTGAGGTTCCTTTCAACTCAAGCCATTCTATGATTTAACTACTGAGCGGCTAGGTTGAAGCACAAAGTAGCAAATCCACATTCAAGTTAAGAACAAAGAACGCCAAGTTCAGGGCTGACAATGGAGAAATTAGATGTCTTTTTTTTTTTTTTTTAAGCTTGTTGACACTACTTTAGTTGACAGCTCTCAAGTTTGTCACAGCAAAGCTATAGAAAGGAAGAATTTTCCTACAAACATCAGTAAGCTGAAGTTACTCTTTCCAAAGAAAGCAAGATGACCTGCAGGTAGAATGTGACTATACAACAGCATCACAACAAGGTGCAACAGACAAAATAATTCTATTGTGGTTAAGTAGAAAATTCAAATCAATGGAAGAGTTACCCACCTATAACTAAGTCCCTGGCTGACAGAAGCAGCAATGGGTTGGTGAAAGCCATTCCATACAACCTGAATCTTGTTGTAGATATGTTTCTGCTGCCATAATCCAACAGCCAAATAAGACCACAACATAAACAGAAATATACAGGCCTACTATAGGCTATGATACGATTATGACCCTGTTTAAAAAAAACATAAATGTTGTTAGCAGAAAACCTAAGTTTTTATACTCTTCTGTTATAGTTTCAGAATGAAAATGAATTTCTGTTAATCAACTACTCCTACAATGTGCTGTCACCTCATCAAGTTTTGTTTATGAAACCTTTAAGGCCTTACAGGGATACAAACAGTTTTTTGTGGCTTTGATCTATGTAATGAGTACACAATAGTTACACCAAGTTATTTTTACACTTATTCCCACCTGAGTTTCAAAGTTTATTTCTAATAACACTAAGTCAGAGAAACTCTGCCAAGGCTTCATAAGCAAGAGGAGAATATATTCATTTTGAAGGAAAAGCAATTAAAGTTTATTACACAGAAACTGCTCCTGGTGAAAACAAAAGTATTTATGTATCCATTCAAATTATACAACTTACTGCCCAAAATATTATGAATTGTGTGCTTCAGAGGAATAAAGATTTTTCATATCTTGTTTAAAATGTTACAAAACTTTTGACTTAGCAATCTAGAAGATGTGCAATTGAATATAAACATTGTTCAACACTGGAACAAACGTGTTTCCATGCTTAAATGTAAATGCTCACTACAGCATTACACTCTCAGCCTATGAGAGTTGGCAAAAGTCTGTGAGCACACTAGTACAAAGGAATGATCTGTAAGGACAAAACAGAGTATCTGCAAAGTCCTGTTAGTTCATACTTGCACAGAAAATTAAAATGTTAAAAATACTTTCCAGTGCAGTTGCTTGAATACTGAAGATTCATCCAAAAAGCTATCATTATATTGTTCTATAGCACTAGCTGGGCTTGAAGCTGTAGAGGGACTCTTTATGAGAGAATGTAGTGATAGGACAAGGGGGAATGGGCTTTAAACTAGAAGAAGAGAGACTTGGGTCAAATATTTGTAAGAAATTCTTTACTCAGAGGGTGGTGAGGCACTGGCACAGGCTGCCCAGAGAAGCTGTGGGTGTCCCATCCCTGGAAGTGTTCAAGGTCAGGCTGGATGGGGCATTGGGCAGCTTGATCTAGTGGAAGGTGTCCCTGCGCATGGCAGAGGGTAGGAATCAGATGATCTTTAAGCTCTCTTCCAATCAAACCTGTTCTATGACAAAACTGGGAGGCCAGGATTTGCCAAATATGAACAAAAAACATATAGAGGAAAAGTATAGCATCATTTATCTTACACACTAAGACAACAATGTGTCTTCTCCTGTGCCTTAAGAGAAGGCATGTAAGAGAAATGCCAAAACATCAAAAAGATCAATTCATTGTAGAAGTTTTACATCCACACGGTTAATACAGAGGCATATGCCTATGACTTACATGTCGTGGGGAAGAAGAATCTGGTTGAACACTCTGAAACCAGAAAGAGGAAAGTTATCCACTCTACAGTAAGCGCATTTACTCCTCTCCTCCCATCACTTTCTCTTTTCCACCTTAATAGTTCAATTATAAGGAAATAATCTTCCTTAAATTCAGTATTCCTTAAGTACCAATAAAAATGTCTAATAAAAACTAATTAAACTGATTAAAAACACACTTAGAAGTGATTGCTTAACATGTATGTGTTGAGGTGCATCTACTGAAAAAGAAAAAGACAAAGCTTCAACTGTAGTTTGCAGGCTCTTTTTTTAAACCAGATTCTGTTCCTCTTTGGGAAAACAAAAAGTGCAAGAGAACAACAAACAAGGGACTGTTTAACCAACGTGCAGAAGTATTCCAGTGAAATGACCTCATATGACCATCTATCAGACTTTCCATGAAGGTGAAGTTGGCTCATTTCTTTTTAAAACAATAAACACACAGTCTTTTCCTCAACACTCCAACTAGCCTGCAACGTTCAATCTAAAATTATTTCTACTGTTTATGCAAAGTGAAGATAGAAATTAAAATACCTTCAATAGTGAGTACTGACAGCTGGCTATTACCAGGCAGAACTGGAAGACCCAAATATCCTTGAAAAAGCCCTCAATAAGAAGTACAGATCCCAGAAATGCAACTAGAATAGCTAGGATGACAGCTAACACGTTTTCAAGGATCTCACGATTCCTGTATTAGAGAGAGAAAAAACAGAAAAGCATTAAAAGCTAACTATATTTAGAAATAGGTGGAAAGAAAAGGTCAGAAGTTTGAGAAATGCTGTTGGTAGCAAAGTACTTAAGAACATATTTCAACGTGTATTAACTACATTAGCATTGTTTTAGCAAAGCTAGGAGCTACCAGGATTTCCAGTGATAGCTGACAGCAACTAGATTCTTATGGAATTAACCTCTAAAAAGCAGAAAGTAACTTCAGAAATCATTTAAATGATCAAACAGAAGAAGCATAGTCTGTAACACATCTATATTTAAGTCCGCACAAGATGGTTACAAGTCCATCCTCACCTTCATAAACTGCAAGAAAACACACACACGATAACTTATATCATCTGTCATCCATGATTTCATAATAAAGGAACTAGAATACTGTCACTTTGACAAGACATGAGAAATGGAATAAAGAGTATTCCAAACAGCAGTGATAGTGTTGGATAACAGAATTAATGGTATTTTTGCCAAGACAGAATCACTACTGTACTGATTACCTCAAGGAAGGTCATTACCAAAATATGAATACTTGATGTATTCCAAAAGCTGATAACCAGAGGGTCACGTTTATTTTATTGCACTGAGCAGATGCAGCAGGGACAACAGGTTATAACATTGTATGACCCTTTGAAAAAAAGAAATGCTTTGGAACACGATGTGAACTGTCTACTTACACTTGCTTATACACACCATGTTCTAGAACCTGTCAATTAGTTTTTGGAGAAACTTACTCAAGCATTAAACATCAGTCGCAAAATGAAAGATTTGTTGCTAAAGTTGTCACTGTCCCACTCACACTAACTGAGGGGGCTTTTTCTAGAATTGCTAGAGAAACAGAGTGGCTTTCATTTTAGAAAAAATTGCACTTTGGTATTATTTCACCTTTCAGAGTACAGTAAGTTCAATTCTCTAAGAAGAGCTCACAGCTGATTTACCACTTTAAGTTCTAAATTCTAGTAACATACAAGGATCTCACCTATCAAACAAAGCCAGAAGAGTTAATCTATCAAAATTTATGCTAATCCAAAGCTTAGGGAGTATCCAAAAGCGATAGTACTGCTTGACTTTTTGAGCTGCTTCCTCTTGAGGTTGCATGTGGTCCTGAAGGTCAGGGCTCAGGTCTATATCTTGCTGCTCCAGCAGATCTGTATCTATGGTTAGCAGCCTGTTCAACCTGATCTGGGGAAGAGAAAGCTAAAAGAAAGTCAGTATTAACAGAAGTTCATTTTTATGGTCACTGTATTCTACTGATTACTGCTTTGAAAAAATTGCTAGAATCATTTAGCTTCAGTTTTAATAAGTTGTGTTAAACACTGTTAGAACTGTGGCTTCTACTCACGTTTCCTGTCCTTATTATGGCAAATCAAGTGCACTAGCAGCAATATAACAACACATACAGTGGCACTTTAGCATATGCCTTATTTCAGAGGAAATATGTACTAAGTACATTATCCCATTTGCTCTGAAAACTTCAAATTTGAAGACAAGTAAACTGATACGAGTAGAAATAATGCATATAACAATATAGTTCTGAATTCAAACAAATTACAGTCTCTCTCTCATAGTCAGCTAATCTGCATGCACATCCATGCTGAATGGTTGGTTTTGCAGGACAAAGCCACATATGCATGCATCAGTCCTCAAATTCACTGCATTCAGAATATATACTGAGTCACACAAAGCTCAGCCCTAACTAGTCCAGTACTAATGTTTGGCTATAGTTTCGCAGTTATTCTGTAGTCTGTCACTCCAGAATTCTCTTGAATTCACAGTAATATCAACATTTAAGGAGAATAATCAATGCTAAAAAAAAAATTATGCATGCATACATGCTGTCTAATCCAGTTCATACATCTTGTTATCAGACCAAGAAACTCCTTAATGCACTAACCTTCATTCTTAAAGAATACTACAATTAAAACATGACAAACGCATAATGAAAATGTTTCATGACTTTTAAGGCAAAGAGTAAAATTTAAAAACTCATGTCATATTTTAAGTGCCAAAATTATACATCTATATATTTTACAATCAAACATTTTCTCATTTTTGATACTTTAAGAAATTAATCAAAAATCTTCAGTGTATTGTAACCATGCTCAGACAGTTTTTCCTTCCTAGAAAAATACTAAAAACCCACCATACAACAAGCAAGAACACTCACTTTCTAATGGAATTAAAGAGAATACAAAACACACCATTTAAGATGAGATGTGTCAGAAAGCAGGTGCTTCTTCAACAATTAAGAAATCTGGTTTCTTAAAAGGTAGAATCAATGTAATGTATAATTTCTCACATTAGTAATACATTGAAGTTCCCTTTAGGCACGTGGGCTAAGCTTTTATAAATATCATGAGTTTGCCTTAAACAGAATCACCTCCCCACACATCCGCAATGGAACCACAGCGTCAAACATGCTGGGGGCTGGAAACTGAAGTTCTAGCAGGCACCAGGTAAAGACCACATTCTTGATCAAAAGCATGGTCAGGCAAATGCAGGTTTCTCATTCTTCTCTCAGATGAGAAAACAAAATTTAATCTTCCCTCTTGATTAGGTTATCAGACACTTCAAATCTTCCTAGCTAAAGAATTACGACCTTAAGAATCACAATCATTTGTGCTGTTTTTGTTACACTGCAGCAGTAGACTTTAGAATGATAAGCACCAATACTTTTGGACTTGACAACAATAAAAAATGTTGAGATCAGAAAAATAACTAATAATAAAGCTACTTGCAGGATGAGAAAGCCTCTGCCTTTTTCCAGTCGCTCCTTCTACTGGAATTTAGTTTTGTACAGCAGATTCTTAAGACAAATGTCTAAACTCCCTTCAGGGAAACTTCTAATATTTCCCTTGTTCAGAATACAACATTTCTTCTTTCTACCACCAGTGTATCTTTTCAGTGCACAGAAGTACAAATCCGTCCACATTGTTCAGTATCCTCTGGAAACCTTGACAAAATATCTCAGAATATCCAAAACCAGGACAGTGATTTAGTTTCAAATTACCACGCTTGAGATCAGACAAAACAATTCATGTTTACATTTTCAAGTACCAATTTGTACGTAAAAACAAAGACACCACAACATTAACCATTTATCTTCATTGAAACCCAGGCAAAAATCCTTCTGAAGAACAAAGAACTACTACATACGATGATTAATCAGTGATATATAGAACTGGCAAGTCTTCTGATTTTTTGCATGCTTTAAAAATAAATAAGAAAAAAACTTACTAGATCATGTGGGTAAAAGTGAACTGAGGTAGAACTCGATACGTGAGAGTCCGTGTCACTATAAGAACAGGGGGAAAGACTTCATATTATAAAACTACATTTGATTTTCAAAGGCCACTAATTTACTAGTGTCCTAAGTTAACTTTGACCACTTGCAAATTTTAGCTAAATGTCCTCCTCTAAATTCTTCCTTAGCTCACATTTTAAGTATAGTTATCCACTTTGTAAAGGCCTAACAAACAATCAAGAAAGAAAATAACACCTGATAACGGCCTTGTATACTCTGGTAAATTTCGTATCTGTAGTAGATTGGGATAACTCTTTACTCTTACACTTGTTATAACTTACTTAACATGATTTGACCAGACAGTCCATTAGTTGTCTACACAGATTATCATGATGGAAATTATTCCACTTGAGGGAAAAAAAAAAAAGATGTTTTTATCATCTTTTAGCTACTGATGAGTAAACATCACATAACTCTAAAACAGTGAGGTGTCTGCTGTGTGTTTACACTTTCTTAATTCCACACTGTTTTTACCAAGTTCCCAAACTGCAAAAAATAGTACACATTTAACACAAATATATTAACTTAAGTTGCCTAAGAAAAAGCAAACATTAAGTAGAACTTAAACCATGGTTAAGAGTAAAACTACTTTACAATTTCCGTTCATAAACAATGAGGAGAAATTTCTCTTGTTGTATAAGAGCCCATATTCAGCTACTCTTTTTTTTTGCCCAGTTTTGTACAGCTTCTTGCTGTATGTTTTCCATGAAATTACATGGTTGTAAGACTGGTACCAAACTTGCACGAGTTTCCTTCAGTTCCTTGCCTTAACATAAAAATAAATATTTATCCATTAAAATTTCATTTAATTGAAACTCAACTATTCTTTAAACCCGAAATCTCATTATTTGGATTTGCCCAGTTGGTTCCTTTCCTTAGCATGTACAGCTCTGTAACAGCAGCCATCAGCAAAGCCATTGCATCTGGAACATGCAAGCAATATAGGCAGACATCGTCAGCTTTGTGCAAGGAATACAGAACTTTTTCCTCAAAGTTCAACCCTACAAGAAGCACTTGCACACTTCCATGGGAAAGATTTGAAGATGAAAGCTTTGAAATACGTCACTCTAAGTCCAACAGCTATTTCACCTACATGTGGTAGGAGTTTTTAGAACATTCAGCATGATGTAATAGGTTCAGAGCAGTTCTATGCAGTGAAGTGGATTTTAAGGGGAAGGCTTTGGTTTGTTTTTCCCTTCTTCTGCCTCCTGTCTCTTCAGAGAAAGGAAGCATATCTTTCCGACGGCAAACAAACTTTCCAGTACATAGCTGGCTATTTCAACTGTAAGTAGAATTTTAACTGTAGGCATCTTAACGTTACCCTGTATTGTTTTGTGACATCTATGAACTTGATAACAAACTTATCAGTTTACATTTGCTTCACAATTGGAAGTTCATTTTTAAGTAAGTTAATAGCCATTACAATTAATAGCCCCCAATTTTCCCAAAACCTGGGTCAAATTTGTTAAGGAAGACTCCCAATTAAGCCAATCAAAAATGCATTTGTCAAGTTCTCAGTTTGGACATTCATTGCTTAAACTAACATTAATTAGCTCTCCAAGATTTGCTAAAATGGAGATTATTTGTGCAATTAGTGTCATTTTCTATTAAAAATCACTAAGGTTTCAAAAGTATATAGAGAAAACTTCATATAGACTTTTTCTGTAGTTCATACTAAATAATCTTTTAAAATTAAAGATTCTGTAGCAGTAAGACAAGAATCACCACTCTTGACTGGCCTTCACACACACCAGATGTTAGATGCTCTTCTTGCAGCTGGCTCAAAGTTCACAAGTGACATGTCGCAGCCCCCTGTCTCGTAGAGCGTAGAACTGAACTTACCTATTAAATAAAAAAGGTCAGGAACAGGTCAAAATTTCATGACGTTTCATCCCACTAGCACAAGATTTCTATACATTAGCTTACTACTGAGATCTATTTAGAAATCTAAATTTATATCAATGTCAGAATATAAAACATGGTAACATGTTAATGTGTCACCAATGCAGACATCAGCTGTTTAGTCTTCCCTCACACAGTCTTCCATGCCATACATTCAGTAAACAGCAATACTGAATTAAACTAAGAGTTCATCTTTACAGTACATCACCATGAACACAAGAGAAACGCAATGGAAGTTTCCTCCATCCCCTCCCCCTTGAGGATAAATAGGAAAACAACTTGCAATGACAAACTTCTTCAGTTCTTTCCCCCCACCCTCAAAAGAACGATCAGAATAATTCATCAGCATTTAAGAATCATGCTATGGCAGAGATTCCTCAAATGTCCGAATTAAAATTCTTTTGAGAGGCACATGCCCATTTGGAAAGAAACACAGACAGTGAATAAAGTGATCAGAGATGCTTCATTAGTTATACCTCTTTAAAAAAAAAGTTAAAAAAAAAGAATGGAAAGCAGAGATTTATTCTACTAACAGAAGCAAAACTTCAGTGTAAGATCAGAAGACTAAAAACTGACTTCTGAGATGAACCACTATTGTTAAAGAATTCTGAGCAACTCCAAATTTCCTGAAGATATTGTTCATTCAAAAAAGCTTTTAATAACAAGTCTATTCCTAAGTATAGGATTAACAAAGAAGTAGCCTGAGATTATAACTGAGATGATAAATTACACTACCCACAATATCATGTTTTTACAGTGCCCTTCTCTCCACAACAGTCTGATCAGAGAGATAAGCACTGTAATTTCCCCAGAAGGTCAGTTCAATATATTTCAGCTCAGAATGCAGGAAGATGATTCTGAAGTAATCATCTTGTATGGCCCTGCCAATTTCTCCATCTCTTCTAGCTCAAAAGCCTCAACTCTACTGACAATACAGAGCATGCAATATTTTAGGAACTGCTTACACACACAAAAAATCCCACTTCCAAGCATCTGAAGCAAAAACCTGTGTACACCTCTCAGCTGCACATCCTGAAGCCTTTTCTCCTGATTAGATGGGGTAACAAGCAGTCCCAGGAGAAACACCTAACAAGCTAAGAGTTTCCAACACCTTTGCAAAGCTTTCTACCCTCAACAGAGGAGGCACCAACTAGAGACAGAAGGCAGCAGCACTGAGAAAGAAGATTGCATTCTGACACAGCAGCTCAGTTCAGTAACTGCGTACAGAACACAGTAAAACAACAGCTCAGTATTTACATAGAATCACAGAATCATGGAATGGTTTGGGTTGGAAGGGACCTCAGAGATCATCTTGTTCCAACCTCCTGCCATGGACAAGGACACCTCCCACTAGACCAGGTTGCNTCCTTCTTGTGTTGGGGGCCCCAGAACTGGACACAAGACTCCAGGTGAGGTCTCACGAGAGCAGAGTAGAGGGGCAGAATCACCTCCCTCGACCTGCTGGCCACACTTCTCTTGATGCAGCCCAGGATGCGGTTGGCCTTCTGGGCTGCAAGCGCACACTGCCGGCTCATGGTGAGCTTCTCATCAACACACACCTTCAAATCCTTCTCCTCAGGGCTACTCTCAGGCCATTCTCCACCCAGCCTGTATTGGTGCTACATCTGCTACAGATATTTAAATGAAAAACAACTGAATCTTCTACTTGTGATGATGGTTTTGGTTGTGGAGTTTTTGCATTTTTGTTGTTTTGATTTTTTAATTAGTTAAGATCTTAATGAAATGACTTAGTGAAGTATCCCTTGGTTTTTAACACATAACGTAGTGAGCAGTTGTTACTGAAGTTTCAAATTCAAACTAGAAGAGGAGATTAGGAACCCTCTTCCCTACAACCAATAACTTCAGTTGCACTGGAGTTTTCCTGAACTGCACGAGTAAAAAAGATTTCAGAAGCAAACGTGAAGACTTTAGATAGTACACTACAGATTGCCACCCGGACAAAATTATGCATAACCCCTATTAGTGGAAAAGTTTTTCAACCAACCAGTCCTTAAAACAAACAAGCACGTCTGTGTTAATTTACATGCTTCACGTTTTTGTGCTATGGAATTGAGAGCCTGTAAATTAAATTTATGTCTGCATTAACGAAATGCAGGGTCACAGACACTAGAATATATTACAAGATATAGCTTCCCATTCTCCTGAGATGAGATATTACATCAGGTGTATTTGTTTCAACACGTTTACTGAACTGTGTTACACATGTCAAATGAAAAGGGCTTCAAAATTTGAAACAATTTAGCATAAAAACCTTCATATTATGAAGTATCTACAGTTCCCTCATACTCAATTCATTTGAGTTTATCAAAGTTTACCATAATCGTACTGCTGATATAAGTACCGCATGGCTGTGGTAGGATAAAACAAACCTGGTGAACAGAAACATAGCAGATGATTTCAACATACAGACAAAAAAACCTTAATTTTGATTATTTGCACACAAACTACAAAATGGAGTCATGTTTTGCCACACCTGTAATTCATCCCTCTACTGAAAGAGTCCCTAACAAAAGTTAGCTCGCTGTCAAGAAAAGCATGGCTTCTCAATAAAACAAAGTTGCTATTAAAAAATAAAATAAGCACAAAACAAACATTCTCCAGGAAAAAAAGAACTCATCAAAAGCAGAAAAAATATTACAGAACTGTTCAGTGCTGCTGAGGAAGCAAACCATATGGTGTGACTATGAACTCTGTGAGCTCCAGGTCCAAGCAGTGCAATGGTTTTTAAGTTGTGTGAGGTACGGCAGTGTCCTCAAAGCACCCTAGTGAGGAATCCCAACGCTCACAAAGTTCAGCACCCATGGATAGACCTGGCCTTTGGTCATCACCCTAGGGACCTTCCCTCCCATTCCTAGCTCTCTCACAGTGCTCTCAAATATTTTTGACAGCATCACACTGAAGTAGCTTAAAGCTTTTTTTTCCTAAGGACTAATTTTATCAACTGGTGAACAAAAATCAGACAAAGCCTTATAAGAAAAGTAAAATTCAGCCAATGTTTGTGTGTTAAGAAGAAATGCTTTTAACTTTTCACCTCTCTCAAAAGAAGAGCTGTGTATTCTTAACAATTCAAGTCATCCAAACAACAATCTACCTGGAGCACATTACAAAAGCAACAAACCCAAGTCACTGATACTCAGACACACAACAATTCCAAAACACATCAGCATTACGGCATGAAGTGAGGAAAAGATGCATGTGCTTCCTTTGAAACAAATTTGCTTGTTTCAGAGCACAGAAGGATCACCGAGTCCAAAGACAATCACATAACTGTTCACACACTGTACAGACTGATGTTCCCACCATCATGAGAATCAATGAAAGCAACAAGATGATGAGCTTACATAGATTAAACGTGGAAGACAAGTGGCTCAGCATCTGAAGCGGTGGTCTGATGGTTTCCTTCAGCCAAGTTATTTTCAGCACATTTCCTAATTTTCCATCTAATAAACGTTACCACTTCAAACCTTCAAAGCTAGTTCTGAAAGGGGCTAACAGTTTTTTGCACACATTGAAGTCTGTGTCATCATTAGAATCATTAAGATATTCTAATAGATAGTAGGCGAATATATCTCCTTAAATCCTATTTAGGACAACACAGAAAACTATCAGAACTTGATTACTCTATAGTATGCAAGGAAATAGCATTTTCCAAAGCTCAAAATGCACTTCAGTTGCAGTACTAAAACTTAGAAGTTTTCAGTTTGGACACTTCAAAGTGGTTCATTTTTAAATTCAATATGAAATTTATCAAAAGAGTAACTTACCTATTATTACACATTATTCCACAAACTACAACAGGGACATTTCCAATAGGAGCAATGGGAAATGAGTACATCTTCTACTCATACCTCTCAAAATACTCCCCCATCCATCCCAACCAAATTAAGTCTACTTAATCATACAAAGGCATTGAAAAACGGATTCTAAATTGTTTTAATCACATAATTGATCGAAGTAGATATCTTATCTTTACAGGCAGTATGGGAAGTTTTGATGCTCAACAAGACCACACAATTGCCTTTACAAACTGCAATACCTCAATAAATCTGAAGTATTATTGCTTGCACATAAGTGGTACAACTACAAGAGCCAAATTTTGCAGTATAATTCTGTTGTAAAGTTCCAGATGACTAGATCTCCAACCACAAAAGCAATATTCCTCTCTAAAATAAGAGACAGACCTTCCTGAGGACAATAGGCTATTATTTCACCCTAGTTTCAGGAACCAGGCATCTGTTCTAGTAGCTCAGTAGTTGGAGCCCCAACTACTTCATGAATTCTAACCACCTTCACTGCAAGGACTCAAAAATCCCATCTCTCTCTTACAGATCTCAAAAATCCGATACTTGTGAGAGCAAAAGGCATCAGCACTGCCACACGATGCTCTGAAGACTGTCATTCACAGAAGTCATGGTGTGCATTTTGCAGTGTGTTGTGTTTGCATTATGCTAATCATCTCTATAATCACTGCATTCATTCTAAAACCTTTCCTTTCTGACCAGTGTTCCTCTTATGACTTGCTTCATATTTACTGCTTCACATTTAACTTCCTTCTCCACCCTTTCTTTCCCCCTCATCACTCAGGAAGCAATAACATAATTTGTAGACGTCTTTCTGCTTGGAATCTGGAAGACTAAAAATAATGCCGCAGCACAATGCTGAGCAACTGTTGTATGTATAGTCATTACCAGACTGGATGTAGACCACATATAATCCAGTAAGGTCCATATTTTATAAAACAAGTCACCTGAATCTAATCAGGCATTCATCTCAAAAAAGCCAGCACCTTCTTGAGAGCTACAGCTTCACATTAGCACAAAAATGGAAGAAGAAAGTAGAAGCACATATTGCGTTTGTGCACAAAAAAAGAAGTATTTTTAAATGCCAATTAACACAGCCTGACTGTCTTCCCAATGAGCTGGACAAAGCTAATAGAATTTCAGTAAAAACAAATTCTTGTGCACACTGTATAGATATGTGTACTATTTATCTCTTCATCTGCCACATTTAGCATTTAGATTTCCAGTTGCTCTAAATCAGGTTTTGTTTCCTCATCTTTCCCTAGCCTCTGTTTTCAGTATTTTCTCTGCCCTGGACAGATCCCAGTGATTTCAAGTGGAAAAAGAATGAAGTTGGTCCTCTTATTTGCATTGCTTTGATTAGCATCACCATAAAACTAAAAAAAAATAGAAAAGCTACTGCCTCCCCTCTCCCTCAGCCATACATACAAACTCTCTCTGAAATCAAGTAACAGGATCATCTTCCACTGTAACCTACTTGGTACAACAGCACTAAAACAACAGTCTGCAGACTTGAGGGAAATGGAGCAGTAGTTTTATTTCAGCCCTGATTGAGGATAAAAGCCATGTACCAGCTAAAAAGAAAGATTATCTCCTTTCTTGTCAAGCCTGATGAAAGAACTGTACACGTGAAAGCCTGCCCCATTTTGTCAGCTACTCCACTTGAATAAAAGAATTTCCATCACACAAAACACATTTTTGAGAACAGACATTAGTTCACAATGCTGAACTCCTCTAGAAATGGAAGAATTTCACTTTTTTAAAAGAACAAAAACTGATCTCAACTATAATAGCTTTCACATAGGGAAGATTTCTAAACAGATATTTAAAGTGTCAAAACAAGAATAAATCCCTGTTACACACCAGATTTTAAGTGAGCAGATCCTGACAGGTTTTTTTTGCCTCACAATGGCAATATGCTGCTCCATAATACTGTACACACAGAATATCAGAGAAGTTTAACTATGTAAATTTCCAAAGACTGCACTGTGCTCCATTCCAAGTGCAGCAAACATGACTTTTTAGAGAGCCTGAATACAATACTGAATTTCTTAGAAGACCCACTTCCATTTTCACCAAAACATAGTAATGTAAGCACTTACTTTAGACTGAGCAATTAGATTGCACATTACATTTTGAATTCTACAAAACCTGATCACTAATCTAACCATATCCTTCAAATACAACACTAGCAGCTTTAAAAGCAAGTCTTTAACTTTGGACAGATACAACCAGCATCCCTGAAATTCAGTCATGTCCCAATAAATCTTTCATAAAAGAAATAAAAGCCTCCAAATTAAACAGCTAAAAGAACTTGCAGCTTTATGTGGGAAGCCCTCAGAGTTTAGAGATGCATACTCCAGAACTACCAGGGCCACAGAATGTAAAACAAGAACATACCTATCGCATAAGCAGGCTGTATGCATTTACCACATCTGTAGGAAGATTCTATAAACACATTTCAGAGAACAAAGTTGTTTTCTTTTTTGCTTACAAAGTTTTTCTTACAGCATAGCTAGTAGGTAGAGGAGAAAGGCAACTTACTAACCAAACTCTTATTTAAAGAGGAGTATCACAGCCTGGTAACTCTTGAAATCTTCCCCATTAATGGAGCAAAATGACAAATCAATTACCTTTTAGAGCGAGGTTACGGTAAGATCCGTAACAAGTGTTTTTAACCAGTGCTCTAATCTAATCTTCACTTCTCTGTAATCACAGCTGCCAGCTGTTCAAAATACCATCACTAACAATCATCAGCACTAAAGATGGCCATGATAGAGCAATCCGAGCAGGAATTCCATATTAATATTGAAGTTATAATCAATTCAGGCCACGTACAGACAACCACAGAGATCCTGGCCAGGAATTTTTCCACATCTTTTCCTGCATTACTGCGTCACAGGTCATCAGTCACTACAACCATCTGAACCTCTTTCTCCCTGGCAATTTTATTAACTGCAGAGAAGCTAATAAACAGTTAGGAACATTACATAAAATGGACTACGAAGAACTAAGGCTCCAGGAAATGATGGCAATTGATAGAAGAAGATTCAGATTTTCTTTTCAATCTCCTGCTTAGAAGTGCACAGTAAAACAACCCTCCTTGACATTTTCTTTTTTAAAAAACAGATAAGCAAGAGACATCTAAAAGAAGATTGAGAATTCCTAGTGATCACAACAAGCATCTTTTCAGCAACAAGAAGTTCCCCGAAGTCAGTATCACTGTCAGCCCAGCTACCTTAGACAATGCAAGGAAACTTGTTGTTACATTGCTCAAATGGAGGGATCTCACAGCACGGCTACTTTGGCATCCTTAGAATGTTTCCCGCTGCGCATTTCTAAGACAAAGTGCCTGGAAACATGATTATGAAAAGCAGGGAGTTTACAAGCAATACTCCCTCCTAAGAAATGCACTTACAAGATCCAGAAACAAAGCTAAAGTTAACTGGCTTTCAGCGTTATTACCGATATAGCTGCTGTATTAAAACTTCCATGTCACCAAGGTTACATAAGGCCTGCATACCAAGTCCATCGTGCAAACTGCTACCGCCTACAGCAGATGCAGTGGCATGTGATGCTTCTAAGTGGACACTCCCATTTCTCACCAGCAAGGAGGTGCTAGCGCTGAGCACAGCTGCCTGGGAGGGGGAGCGGGACTGCACTTTGGCCTGGGAGGAGGACTGCTGGCCTTGCTGACCATCTTGAAGGCTACGAGAGAACACGGATGGGGGAGATATTACCGGGCAGAAAAGAAAATAGCTGAAGTGAAGCAAAATAAGACTTTTTTCTTAATTTTGAACAGGGAAAGTTAAAATTATAGCATTCAAAAGCCATTTATTAGGGTTAAGATAACCCATGAGTTCTGTGCAACAACTTGTTTGGACACTAGTTACGCTTGCAGATACAAAGCTATAGTTCCTGCTCTACCTCTTGCAAGTGCTGTTTTTCAATGCCTGAGGGTGAGCTGGGGAGATATTGTTCTTACCAGTCTTAATTTGTGGGGGCAAAAGCAAGCTACCAGTGGTTAGTCTAACAGTAGCCTGAGATCTCACCTCTGTATGATAGCGGCTATTCCAGTCTTCTCTCAACAGTTAAGTTGCTCCTGGAGGCAGGACTTCAACTGTTTTGTTTTTGTTGCTGTGTCAAATCACCACCATGTTTTTTGCTATTTACCTGCACTCTACCTACAAAATGTCTAAGATGAATTAGAAGCCAGACATAGGCACATACTTTGTGGATAACCGCAGTTAAACCAGTAGATCCAATTATTTTTTCTTTAGAATACTTCTAATGAATTATTAATCAGCCACAGTTTTAGGCCTGTTTTAAAAGTTACTTTGAAATTACTGCCCTGACAGTAACTTTATTACTCAGTACTCCCACCACAAAGAAATTCTTCTATACACAGACCCATACCTATACGAAGAAAAGTTTTAAAATTCTTCAGAATTTTATATCTTCAGAGAAATGTACGTTTACAGACATTAGTAGACAAGGTCTGAAAATGTTAGTCTTCTTCATAACCTTCTCACTACAAAACTATTTTAAAAAAAGCTTTTCTTTTTAACATTAAATGTGGCAATGTCTCCAAACACAAGCATCATATGCTTCAGACCTGCCTTGCAAAAGCGGTGGTTTTATTATCCTTACTTGTAGACTTAGAGATGTTATGTCAGTCATTAGCTAGAGGATGCTTCACCACATTCAGGAATCATCTTTTTATATAAAAGAATTCTTATTTTAACAAAAGTAGAGAAAATATCTTAGAGCACTCGCCTTTGAAATACAGCCTTCATCACCTATTGCGTTTAACATTTCACTGCTTACAGAGTGATGCTGCAGTTAGCAACTGAGGCAATTAAAAGAGTAAGACCTTAGTAAGAGTTGAGGGTGTCTATCTATACTTGCTTGTAAATGTTTTCTAGAAGAATTAATTTAACTTTCATCAGAGCATCACTGTAAAACAAGAAAATAACTCTAAGAAGAGGTGTTAAGAAAAGCTCATGCAAAATAAAACAGACATGCGTAGAGTTGATAAGCTTAAATACTGCAACTCATATTCTAACATACCTGAATCTGAAGCTTAATTCAGTGTTTTACTTTTCTAGACAAGGCTCTAAGTGAGCTACATGGCAACAGAAGCCTTAATGACGCTCACAAACTTGCCAGCCTTCACTCTCTCCCTTTAAGCATTGTCAGCTATACCAGAACAATGCTAAGCAACCTCTGTCCATTAAACAGTAACTAAGTATCAAAAAGTATAACAAGTTGTCCTTTCACTGGTTATCCACATCTGTGGCAATGAAACCAAAGCAAAACACTGGCATTAACAGATTGCACAAATATGCAAGACTTATTTTCTGCATAATAATTTTTTTATATAAAATTTTGCTTCAGACAGTCACTTAAATTCTCTTATCAGACACACATGCATACACCATTAGCTACAAAGGATGCCAATCCATACATACGAAGTGCTCAAAACACTGTCAATGCTTAGGCATTTAGACAAAAGAAGGACAGTTGGTTGTTTTGTTTCTGTTGCTTTTGTTGGTTTCTTTGTTTACTTAAGTAAGCAGGCAAAGTACTCTCATTTCTAACTTAGCATCAAAGCAGCAGAATTTACTAGAAAGGTTAAGTGTCTACCATTGCCAAACACCATGGCATTATTTACCTATGTATTGTCTACGTAACATTTCACAGAAGAATATATTTTCAGCAACAGAGGAAGGAAAAATAAATAAAAAACACAGATGGAAATTAAGTCTCTAAGGGGCCATCCCCATGACATCTGATTTGACACCAGAGTTAGGAGATTAGGTGATTAAAGATTTTGCTGGCAAGAATGAAGAAAAGTAACATCAGGGCTACTAAAGATTAGTAAATCTAATCTTGTTACAAGTTACCATAGGAAGTCATATGGATTAGCAATATTAGAAACCAGACAAAAGCAGCTCAGCACCAGCATATACAGGTAATGCCACTATAGTTGCTGCGGTATTTTGATGGCAACTGGCTAAACATCTACATTCCCTTTTCTTCTTCCAGCAAGATGACATTAACACCAAAATTACTTTATCCATATACAAGAAAGTCGAGAGTACTAATCTAGAAATCAGAACAGTAAGTATGAATTTTCTGATACATTCTACAGTTGGCAGTTCGAATGGAATTTATGTCAAACAAATACTGAAGCACTTGGGTGTTAAGTTGGCCTAAGACGACTTAACTCCAAACCAAGGGACAGTGATTCAGCAACAAAAAGAACACATAATAAAAAGTAACCTCTCTCAGTAGTAGATTCTGAATGTGTGCTTATAATAAGTATTTTTGATAGATGCGCATTTCTATGCTAGACAGCCAAAGCAGAGTTTTTATTTATTTACAAAAGAGCAAATTTAGATAGTTAGAAGATGTAAAGCAGAAATACAAGGCTAGAATATTTGTTTTGTTTTTTCACCACTGAGTAACTTGTCTGAATAAACAGCTTCTTTTGTCACATTAATTTTCCTCGCGGTCTTTAGATGAAGTCCAGCTCAAGCATAGGAGCCTTAATGACTGCACTAGCACGCAAAAAAGAGGCAGCTGTCAGCCTCATCTTAAAGCAGAGTCCTTTCCTTACTTGATTTCTACCTGTCTAGAAGAAAAAACTTGCTGCTTTCTTGTTAATGCACAGTTAAGGAGCTCTAACTGGTCTGCACAGCCTTTTACTAACCTATATATAAAACTACCACCCAAAAGAAAACAGCAGTAGAAAGTGAACATAAGAGTAGAACAGCAATGATCTAATAGGAAATAGAAGTTTAACATCCCTCACTATGAAACAATTCAGTATGCTACGTTCAGCAAGACTAGGAACTTAAATTTATCTGAACACATATGATGAATAATTTCTGCCACACCTTGCACTACCCAACTCAATCATTGATGCGGAAGAATTCAAGCCTTCATTTGCTAGATTTTAGGCACCATTCTTGCCATGATTTTTCCTGAGAAAAACCTAAAAATTCAGCAAATTCAGCCCTTGGCTATTTCAGTTACATTACAGAGATGGCAAGATTCCTTCCCATCCTCTATTTCAAAGTATTTTAGCTTCTGTAGCTTTTTCCAGTTAAAAAAAAAATAATAAAAAAAAAAAACACAAGCATTGCTAGAACAAAAAAGTAGACCGTACCTACTGTTAAAGTTAGTGTAGTATATGAG
Source organism: Penelope pileata (assembly GCA_013396635.1). Classification (NCBI taxonomy): domain Eukaryota; kingdom Metazoa; phylum Chordata; class Aves; order Galliformes; family Cracidae; genus Penelope; species Penelope pileata. The sequence goes on from WBMW01005934.1 coordinate 1,680,696, forward strand.
TATTATTCATAATATGACAGAATAACTGTATATGCTGTATACTTATGTTAACTGGAAGAACTACTTTTATGGGTAAATGCTCCCTCCTCTATAAGCAGTGTTCTGCTTGCCAGATTCTCCAATACTTCACGCAACTACAGAACTGAAAGATTTAAAAAGCAAGTTTAAGATCGTCTTGAGGCTGCTGTTTCTACTGTTCAAGCTCACAGGCTGAACAAAGAGCTGCTGTGTGCAATAGACCACTGGGCTCAGCACTGTTACTAAATGGGCCAGTGAAGGTAATGGATTCCCAAGACAGACACATATACTACATAGTACTACACAATTAAATTCAATATTAAGCAGTACTGTGTGTGTTCTGTAACAAAGGAATTGTTATTACTTTATTATTTCTCTTTTCCTGAAAAAAGTTAAGAGTATGTTCATAGAATTGTTTAACCTTTATTTTAGATATGGAACCTTTATATGTATTATTTAATTCTTCATAAAGCTATGCCTTGTTTTTTTGTTTGTCTTTTAAGTGCTCCTCTCTCATTATCACATACATGAAAAGTGATTATGGGGATACTAGACTAATGCTTACTCTCTTAAAGGAAAGAGAAAAGCAAAATGAAGACAGGCAAATAATATTGTTTTTTTTCTTGTATGAAATTTTCTGAAGTTCTGACAAAAACACGTAGCTTGTTAGCATTAGTTCACTTTGTTATTTATCTAAAATTAACTGTAACATGTTAGAGACTGGCCATCCTGATCATTTTGAAAATAGTGCCACATATACATGCACAATTCAACAAGCCCACAGTGACATGCAGTGACAGCTCAAGGAGGTTATGGTGGGGAAGGAAGTAAAAAGTGCCTTTCTGGCAACACTGGTGGGTGTGAGGAGAAGTGGTCTGCTGCATGCATGCTAAATATGGTGGAACATTTAGATACCCTACCTGAGGGGTGATCCGATGAGCAATGTAGGAGGGGTAGGGTTACTCCCTGCATTGTGCCGGCGTCGTACTGCCTGACGCCTAAATGTGCCGCGTTCACGTCGAAATGTGACAGTCTCCTCGCTGGCTTGTGCTGCTGCATCAAGACAGACTTTAGGTCAAAGAAGAACCCATCCTAGTTACGTACAAAGTAACTTAAGACTCCTTTCTTCCCCCTGACCCTCCCCAAATTAAAGAATTTCACTTGCAACAAGAAAAGTGGCTTATGTGCTGACTGTTCAAACAAACTGCTGCAAGACAGGATCACCAAACACAGTAACAGTAAAGACCTGGGGAGGGAAGTGGGGGGGTGGGTTGCATGTTTGTGTAGGGTTGTTCAAAATACAGCTAGCTCCATTTTTTTTCCCCAAAATCCAAACAACCAGGTTTCAAAAAGTGTCAGATATCCCCAAGTCTCTTACATTTACACAGGACAGGAAGAGAGTCTGATCTCACCATTTCCTTCATTTAATATAGAATTAAAGGAGAACCCTGGAGGACAGCCTAGTAAGGTTGTCCCACCCCTCACTACAAAATTCTCTTCTCAATTTTATCACTTCTGCCAAACAAGTATGGCTGAGTTTTACTTTATCACATCTCTTCAGGGGAAAAGTGTGACAAAATAGTGTTACTTTTATTCCTTTTTCCTCATAAGCATGAGGAGATACAAGTTGCTTTTTTTTTTTTTTTTTTACAGTAGCTACATTCTGATTTGGAGAAGCAGGTGCATAAGATTAAGCAGAAGAATAAGGATCTATGGCTTCCCTTTTTCAATCCCTCCCCCTGCCCCACCTCCCCCCTAAAAGAGAAAGCTTTGGTCCACCTATAAAGCAACACTGTAAAAAACCGTTTGTACATACACAAGCAAGTCAGGATTTGGTTGGTTTGTTTTTTTACAAATTATTCTTCCCCTACACCCACTTAAGCTCCTCAAGTTTCAGTCTAGACACGGTCATCTTGACAATTCCAGATCTGTACTGCTTCAGAGTGCCTACAGCCTCAGAGTCTCCCTCCTAAGCAGAGAAAGTTCCCAATTGATCTGAATGCGGAGCACTACAGAGTTCTGATGGTTCGCAAAGAAAACTGGCTTTGGCAGGTAAGTGGAAGAAAAAAATTCACAGGAAATCAAAGCAAGGGGCAAATTAAAATCTTGAAGGGGAAAATCACAGCTTGGTAAACAAGAAGCCTTTCTCAGAAGAAAGAGCAAACCAAGGATTATATCAAGCTAAAACAAAGAGAAAACACTAGGGGAGCAAGACTTTTATGGAGGGGAACAAGAAAGACCGCAGACGGAGTAGCCCATGTTCTTTTAAGACCAATACAAGTTCAAATACTCCTGTCATTAAGTTTTAAGAACTTACTAGAAAAGAATGTAACACTGGTCTACAGAAGATAGCACACCACTACTGCTATGTGCTCCAGCAATACAGAAAGCATGGAATCAAGAGCCTACTTCTACTCACAAGTCGTAAGTTACCAAGCGAACGTTGTATATGAAATTTCCATCTGTAATTTGCTTTGAAAGCCAAGACGCTACACGAAGAGATTTTAAGACCAATACCAAGGTTACATGCATCTCATTACCAAACACACCGAGTTAAGAAAATCCTTAATTTTTTCCTATATTTTCAGGAAAACCCTGAAAAGAAAGTGAGCAATCCCACATCTCTACAATTGGTCTCCCATTCTAAGTGTGGGCAGATAACTGCTATTCAGTATATTCCAGCAAGAATTCAATGAAAGCATAAAGCATTAACCTTTACGCTTTAATATACAGTCTAATTTCTTCAATTTCTTTATGGCTCTTATTTGAAGAGCTAGATAAGTGAAACCCACAAAGCAAGACAGTATGAATCCTGACTTTTCTTTCTGGTGGATCAAGTTAACATGTAAGAGGTCAAAATTACCTGCTAACTTCAGATGCCAATTTGTAAAGCTCAGTTTTTTCCAGTGAATATATCAGCATACAGAAACTCATATATTCAATGTACAGTTTCTACTGACTTCAGATGCAAAAGCAATAAGAGGCGTATCTACTAATCAGGACACAGTTAAGCACCACAGAATAAAGAACAGTGACTGGCCTTAACTGAAATGTAAACATCTTAATGGTAATTATAATGGTAATTGTAACAATCCCCATTACATTTTTATTACTATTTGCAGCTACTTAGCAAGAGGCAATTCTTCAAGGCAGTATACTTAACGCTAACAACATCTGTTTTTATTTTTATACTCTTTAGTCAGTAAACACATCACCTTCTACAAGCCCAGCTTACAGAAACACTAGAGGTCCTTCCTACAGTGTTCCAATTTATCACTGAAGCAAGTTTACTTCCTGAACGGACTGAGGCAATCTCCTGGGGGAGGGGGGAAGGGAAGCGATTTAAACATAATAGAAGATTTAAAAACAAAACCCCACAAAAAATCCACAATCAAAATTCATATCTACTTGGAGATTAAATTTAAACTTGCACAGGCAAATAGTTCTGGCATTCACTAGCTTTCCTATCATTTCATTAAGCTTTAACATAAGCAGTTTTTGGTGTAGCTTTCCACATAATCTGCCAAGGGATTTTGGATTTATCTTAAAAGTTCTGTTCAATACACATCTTCCACACATGCTCCTCTTCAAAGCAGCTGGTGACATTCTGGATCACTAAGCAAGTCTATTAGTTGTTCTCAGAAGACTGCAGAACTTTTCAGCCAAGGAGCTCTGAGTTTCTTAAAATTACACAATGCCTTAAGAAGCCACACGCTGAAACCATGACTTAAAAACTCAAAAAAGTCAGTTGAGCAGAAAGGATTATGGTATCTTTGAAGCGTAGAGAACCACTAAGTTGACTCAATCGTGCTTTTTTTTTTGTTTTTGTAAAAACAAACAAGAAATACACACAACAACAAAACCCACCCTACAGAGCATACAGGATTAAAACAACTCTACAAGGAATGGATACTAGGAAACTATGTTAATATATATTGGTTGTGTTTCTGCTTGTCTTTAAGGAAGAACAGCAGAGCTGCTCCTTGAGTTTGCAAGTATGATGCAAGACGGAGCAGGGAAGTGGCTACCGGAGGTGATTTAAGAGCTGTTTAATCAGGAGGGAAGTTACTTCGTTTTAATACAAGCAAGCTTCCTATAATATTTACAAAGTAACATGTTTTGATGCTTATATACAAACTAAACAAAGCATCTCAGTAGGACAGTAGTTTTTTTAAACATCTCTCTAGACTACAGCTAACACTTCTCTGATGCTGCTACTTACAGCCACTTACCCTAGACTCCAAGAAAGCAAGCTCCAACATCTATATAGATGCAGAAAATTTAGATTTAACATGTAGAGATAACATAGGTTGTGTCTTTACAGCTTTACGGTTTTTTTTGTTTTGTTTTTTAAATTAGTTATGACAAGCCTTTCAGTTTACAGAATGTTTCTGAAGTCTTTATTTTTCTGCCTTACTCTAAATCTTTTGTGTTGGAACACTACACTTCACCGAAGATAATTTCAGTATAAATTTCTTCTGCATGATGCCACATACATTCGAGCCTCCAACATTAACTGTTTTCAAGAACAGGAAGAAAAAAAACACAGATTTGAACTTCGCAAAGCACACATTAGAAATACAAACCTACTTCCCAGAGATCAATACAATAAGAGGTGAAGGCCTACTGACAGTTTTGTAACACATTTAACCCTTCCAAACTTATTCCCAAATAAAATCTCTTAATTTTAAAGAGAAAAATATCATTTTGACTTGTTAACAACTGTGTATATGAACACAGATTTACAAAATTAATACCCCTCCCCCCAATCTCTCATTTCCTTTCTGGCTGAAAAAAAAGCCACGCCAGCAGTTACACGTTTATGAACTCACAAGGACATCACTTCATCATTATACATGTGGAATGATACCTTTCCAATAAAAGGGCTCAAATGTACTCTCAAAAAAAGTCTAGAATAGCAATATACATCACTCTGGGAACACCTGAACACAGCATGAACTATCCTGTCTGTAGGCTATGCCTTTCTAGAATTTCTATACTACACAAAACGGTTTGGATTTAAGTCTCTAATTCCTCAGTATTAAACAGAGCCGAGGACTCACTTTCACACTGCAACATACAACACAATTAGATTCAAGAAACAAAAGTATGTTTTCTTTAGCAAAGGAACATTTACACATACAAACCAAAATAGACGTTTACATCATCCTTCGTTTATGTATCACTACTTCCAATCTAAACTTGAAGATTGAAACTGATGAAGCATGAGATGAAAAAGCAGAATTTCCAAGCTTTACTGCATTAACAAGGCTTATTTCATTTTGACTAACCAAAAACGCTCAACCTAGTACCAGACAAATTCCGACATACATATGAATTCTTCCCATGTAATGAGATACCTCTATATCTATTTTTTCCAGGAAAGTCAGAGGTAAAGTATTGATGGGGAAAGCCATATAATCCTCGAGATAAAAATTGCAAAATTCAGTGTGATTAGAAGACAAAAAAACCACTTACAATGGAAAGAACATCCCTCACTCTTCTCAGAAGAGAAAAATGTCAGGAAGCCTAGATTGTTCTGAACATTATTCCAGGTACGCACAGTTGGATATGTGCATGGAACCCAAATGACATTTGGGCACTCCATTTCTCTCTGCCAAAGTGGAAGCTGGGACCTTTTTTCAACCACTGGTAATGATCAACCTTACAAACTGTCAGTGAAATCTGAAATCAATAGTTTATGGCTTATGCATTCACATAAGCAATTAAATGTGTCTTCTAACCTTGAACAGGTTTTGTTAAAGCAAACAGTTCAGATTTTGTTCTTCTGTATCAAGCATCGCGTTTGTGTTGAGAGTCTGAGAAAAGCCATACTTCCCTTTGGAAAAGATAAAGGTAAGTCAGAATAAAACATTCTGCGACAGTCAGCAATAACACAGCTTGGTTTCCTACATGCAAGCATTTATTAATTAACAATGTTTTTTCCCCACAGTTTGGACTTCTGTAAAGTTTTTCCACATACTGTAACGCTATTTTAAAAATCTAAGTAGAAAGAAGGAATAAAGTCAGTTCACCTTCAGAACATAGTTATTTGTCACTACGGATTATACACCACTATTAGACCTACAACTGTAAGGATTTCTTAAACCAATCTGTTGAAAAATAATTGGTTTATAGTATTATAAGCTACAGTGGAAAATTAAAAGATATACTTAATATCAATGTCTGAAGAATACTCAAAGTGGATGTGTGGGCAGCAAAGAAGAAACACTAAGAAGCAGAAGGATACCTCATATCAAGTTTTGCTGGAGAACAGGACAATCAGTATGCAGTTTAGAAAGTAAAGGCACTCACAAAAAATAATAATAAAAAATGTTTAAAAAGAGAAACAACGGAAGTAAAGCCCAAGGCTTCAATGTTGTCATTGAAATGAATGAAAAAAGTTTGAGATGAGGCTGGAAGAATATTTACAATTACATCAAACTAGTCACTACAACAATCTGGAAAGGCAAACATTGTCAAGCAGGGAATAACCATGACAATAAAACCATCTGTTTTGAATTCTGAACCAAACATTTTTACAGATCAGCTTGACAGACCAATTTCCATAGTAACACTACAGATAGGACTTGGGAGTGTCAGTTTTTCTACTTCACTGTCCTTCTCGCTTGCATTATTTTTATTTCACTATTAAAAACAGAAGGTGTTACTCACACAACCTTGTTGACGAACTTTGGCTGAACGACCTAAAGCAGTCTCCCAGCCTGATCTTCTGCCCCTATATATAATAGGAATATAATTCCTATACCAAGGATCTGGGCATTATTATATTAGGTAGTAGTGTATCCATGCAGCAGATAGATGTCCGTATTCTACATAAATCTTCATGAAACTTTTTATTCTTTGTATTTGGATTTAAAATTTCTACTCCTTAAGATTAGGAAGTCTTTGGAATACATAGTCTTTCCAGAATAAGTGGTATTCATTAGTACATCATTTACAGAAAATCATGTTTGCTTTGAAGGAGCTTCTGTTAACCCTGACAGAAAGTCCCATTGCATGGCTACATTTGGCACAAGCATGCAGCCCTTTCGTTACAGTACGGAGAGCTCTCAGAACTGCTCTCGGCTGTCTGCATTCACAATGAACCCAGGTACATCTAGAAAGGGGTGTAACGAGCAGCTTGCTAACTTAACTGTAGATGCAGTTTGGTTTACACCAAGAATCAGAAATTCCTGTGCAATTTCTGTTTGAGATAAATACTTAGGAAATTCATCAACATATGCTGTTTGTCAGCCAAATCCTACCATTCCTTTCAAATCAAGTTAAAACTTTGTGAGAAACAGTTGCAGGAACAGCACCAACCTAATACACATAAAAAACGCACTTCCACAGCAATGCAAAGCATTCTGGAAGAACCACTACTTCAAGTTTCTTTGGGAAGTCTGAAAGAATTTTCAAATTTTCTGAGTGCTATTCCCAAGGGAAAACAAACAAAGAGAAATAACAAATAATACGAAGTGTGTTTTGCTTCATTCTTTACTTTCAGTATATACTGTAATGCCACAACATGCATTTTTCCATCAAGTATCCTGAATTTTCGTCACGCAGCCCCACAGAACTTCAAGTGGAATACTTAATGTTCTGTGCATGATGCACTGGAAGAGTATGTTTCCATCAGGCAGCAGGAAGACCCTCACCAGCAGTACTGAGGGCTTCTGGCAAGCAATTACACACGCCCTTGGCTCTCAACAGCCACTGCTATGAGTTGGATGAAACCTGTTTTTTCGTTGTTGTTGTTGTTCTTACCTCCGCCCCTCTGAAACAAGAATGCATCAGGAAAGCCCATAGTTATTGCGGTCATAAGCCTTCTAACGAAAGTCCTTGAGCTATCTATAAATACCACATAGGGAACAAAGCAGACAGGACAAAGTCCCATACACAATGTACTAAAATAGCTTTTTGCTGTAGTAGCTATCCATGAACTGCTTTGTAGATGCAAGACTCAATCCATGTGCCATCATGGTGGCAAGTTCCAGAACTGCAGACTTCCAGCCACATGTATTGCTCCAAACACTGTTCCGATCTTTAAGGACTGTGTGGCTGTATCTCAGGCCTACCGAGACGACACAGGATCCACAACTCAGAATTACCTCCATAAAACCCAGCCTTTACTTCCCTGTACACTGAAACTATGATAGTAGAAAATTACACTTTCAGAGTCAAATACTGGGAAGGGCTAACGTTAACATTTCTATTTCATTCTTGACCCAAAGGCTGGGTACATTATAGCACACTGCTAGTTGACACACAAAAACAAATAAAGAGAATACAGTTTCTTGGCTTTAACAGAACCTCAATAAGCAAAAGAACCCTTTCTACTGGCTAACCTGATTCAGCTGTAGAAGGGTCCTGCAGAACACAGAGACAGTTTGCACACACACACAACCAGGTTACATTAACAACATACATTTTGCAGTCTCTACCATTTTTAAACTGAGTTTTTTTTTTTTTTCCCCCTGCATGCACAACTGTTTGGCTTAACAGTTTGGATGTGGAGTGATTTTCCGAAGACAGACCAGAAGCACTGCCTTAACTGCCTTAATTCCACAGGCATCAACCATCAGAAGCATGGAACAGTTCTGTGACACAAGGAAAAGCAACAGCTCCAGATCACTGGAGTTTTACAAAACATAAGCAGAGTAGGAAAAAAAATGGTATTTTGCAAACAGCTGACATGACCATTGGCTGCAAAGCACAAATCTCAAATTCTGTTTTTAGCTTAAGATTCTGTCTAATCACTACAGGTAGATGTACAAAGCATCTATGTACAAACACCTGCAGAATTGGGAAGCTGAAGAGGTTTCCATATGCCCTGTGAAATGCAAGATTCTAATCCAAGCTCACAAAAACCTCTTGTGCCTGTTTACAGAGAAGTACTGTAGGCCACACGAAACAATGGGATAAGGTGTTACTTCATAACTATATGCCATGTACAGAAGGAACAGTGTTATTACATGCAACTTCATTTCCAAAAGGATATGTAACTCAAGTACTTAAGTAAATAAATGAATTTGTTAAATTATAGCGAGCTGTAGAAGAGCAGCAGCTTAAAGGCTACATCTTTTACAGTTAAAGAACTGGAGAATACTTGATTTTCAGGTCAGCTCAAGTTGTACAAAACATCACTGTGCCATTAGAGTAGTAAGTTGATTCTTAAAATCTTTACAAACAGCAATCCAGTGGTAGTACACATTTGACATAAGCCAGGCGCAAGAGAGCATCATGACAATATTTCCAAAATAGCACCAAACACTTCTCCAAACTTTTAGACATCTACACATCTTCAGCTAAACCATAACCCATCAATTAACTAAGTAGCATTCAAGAGTAGCTAAACAAATAAAGTAATGGTTGTAAGACATCTTCCATTTATTTTTTGTTGTTATATATCCACCACATTTAATGTATTTAATCAAGTACAGAATTTCTAAATGCTGTTTATCTGCATTTTAACGAACTGCAATTTCTATTCAAACGTACAAGTTACCATCTTGTAAGAAATGAGTCACTCACCACTTCCTGGCATAATAAAATTAAAATGAAGCTAAGTTTTATCTGCTGAAGGAACACACAAGTTTGCAAAGTATTCAGCTTAGTAAGAGAATATCGAAGGCCATAACCAGTAATACACATTTCAGCAGTTTATATGAGCAAGTACGTACTTTCCAGTTGCTTCCCTGAAGACTTAAATAGAAAAAAAATCACTAATTGTAATGTCACTTAAGTCACATTTGAAAAACAGGAACTTAAAACTGCTGACTGAATAAGGAGAAAGGGTATCAATATCCATCTTTGTTTATGCAATGTGCATCTGTAACTAATTTATTTTCAGAAAGCCATCATAAGCAACCCATAAAAATTCAAAAATATTCATATAAAATTATTAAATAGTCCTTGTAGCAGGAGGTTGAACCAGAGAACTTCTCTGTCAGATCCAACCAATATCCTCTGATCTTATGAAAATCTGAACCAAGCTTACTCTGTAATTCATCTGCTACATGGAAATATAACAATTTCTTAATTTTCTCGGATAGCTTTTATATACACACACAATGTATGCTTATATTACACATCTTTACAAATACTCCTAGAAGATGAAGAGAATTCAATAATTGAAAATACTGAATACGAAGTAACTTAGAATCTAAGAAGTTAAAACATTTTCTCTGATAAACAGTAATCACAGGTAAGATCAAAGCAACATTTGAGATACAGCCATTACAGAACTCATAAGCTCTCTGTGTGAAAGAAAAAGAACAAAACAAAACAAATCCATAGAAACAAAAAACAGGAAGGAAATACTGAGATAGCCCAGGAACAGATAAATTCGAAGTAATTGCTCTCTTGATGCTAGACATGACTGCATAAATATTAAGTAATGCTAAACAGAAGCAATGTTTTTGTTCTGTTTTCAGAAAGCAAAAAAAAATCCTAACGAAAAACAGAGTGACATTCATTTCTTACTATCAAAGGAAATGTTTCCTGTTCTATTGGTAGTGGGAAACATAGGATAACTAAGTATTATTAATCATTTGATGTCATTGGGTCTTGAGAGCCTGAACCCAGGTGACTTGTAAGAGACAGCTTGAACTCCATAGGAAAGTAATACTTCAGCGCTCTCCATTTACTGGAAATACTAGCAACTTCAGAATAACCATTACCTAAGCAAAGGTCAAAGAAGAATCTGAATATACTAACGCAAATGACAAACTTTCCTGCTTAGGCTGCTACAGATTTTGTATCTGTAAGATTATGATGAGACATGTTCAGTTTGCTCTCCCTGTTATTTCACAAGACCAATCAAAATATTTGGCAATATACATCCAATTCTGCACTGATTCTTTCATATTTTACTGATGATTGAATGAAGTTTGCCATGTTCTGTGAAGGTATATTAATTCTCTGTGTAACAGTAGAGAACCTAAACAGTTTTAAGCTGTAATAAACTGAAATTAAATTGTGTACTGACAAGAGCATACTTTCAAAACCAGAAGTACATCAAGCAAACCTTTTATTAGTCAAGTAATTCCCAGTAGACATAGTCATAGAGCTATCATTGTAATGAGCGATAAACAAAAACTATTAAGAGATCCAAAAAAAAAAAAAATTTAGAATGCCCTTATTAACCTACATTAATATAGTAGCTATTACAAGTAACCTTGGTCTTCACATTACACCAAGCAAAGCAATAGCTGCAGAAAGAGGAAGCTACACTCTTCTCTTTGGCACAGGAAAGTAAGCATGTTCTCACAATGAGGAATCTGTAAGTAAACAACATTGTGTAGCCAACTTGAACAATGGCAAAGCTAAAGAAAACCAAATTCCTAGGAGAATTCAGTTTAGTAATTAGATCATTCTGAGAAAGCACAATTCGAGACAGTATTGCAAGCATTTTTTGGTGTTTTTTTTTTTCTTTTTCTGGATACCACCTCTTGAGTTCATCCACTCACTGCTAGAGAGTTCATCTAAAAGACAACAGTCACTTCAATCAGTTCAACATTCTCTGTTCTGTTTTCTAACCTATGCAATCTTTTAACCAAAAATAGTCTCAACTCTATTGTCAGTTTTTAAATTAGTTCAGAAATCAAACATTTTAATTAATACAACAGAGCAGGTCTGATTTGATTGCAAATAGAAACTGTAAGACACAGCCCTGGTTTAACAAAGACTACCAGTAACGAATTTGTAAACACCCGTCCCTATATGCTTGATGTTTGAATTCAGCTCTCATTTCTGAAGATCTTCTGTGAGAGGATGATCGAAATGCTTTGGAAATGCTTTACTGGGCAAGAACAGACACAGGAAGACACTTAAGTATACTCTGATTCATTAACAAAGTGTGGCAAGGTTACTTCTGGCAGGTCATTTACTTACCTCCACTTGCTGATTCTTGCTCTTCCCCTTCAGGAAACGTAGCCTGGCTTGGTAAGCTATTCCTAGAACGAGTGACTGACTCTAAGTGTGAAGCCCTTCCCAGCAGAGATAGCTCATCTAGCACCTCTCCCTCTTTGGCTTCCAAATCAGATTTTGAAGTGGTTAACTGTTTTATGTTACCTGGTGTCATTAAACTATTTGGGTCATTTAAGCAAGCTACAGTACCACTGTCCAGGCTTAGCACTCTGGCACGATTCTTGGCACTGTTTGTGCTAGAAGTCCGACGTGTAGATCGTTTTTTACTAATTCCTTCAGAGCTTACGTGGGTTTTGTGAGCATTTTCAGAGTCTGTGCCCCCACGTTCTTTAGTAACGTATTTGGTCTTTAGAGCACTGTACTTTCCCTCGGGAGACTGGCATGAATGGGATGTGGTGCTGGAAGAGCTATCACTGCTGAACTGATGAGCTGACTGCATACTTGACGTCCTGCTTAAGTCACTTTGATCACTGGAGTCCTCATCATGACAAAACACAGCACTGTGGGGTTTAGTACCAGATACACCTCGGAAGGAAACATATTCCCTGTGCCGACTTGAATCAAAACTACTAGCCCGCTTTTTTCCTGTCCGTCTCCGGCTGGATTTGTGGGTAGAGGCTGTTCGATGTATTAAGCTAGAAGATTTTGGTCGAACATCTCCTTCTTTTTGTTTTCCACTAGTTTCTTTAGAAGCTCTTGAATCTACTAACACAGCTAGTTTCTCACTCTGCTCATCTCTTTGCTCAGCAGCCTTCCCAGGTGGCCTGTCGGCCTGTGTAGTCAGTTCATTGGCATGTGGGTTCTTATTGGCCTCTTCTGAAGCAGAGGCACTAAGACCTTTTAGACCCTGCATCTCATCGGATGCATTAGAACCCTTTACCTCTTGAACACCACTATTAGAGCTCACTTCCACAGCAGTCCTTCCACTACTAGTCCTTTTGTCAGTAGTAGAACTGCTGTCATCCTCTGAGTCAACACCACAGTCTTTTTTCTTACCATCCTTTTTTTCTTCTCTAGGAGACTCCTCCTCATGCTCTGACAACACACTTTCTATATGTGTAGAGCTAGTATGTTCACTTTTATAGCTACTGATGGTACTGTTAGTGTCACGATCAGTCCCACTGCAGTAGCTTTCTGTTGAACCACTGCTTCTAGTACTCAGGCTTCTCAGACTGTCCACACTTTTGTCTGCTTTCAAGGATTTGCTCTTCCCACTCTTAGCCAGTGGTTGAGGGCTGCTACTTTTCAGAATGTCATCCAACTGAAAAACTCCTGAAATGCAAGAGTTCTCAGCCAAGGATTCTCTGGATGCAGAAGGAGGCTTAGAAGCTTCTAACTCACTGACAGGATCTAGTCCTCGTCTTTGTTGATAAAGAGGAAAGTCATTTAATGAAGCATCTGGAAAAGCAACAGCAGAGCTAGAAGTCCTTGGTACACCTCGTGGTCTATGATCCTTTCTATAGGAGTGAGAATGAAGAGTTATAAGCGAAGCTACTTCTGCGTCACATGCACTAGTTTTAGACTGGTCCACAAGCTGATTGTTCGAGAGGCACACTTTATCGCTGTTGTCTCTTGGCAAATCCTGTCCAGAGGATAGTGAAGGCTGGATGGAGACAAACGAGTCATTCGACACCAGACGAAAAAGCTTCCGATCAGTTGCCAAATCTGTTGAAATACATATCTGTATGAGTATTCTACATTAGTATTTATAAGCTATATGGTTTGTTTTTCAACTGCTTGTTTATATCTGATAAAGTAAAACAACAAATCAATTTACAAGTACCATGCATCACCACTAAAAAAAACAAAAAAAAAAACCTTTTTAACATCCAGGCAAACCTGACAATGATTACGTTTTAGGAAACCATTAACAGCAGCTAAATCTTATTAGCTAATAAAAGACAACAAAAATTCCAACTAGCCCACAACTACTTCTCTTGCTCGTGTGTCTCAACGTTTATATGCCTTGCTCTAACTCTGCTATGTATGAACCCTCCTGCACACAGTAAACTGTTTCTCAAAACCTTTACTTAAGGAAAACATGCCACATCAACTCTGAAGGTAACAAAAAACCAAAAAACAACAAAACCACACACTACACCTTGCCTAACAGACACCTAGTAAACTCACAGTTAGCAAGGACACGGACACTGGCATAGGTTTATCAGTGTCATAACAAAATGCTCTAGAAGCTACTGAGGTTTCTCCAGTCAGTGCTGAATTATGGTTTTATAAAAAGAACAAGTAGTGGCCGCTCATTTGTAACTGGTACCTACTTCTAACACTGGCTCTGTTAAAGCAAATCATAGGATTTGCTGACAGTTCTTGCTCAGAATAATCATTTCTGTTACCATCACAAGCTGTCTCCTGCACAAGGGTCCACCTGGAGGTTGTGTTGAGAGTTGGATTATTTTCCTTTTTGTTATTGTCAGTAAAATAGAAGATCTGGAGGCCAAGTTACTACAACTGTTGAAGTTCTGTTAGGGTGTATTAGCACACGTGTAACTTAAAAGACTTAAACAGTTCCATTACTAACTAGAAAGAAGCTGTCTGTTACAACAGCACTGCTGCTGCCTGTAATGCTCTTGGAGTACTTTCTGCACTGAATCACACAGTCATCATTGAACACGCTGAAGGAACCTAACAGTCCAATTAGACCAGCCAAAATGAACTACAGTACTTCCAGAGATAACTTCCTGTTTGCTGATTTTCAACTATCTGCTGATTAACAAAAGATTTCCCTATGGCTTTATGCTCTATTTTACTTTGAGCAATTTTTTTCTGGCAATAAAGCTAAATGAAAAATAAGGTCTGAAACAAAAATGAAAAAATGGAGAATGTGAGCTAGCAGTTTCCATACAGATTAGAAAAAACAATTACAAAATTGTGTTAGCTTGCATATTAGAAGTGGTTTATAGCATCAGAAACACAGAATTCTGTGCAGGCTTATTTACTTCACAGAAAAGCATGCCTGTTTAGGAAACATTCTTTGGCTGTACTGGAAAGCCAAGCAAATTAGTCTACAACGAAGTCCATGAATTCCATGCTACTTTTGCTATAATGGATAGTTGAGACATACAAGCTAGCTATCTTTCAGCAGCAAGGAGACAGAATACAGTAAATATTTACCACCTGCTGGAAGATGTCAGAACAAGAAACATGCAACCCAAAGAATGAAGTTAGAAAGATTCAAGGTATGCATCCCAGGAACTTTAAGTAATTAAGAGAAGAAATAGAGAGCTTCAAGATAACCTTTCTTAGATTCTATCAAGAAATGGCATGAATGTATTTAGCATGTTAAGCAAAGGGTCACTGGTAACAAAACACCATATTTAATATGCAGGAAGAAATTTTACCTTGTTCTTCACTACCTTCTTTACATAGGCTAGAACTCTGTCCAAGACTTAAACTGATATCATCAGAGGTCTTGGCAGTGTCAGTATCGCCTGTAAATTTTAAGGAAGAAGAGAACTAGTGCTCAAAATATTAACACATACACCTACATGCACTGCAGATTCCTCACCTGTCACAAACCTTGTTACCTTTGTTTCTTCACATGAGGCCAAATAACAATAGTTATAAGTTACACAAGATTTCCTCTTATCTTTTAGAGGTAGTTATTGCCTACATATTTCCTTTGTGTAAAGAATGCTATCATTCAACTACACAGATCTCCCACGAAAAACTGGAAAAAGATCTTAAAACCCAATGAAATTAAAGATTTTTCTTTTATTAGAGATATATCTACTTGATTGCTTTTTGCATGGTTGTCAATAAAGATGAGGGGTAGATTATAATCAAATATTTGTAAAGATGAAAAAAGCAAAGAAGAGAGGAAGGTGAAAAAACTCTCGTTTTGTCTTATCATC
Organism: Penelope pileata; assembly: GCA_013396635.1. NCBI lineage: Eukaryota > Metazoa > Chordata > Aves > Galliformes > Cracidae > Penelope > Penelope pileata. Next base: position 1,696,517 of record WBMW01005934.1, read on the forward strand.
AACATAATAAGTTTACGAGACAGCAACTTTCCATACCACAAATAATTCATCTTTTCCTCTCAGAGGAGTTTACAATGGCTGTCATAGACAATACTTCTGCTTGATGCCAAGTAACCAGAAATTATCAGGTCACTGGTTAAAGAGAACTCAAAACCATAGGGAAAAGCCCACTCAAACTAGTCCCTTGGCTCAGTATTTACAAATAAAATAATATTCTCACACAGACACGTTGCACGGAAAACACAGTACATGTTCCAAGATGCTCTCCTCATGTTTTAGAGGCATCATTTCCAGATCCCAGGTAGATTTCTTCCAGTTAGTAAATGCAGTTAGTAAATTATCTCACAAAAAAAGTTTTAAAGATGAACAAGGTAGATAGTATTTGGAAACAATACAGTAAACTATATTAGTTCAAAATATCTCCACAAAGTAATTTTAAAAAGTAGCTGAAAATCTCACCTTTGATTGTTGCTGCTGTTCCCAGGCGAGATAACCCAGATCCAACCTAGAAACAGGGAATTTTATAGAATGTGTAAACTTACAGAAACTATTCGAGTGCTGTTTCCTGTTACTGCAAAGCATGCATTTGTCTATATGCCTAAGGGAGATTTTCAGAGGCACAAAAGCTTCCAACAATACCACAGCATTATAAAGTCATTTCTGCCTCAAAATATTTTCGCAGGAAACAGATGACAAAGCATCTAACAATGAATCCAACTATATCACTATTACTTTGTTTTACGGCCCATATGCTTCAGAGATTTTACTATGGTGATTTTAAAAACCACAGTTTCTAATCTGGGAATTTTCCTTGAAAATATTTAGTGTGGAAAGGAACTACTAACGTGGTGATACATTAATAATTGCTTGTAAAGCTAAACATTCAACACAGTACCAAAGGGTGCCTAAAATGTCTAAGTGAAACACCACGTTAACATAAAACCTCTGTTCAACTCTGTAAATACCAAGCTAAATCCAGAAATTGTTCCAGCTGGAAGAAACACGTTTTCAGAAGGATTAGTTTTCAGGTCTATCAGAGTTGATCCAATGACTGGGTAATCACAAGGACATTAAGTGTTGGTACAAGGGAAGGGCAGCAGCACAAACGGGGGGACACAAACTTAGTGAACTGAGACCAATTTGACATGGAGCTGTTGAAGCAGGTCCAGAGGAGGCCATGAAGATGCTCAGAGGGCTGAAGCACCTCTCCTATGAGGACAAGCTGAGGAAGCTGGGCTTGTTCAGCCTGGAGAAGAGAAGACTCTGGGGAGAGCTCATTGCAGCCTTCCAGTACTTGAAGGGAGCTTATAAACAGGAGGGAAATCAACTTTTCACGTAGTCTGATAGCAATAGGGCAACAGGGAAATTGTTTTAAAGTGAAAGAGGGAAGATTCAGGTTAGAAGTTAGGAAGAAATTTTTTACTAAGAGGGTGGTGAGGCACTGGCACAGCTGCCCAGAGAAGCTGTGGACGCTCCATCCCTGGAGTTGCTCAAGGGCAGGTTGGATAAGGCTTTGGACAGCCTGATCCAGTGGGTGGCAACCTTTCCCATGGCAGGGGGCGTGGAACAATATGATCTTTAAGGTTCCTTTCAACAGAAGCCATTCTATGATTTTACTGCATCTTAACTCTTCCCTGTTGTTCCTGAAAATGCAATTTTTCTTTTGAAGGCAGTTTGAGTACATAGACTATAGTCATCTCAAAGCACGTAAACTGCAGTATTTCTTGAGTTCTTCTTAGATATTAGTCATATTTCAGAACTATTTAGTATCTGATTTTCAGCCATGCTCAACGGCGAACTCGCAGACATATATCTCCTCATTAATCCTAGGTGGCTAGCCAGCTCTTAAGTCTGCTTTGCTACATACATACTGCAATCTCAAGCACATGTTTTGTGGAGGTGCTACAGAGAACTTAGGCTTCCCTTGCAGAGTATTTCCACCATCACCCCTCAATATCATGAAAAAACAGCAAAACTGTCAGATAATTAAATCAGTTAGAAATAGGATAGGCAAAGGGCATTCAAAGACAAAATATGAACCCAAGAGATTTTTTGAAAAGATGGCAATTGAACTTTACTGTGTATTTTTTAGGATGCTATTTTTCAAAAATTCCTAATTTAAATGACTCAGGAAAAAAAGGAAGCATAATTCTACCAATTCTTCTCTGTAAGTACAGCAAATCAAACATAACCTGAACATGCATGCAGATTTTATCCAGCCAAACTACAGCAGAACAAAGCTTATTTGATTCATTTTCTTTACTACACTGTCATGCACGCTTTTAGTTAGTCATCTATTATGTTTCAACTTCTTTTCCTCCTTCAGTAACATGCTGTTTTCAGATGATGTAGCTGAATGCAAATTTATCATCATGGGAAAACTAAGCAGAACTCAGATGTAATACGGTTCACAGATCCTTCTGATGCTGCAAATTCAATCACAGGGGACTAGCAAGCATTAATTTTTATCAGTAGCTTCAAACGTGTTATGGTGTCAGCATTAAAGCACACAGCATAGAACATGAAGCTTTTTCACATGCATTAACATTAAAATCGTTGAGTGTGGAAAAACCTCTTTCAAACAAAGACCAGCCAAAGAAACAGGAACCCCAGCCTATTCACGTACTCCCACATGGACCATCACTTCCTATTCCTTTGGACACTACAGAGTCTACCTCTGCTGCCTAACAACACATTATGCAGCTAAAACACCAACGTAACATTGCACTACATTATACACTGCTTGCCCACAGAGCTAATTAGATGGACTCGTAACACCAAGCCAAGGATTTCCATTTCATCCAAAAATAGCTTCTGCATCTTCAATATGATGCTGCACTGCTCACTGTCAACATAACCTTACAGTCTGGCCACTCCAATCAACTCATCCTCTGACAAGTTGGTAAAAGAAAGATGCCATGACTGGCTAAACATCACAAGCCAAATGAAAGGAACAACACATGCAGCACTGTAGAAGTCAAACACGTACATCTAGCAGACATAATAAAGAAACAGAACAGCTTCCCCTCAGCAGAACTACAGAACAAAAAGAGCATAATGAAGCTGCATTACAATCTAAGAAAGGCAAGTTCTTCTGCCCTTCTATCTGGCGTACAGCAGCGTCTATTTATCACTTTCTTCCCACCCCTGCTGAGGTACCAAAACACTAACGTTTTTGCAGAGGTCATCTAAAAGTGAACAATTTTAGTCTATTTCCACCAGCTTATCTTGCTTTGTAGTCTAGCAAATTAACATTTTTAAATGCAGAATCTGAACTGCCAGGTATAATGACTTCCAGAAAGTCATTTAGCAGCGCAAGAGATGACAGATGCATCCTAAGGCTTAGCAGAAGCCTCCTCAAAATTAATGCAACCAAAGTCTGCCATTTAAGCATCTAAATGACACAGATCAAACAGAAGTAAGGGAGAAAAACAAAGCTGACGCATGCTGTAACTTCATCCTTGTGTTCTATCCAATGGCTCACTGACACAAAAAGGAAGACAGAAGCCCATGACAGCAGAACTTGGTCCTTATCTGACCATGCTCTAAGCTATTTTCGTTTATTAAAACAGAAGAAAGCTAGCTGAGCAGAAACTGAGTATTTCCTGCTTGGACTGTAGTTTGTCTTATATAAAGCCATCTTTTCCTAGAATGAACACGAGACAGGATGAGCAAGAACCACACAGCTCACGTAGTGCCATCCCAAAGCAGTTAAATACAGGCAGGTAAGCTGCTGTCTTAGCACAATCAAAAAATGATATGAAAAAATCAATAAAAATCAGCAGTGACTAGAGGTCACAAAGCCAGCAGCACTAAAGCAATAAGTGCAACAGCTTTAACTCTTACCTGGTTGTTTGGATCTATCCCAGCATAAGAATTGCGTGAACTACAGCCAACAGGGGGAGTGGCTTCTCGTATGAACTCTGACATCTCAATTCCTCCACCAGGGTCACTGAGAAGAAGATTAGAAATAATTAACCTACCAATTAAACACACAAAACATCCGTCTACACTGAGTCCAGATTCAATTTTTTTTCTTCGCTTTCCAAGTATCACAAACTCAAATATTTCCCAGTACCTTAGACAAATACTGCTCATGTGATGCAGAAAGCTCAGGTGTAACTGGAGCACCCCATATACTAGCAGAGAAGCTGCTTGCCTTGCAACTTCAGTCAGTGGCCAGCACAGAGTATGAAGAACTAGCAAATCTGAGGCATTTTAAAAATGCTGGTGTATGAAATTCTCTCCACACGTAAGCACAGACACAGGTAACTTTGGATCATCTGTCAGCCAGAACACCAAAAAAAAAGAAAAGTCAACAGAAAGAAGTACAAAATAATGCTAAAAGCAGGGGAAGAACTCAAATTTGTTTGCTGCTATACAGACCAAAGATTTCTCCTTAGATTGGACTTAGGAGCAAAAGTAAGGATGGGTTAACCAAGTAGCTCCACACGGTCAGTGAAAGCTATTGGAAAGGCAGAAAGATAAAGGGCACAAGTCATTTATTTCTGCCAGAGAAGAACTTCCCTTTGGAAAATTTATGTACCCTACCAAAGTATTTTAAGATGCAATGCATATATTATAATGACCTAGTGACTGAACAATTCCAAGATTAATAAACGTTGCTTTGAAAGTACTTTCTAGGTCAACATCACCAAATTATCATTCATTATAATCTGGTTTGTCAAAGGCAGATATTTATGAAACAAAACCAGGCTGGGCTTGTGACAAGACCACTCCAGTATTTTGCTGGAGAAATAATACATGTCCAACCCTCTCCATTCAGAGGAATGAAACTGAAGATGTAACCCTGTGTTACCTCTGGAGAATGGGAAAGAAATGGACATAAGCACAGCAGGTCTTACTTAATACACAGCTAGTCCCACAGATACTTAGACAGTGAGACCAACAACTTTCTTTAAACACAACAAAGTAGGGTGTTACAAAGAATCTGTCAAAAGCCTCTGTACAGCCGGAATGTTCCTGCAAAGGATCAACAAAATAGAATGTGTAAAGCTAGGAATATACAACTTAAATAAAAATAAGTGATCTTAAGGGACAACTAGCCATGAGTCAGCAGAACAATATGGTCCAACTCCAGCGTATTGGGGCAGGGGAGGAAAAGTCACCATTTTGGTACAGCTCAGCAGTGTGATATAAGCATGCTCTAATTGCTGGTTGTTTACAGAGCTCTCTGACCTAATCTTATCAATAATGCTAAGGGAGAATCAGGTAAGAAAAAAAGATGCAGAACTCAGCTTCTTTAATTTCCATGAGCTTTCGCCAAACAGAGCATTCCCTACGTAAACATTTTTAGAATACTCAGTGGCATAATACAAACTAAACTGAAATCTGCTCACTTAATGCTTAAGTACAGCAGACATTATGACAACTAGAGAAGTACCAAATAATGCCTTTCACAAAAAGATAAGATCCTTTCTTGTTTGAATAATTTATTCAGAAACACCGCAAATGATTCAAGTACGTTCCATGAAATAGGAAAAATAAGTCAACACAAATTAGCTTTTATGCACAGATGTGAGGAAGAGAGCCAGGGTGGGGGAAGGAGGCAATTTTATTTAAAAGTGACCCAGCAGATACCAGTATAAGCAATAACACAACCCAACAACAGTCTACGTTGAGCGCTGTTCTTTGACAGCACTCAAATGGATTAACACAAGCTAGTAACAAAACAATAATAAAAACGACTGCAGGAACAAGCAGGAAGTACAGACTTCCACAATTAACCGCCATAAGCATAGAAGATTCGGAATGCTGTTGTAGCCCAGATCCTTAGCAGTTGTTTGCTGCCAGCACTGTAGCAATTTGTTAAGTCCTACAACCAGTTTCTAACAGTTTGATGACTTCATATCCTAGAGCAAGTGCTACACTTACAAGTTTGCAAGAAACCAAAGAAACAGAAGTGAGGTAACCACGCAAATTGAGAACACAGAGTAAATTACATCCAGATACCTGCAACCAAGATTGCAATAGAGGAGGCATCCAGAGCCTGAACATTTACTATAAGCAGCTGTTAGCATGTCAGAGTCCAACTGAAAGTCTGAAGAGACTGCCAGCCTAAAGGAATTCAGAAGTTTAATAACTGACTCAGGCTGATCAGCTAAAGAGATCTGATGTTCAGACTATAACTTTCAGAGAGAATTTAGAACAGCTTTAATTTCAGGACAAAGCAGAGGAAGGGTTTAATTCTTTATCTTCTGAACATCTTCCTCTGTCCATAGACCTATCCTTCCATCCTTTAGATTCATGAAATTGTACTTCAAGTACATATGATTTAGAAATACAAGAATGTCCTTTAGGAAGACATTCTCTATCCTTCCAGCAAGTTGGGTAAGGGGTTAAAAATCCTCACTATTAAAAACAACCTCCTCACTTCACTGGTTTCTGCTGGCACTTAAGGCCCAATTAAAGACTGAAACGGGCCAGACTTGACCACAAAAAAAGAGGACAGGCTAAAAGTAAAGTTACTGCTATTACAGGAGAAGAACCACAGCATGTACTGCAAATGCTAGAACATGACAATCCCAAGTATTAAGAGACTTCCTTTAAAACTTGAAGTAGTAAGTAGAGCTTCAAAACAAACAAACAAACAACACTCCAAGATCAAGTCTGTCAGGCACAGCAAGAGCTGCAGAGGCTACTATTTTTTCGCTTTACTTGTTTAAGCAGACTATATATAATTCAAAGGCAAAAACTTAAGAAACCACACTCTCCCGCTGTCAGTTTTATTATGAACTCAGCTCTCCTACAAACAATGCAAAATTCAGTTCTCCTACACTGACGGGTGTCGAGGTGACACAGCAGCGTCACCGGGTTAACGTTTTATCCTGTTGTGAATCACAGCAGTCACTGGCACAAGAAAGAAGCCTTATTCATACCCCCAAAAGTAAGACCACAAGTTAAATTTGTTTAAAGATGTCTGTTAGATTCAGTGGATCCACACACACCTACAACACCTGCACTGTTCTTTCAACGCAAGTTTAGGAGTCTGTATTCCCATTATTTATTTGTTTTAATGAAATCTCACACAAGCTGAAGTGAAACTAACAACACCTTCTCAAGTAAGTACGAAGTCAGCAATTGCACTAGAAGTTAGAGAAGCAAGACAACAAACTTCATTCCATCTCAGCATCACGTGACCTTTTTCGAAAGACACTAACTCACAAATTCCATTTTTATAAGGAGTACGAGAAAAAGAATCATCCCTAACGGAACTACAAATTGTTCTCTGCTTAATTAAGCTAAAATTTTATGAAAAGATCAGAAACCCTCAGTTTGATCCCATTCAGAAACCAACGTGAACATAACAAGCAGTCCATGTAAGCCTACAAATGATAGCAGACCACTTTTGTCAGATACCTGAAAGCACTATTTCACAGACAAACAAGCAAAACTTCAGAAACAAAGAACAACAGTTCTTCAAAGCTAAACCAAATCCACAACGTATTATTTTGAGCAGAAACTAGTCTATCGCTTAACCCTCCAAAAATACTAATGAGTATCTGAAGCAGTCCCCGGGAAGGTCTGCGTGCTGTGAAAAGTCTTAGACAGCTTTACAGGCTACGTGTCTCCCCTGTGCCCACTCTGTGCTAGGAGAGCATAGTTAAAACCAAAAGCCTACACACACTTTCTTCAGTGAAGTTTTTCCATTACTGTTCTGATTTAACTTAGTACAAAGGTAATACTTCAACGTTAAAAACCTGACCTGTATCTCCTCTACTGGTTTGAATGGTACCCCCAAAGCTCTCGTGAGCTTCCAGGCAAAGATTAGTATATACTGCACATCCCACTTACCAAAAAGTAACTCCGTAATTTCTGCATTGACCTTGTTCCCAGTTCTAGTTAAGAGACCTGAAAGTGGGAACAAGGATCATATAAAAGTTAATGAAACTTTAGTTGGCAAGCAGGACATACAGCATCAAACTAACCTCTACATCTGAGCTCACAAATACTCATAATGCAGTAAACTGGCCCACATCAACTGCTCCTCAGAAAAAACAGAACTTCTGAAACATCCAAAAGTAATTCACAATACCAGTACAAAGAAGTCCCTCACCAAGTCCTGGCAACTGCCTTGGAAGCAAAACCTACATAGCTTAAAAATAAAATAATAATAATAAAACAAAAAAATCTAAAGATCACATCTAATACACACATTAACAAGGTTGCATTTAAACAGAACAGACCACTAGTTTACATGCAATTTTATTAAGCAGAATAAGCATTAATATACATTCATTGAGTTGTTTTGGCAGAACATTAGCCCACAGTTTTAGTAGGGTGATCTAAATGAAGTTACAATTTAAATCAGCAGGTTCAGTTACCAAATACACAGTGGAAAAAGGGTCAGGCTATAAAAGATTGATAAAAGAAGTTACTGTATACCAGCTTTAGAGGAAACGAAGACAGTTTTTGCTAATACTACTACTGAGCTGAGAGCAGATGCAGAATAACTTAAGATTCATCCCATGAGAAGCTACCCCACATGCACGATGGGGCCCTTTCACTTCTATCTTGAACCCTTTGAAAAAGACCACAAACACTTCCTTTCTTTAAGCATCCTGATGCACAGAGTAGGAAGCTTCTTTTGATTACATTTCCTTGCAGCATGTGGCTCCATTTAAACATTTCTGGGTTGTGTTGGTTTTCCTACTTTTTTTTTTTTTTTTAGAACTAAAGAAGCACAGTAAAACATTACACCAATTCCCTCACTCTGAAAACACGAAGAGAAAGGTCTTTGAAAGGCTAACAATTCAAGACTGATTTTATTTCATGTAGTCTAACTCTTAACATGTCCTCAATTATGTGGAGATGGGCAGAAGCTTTGATAACAGAGCTCAAAACATGTACAGACTGACAAGCAGACTGGTTGGGCTAGCCTTGCTGATGAGTCATCTTCTGCTCTTCTCTGTTTACATAGACAGGTCAGAGGAGGAAAACCTCTTCTGAGGCTGGAAAAAGCAAAGATCTGTTGAAAGGAATCATCTTCTATTGACAGTACTTCAGAATCATAATCTTCATTACAGAGTTAAGAAATTCCAGAATTTCCATGTTCACAGGACAGTGTCCTCCCGAAGCAGGCCTACAACTAGAGTGAAGCATTGTACCTGATCAGCTCTCACAAAACTAAGCAAACTAAATTCAGATCAGACATTCCTTTTAGTGATAAAAGACTTAGTAAGTAGTTTTTGACAGCTAGATTTTCAAAATCAAGTCTACTGCTGAAATAAAATTATTCATTCTGCTCGTGTTCATTAAGTATTTAGCAACCTAACCAGCACACACTTTCCATGCTGTTGTTTCAGTGCTTTCAACATTTTCAATATTGTTCTAGAAATCCTTCAGAGGAAGCAGGAAGTTAATGTGAAGCCATCATTTAAAACCTAATATTTAAAAAAAAAATTTTTCAAAATCAGATTTAAACAGTCTTCCACAATCACAGAGGTCTGCATCTATATTCCGGAGTGTTTACTTCAGCCAGCATTCCAGTTACACATCTGATGAAGACGTAACTCTTTATCATTTCCATCAGTACACAAGCATGGGCAGACACCTTACCTGGGTCCATTGCTGTCTTTCCTCTTGGCTGAAACACTGCTTTGTTCTGTTTTCGCACCCCTGTCCATACGCTCACTGGCATTCCTCTCCACAATTTCTCCCTCATCCAGTGCCCTGTGCAAACGGTAGTTCACCATCTTCAAAACGATAAAGAGTGCTGCTATTACTGGGCAGTAGACAGCTACTATCATCATGGAAGAAGGAAGGGCCTTTCAAAAGAAGAGTAGAAGAAGAATTAGTGAACACAAGGTCAAACATCCATGAGAATACGTGTAGCTACCTATAGTTTCCTTCATCCAGAAGATACTACTCTTGATAAAAACAAAGGTTAAAAAAGCCATACTCATCATACAGTCAAATCTTGCATGGAAACCTTCAGACATCTAGCAACATAAAAAAAAAAGTTTGACTACAAGATACCAAAGCACCACAGCAGTACGCTAAGTAAGCCTACCAATTGGATTAGAGCATCAAATTTAACTTGCTCTTTTCTTTCCCCCAGGCATTTTAAGTATAATATTTAGACCAGTAGATCTACAGCTAGCACGACTTTTATATCACAGTATTTTCAATTACTTTTTATTTATAAATAAGACAGATTTTAAGCAGCTTGAAGACTAAACCAAACACAGGGTTATACCTTATTTTAGGGCTAGTGCGCAGCACTAATCCCAATGTCTTTGAAAGAAAAAAAGATGTGAGTTTAGCAGTTTTCTCACATCCACCACGCTGTCCAACTACTCAAACTAGATGTTTTGACTTAGCTTCGTCAGCTTCCAACAGCTACTCTTACATGACAGTCACAAAAACCTTACTTTGCCTTACCTGCATACGAAAAAGATCTGTTTACATTTGTGGCTCACGCTGTTGAGCAGCGGCCCACACTGACCTGTGGGACCGCAAGCTACAAGGGTTATTTGTGCTAAACCACTACATGCCCATGGAAAGACAGCCAACGTAGATATTTTGAAGTGAATTTTTCAGCTGCGTTAGAGGTGGCCAAAAGCCACATGAAAAGCCTCCATTCTAAATTCAACTTCTGAAATTCCACTCGAAATTAAGACTTCACATACAGCTTCTGCTGAGACCCATAAGGCTTTTTACAGACCAAGAATCTCAGCAACAGACATTAGTGAAGCCTGACAGTCATTGAAGTGTCCAGTGTACTAGTCAAACTTCAGTTTTCACTTCAAGGCTTTTACCTTTCTAATTCACCTTTTATTTGTATTTATACTTTTGCCCAGTCACTAAACAAGATGAGGTATTAACTCTCAGCCTTCATCCACAAATACATAACTTCCATCACCAAGAGGCTGAGTACTTAAATATTGTTACATCACTGTCCTTTACCTTTACCCTGCTGATGGTACAATTTGATATCAAATTCAAAAGTATACATGCAGACACATGGCAATCAGAATTAAGGAGCATTTGTTATCCAGCATGAACATTAACTCAATAGATGAGAAGAATAAGTGAACTGCCTTTTTAGACTTCCTATTGCAAGGCTAATTCCAGCTTGTTTCATAGACCTTGCCACCCTCCCTTTAAACATGTTAGCAACAGAGGTGTCTTTATGGTGACCAAAGTCTCAAGCACATCTTGCAGAAACAGAAAAAGAACATGAGCAGAGAATAAGACAGAAAGCCCTCTATATTCCACACGTAGAGCTAGTCTTTGTCATTTTAAAAAGAGATCTGATTAAAACTAATTAAGATTTTCACATATTTAAGAGAATACTAGTCCTGAAAGAACGAGCAATAATTTTATCTATGAGTTCAGCAAAAATACAGTTTGAGGAAATATCAAAATATGAAATAGTGTACTAACAATGGAGAATAAAAGAATGAACGCTTCTCAGCATTTCTAAGTGTTGACTTCAGCTCAAAACCAATCCTTAATCTGGCTGCTCACATTCTGTCAGGAAGCAAACTCAATCAATACAACATTTCTCCAGCTTAACAGATATAAATAATTGAGTCTAGAATCAATCAGGAGGGAGGTTACTTATTATGATCTATTTTCCTAAAGAGTTCAAGTTCAACCTACACCATGCCCCTTGCCCCTCTCTCTNCCCCCCCCCCACCCCCCCCCCCCCCCCCCCCCCCCCCCAACAAATTTAAATCTAATATAGTGCTTGAAGTAGGACAGGCAAACAAAGTTGGCAAATGCCAACTTAGGTTTTGCCTGCCATCGCTCATCATCACTTGGACGAGACCATAACCGACAGGGAAAGATTCACTTAGTAAGCACCACCTCAGGAGAAGAAAGAGGAAACATTTAAAAACAGCATCAACAACCAACCAGGAGCCACAATGACGATAATGGCATCCATAAACCCTGAAGCAACACAACAAGGGTTTCCTCAAGAAATGCAATGCTTCAGAGAACTTCAGAAGCAGCTAGTTTCCTGCAGGCAGGGACAAGCCCATTAGCTCCAGCAAACTGTGTAAGCTTCCTGTACTTGCTAAGCAGCCTGCTACCAAAGCACAAACACAAGTTCCATTGGCCTCTCCTTTACAAGTACCCAGTTTTCAAAAGCCATTACGGCAATCAGCTTAACACGAGATGACAGAAGTCAGGAAGTACAGACATGTCTTTTATGGACTGCCTCTATTTGCTTTTCAATTTCTCCCCTCATATCCATGAGCAGTGAAGCCACACGTTGTATCCAATTTATCCTGTGGAATGCAAAATCGACACATCCTGTTCTGCAGAGGAAAGCTTTGAAAACAAGTTAGAAAAATGTGGAAAGTGAACATAGCTTGCAAAACACCAATAAAGAATTAAAGGATGCTTTTTCCTCACATCACCTTTCCACAGGACTGCAGAGAGCTAAAAGTAATACAGTTAGCTAACTCAATACTTTCCATTCCCCTCGTTTATTCAGACTCACTCCTCTCTGGGCAGGACGCAACATCGAGCACACTGCTGTCTGCTCACACCTTACATTAAGGTCTTACACCGTGGTTCAGTGGTACTACCCATGGTACCAGCAACTTACCTGCATTCCAGACTCAAGAGATATAGTGACTTCAGCCCAACCTAAACCACTGGTGCCTTCCCCATTCTACTTTGCCAAACTTGGAAACATTTGGGGTCTTTTCTCGACAAGCCAAAACACATTTAAGTGACGTTACGGCACTAGAGCAGGGTTAGATTGGATATTAGAATTTCTTCATGGAGATGCTTTCTAAGCATTGGAACAGGCTGCCCAGGGAAGAGGGAGTCTCCATCCCTGGAGATACTTAAGAAAGGCGTGGATGTGGCACTAAAGGGACATGGTTTAGTGATGGTCTTTGGTAGGTCAGTCTGACAGCTGGACATGATGATAGCAAAGGTCTCTTCCAACCTGAATGAGGCTATGATTCTATTAAGCTGCTCTTGACATTTTATCACATTTGAGGAGACCAGTGTAACTGAGGACTCTACACAACACCATCTATCAAGATTATATTAAGAATGGTCAAATATGCACAGCTAGGTCTTCTTTCAGTTGTTTTCACAAGTAGCATTTTTATTGGGCCCAACAGACTAAGAAGTTCAGGATAGAGCTTGTTTGCAGACTCTAGCTAGTTTTAACTCTGTAGCTGCAACAGTATTCCAGAGAAGCTCTCATTTTCCTGCACATCCCTAGGGTCACTTCCATTAACACCAAACGAAATCATACACTGAACAGCACCAGTCACCACCGAAGCTCTTATAGGAGAGAAGAAAAAGCCAGACATGACCATAGAAAAACTGCCTGCTTTAATTACATTCTGTTGAAAACATCATCCAGTCATCTAGTGTTTGAACAAGTCAGATAAATAGTTAGACAAACTCCAAGCTAAAAGCATTTCCCTGTGTCTTAAAGGGAAATAAAGCACTATTATCGAAAACACACTGGGGAGAGGAGTGGGAAAGACAGTGACTTTCTACCACCTTTTCCTCAGAAGTTGCTTTCAGAACATATACCTTTCAAGAGAACACAGGATACCCACACTATCTTTGTGGACTCCTCTCAAAACAGCCTGTTCTATCAAACCTGACTACCTCTTATTCACCTTCCCCCTATATAAAAACTGTATACAGCAAGTAAAGAACTGCACTCAAATTTTATTCTTTTTCTAAAGCACATTTATTACAAGACATTATTTGGGTGTGTTCTTAAACTTGAACTACAAGTCTACTGTGCTATCACCTCATTATCAGTGAAAAGCACGGCTCTGCCCTGTGCAGCAGACTACTAGCTCCTGTAGCCAGCTGGACCAGTATCTTTAACTGACAACCAGTGGTCTACCAACATCGTTTCCTAAAACACTTGGGGTATAACGCAAGGAGAGTTAGAAGGTGATCAGATAAATAAGTAGTAGTGAATAAAGCAGTGACACAGGAAAGCAGTTACACTGTTTCTGCTAACTGCTGGCTCTAGGGCCATCTCAGCTGTGCCACAGCACACTCTTTGTGAAAAGGTGGGTAGGAGACACTTCAGCACTCCTAGACTCCAGACATCAACCCAGAACAGAAAAGAAGCCTTAGATCACTAGCTAAGGGACTTTATAATATTCCCATTTAAACTGCAAAGACGTCTGTATCTTAAGGCAGCATTTCAAACACAAAAGCACTAGGAACCAGAGGAAATTTCACATCATCACAGGTTGTGCTACATGCTAATAAAGAATTAAAAACAACTTTATGGATCTTTGCAAAGCACATCTAGCTTTAGCTAGACATCACATATATAATGAAGTTGCCCAATTATTTTCAGAAGACAGGTGTAGGTGTTAGCTGTTAAGAACATTCATAGGAAAGTTTCCTGGTCCAAATCAGATTTTAAGTCCTTACGTAAAAGTGGTATCAATCAAGTTTTCATTCAGCAGTAACGGTTGCCTTGTAAAACATGCTCAAGTTCCAGCATTTTGAAGCCAGTATTTTATAGACAATCATATTGGAGAAGAAAGACTACCCAGGAACAGCACATCTAGTTCTGTCACCTTTTTTTTTTTTTTNACAGCTGGTATCTGGATGCATGTTCAGTTACAAGTCAAAGTTTCTTGACCAAAACCTCAAGTGTACAAATGGAATTCCTAGTAGCCAAGAAGCCACGCATAACTCAGAGCAACATCAGAAACCAAGGGTTCTTCTCATCATGCATCTAAGCACTTAAACTCTTTAAGAAACACCACCCATCTCGGAAACTTAACCAGAGAATACTTTCACATGAAGTTACATATTTATATGACCTACTTCTATAACTACGTACAGAAGCCAGGAAATCAAATACCTATTAAGTGAACTGTTGTGTACATGAGCTTGACTTTGACGGACAAGCTCTGTAGGTACGAGCCCATCACCCCCAAGCAAGGTACAGTTCCGGCTCATCTTCAGTCACTGGCAAAGTTCCCCGGGTGTCAGAGCCAAGACTTCACCCCCTCCTGCGCATGTGGTGGGGCTGGAGCAGCATTCCAATCGGGGGAAGCGCCTTGGCAGCCTCCTCTCTTCCCCTCCTCCCTTGCAACAGTGATGCACAATACCAGCCTCTGGATTTAGGGTATCTTTTTCCAACTCTACCACTGTATTTTGCAATCCTGCTGTACAGTTTCCTCATGTTGTAGCGTATTTGCTTCTCCCAGCTTGAGTTTTGGATTAGACTAACATAGGGATTGGCTCTCATGACAGACACGCAGAACAAGCACAGTTGAGCCTGTTACCGAATACAACTATCAAAACAGAGTAGATTCAACTACTCCAGAAAGCAGTATTTTTGTTTGTATGCTGCCAAGCCACAGATCCAAGAGTACACGTCTAAGCAACTTCACTTAGGCAGACATTTCGCCCGAATTCCTTCATTATCTACAGTATCCCCCAAAACAGGTTAAGCGTACAGATACTTGTAAGAAAGAAAAGTACCCTGATCTGCCATATTGACACATAAGTATACATGTCTCCTCTCCATCACCAATGGACCCCAAACTTCCATGTGTGCAGGCTCAGCAGGCAGACAGATCAGGAGGGACCAAGGAAGAAAGGCTAGCTGAATCTGACCGCTAATTCCTTCAATCGGTTTGCACCGTGTGCTAAATCCATCTACTCTACAAGCAGTGGCATACATATGCCAAGAAACACGCAGATAAGGGATACAACTTGCTCACCACAACCACTACTAGACTTCATTCTGAAGATACGGGTCAACAGAATGAACGCACAGACAAACCATTAGTGATGTTCGGTGCAGTAAACCAAGTCCTTATGCGATAACTGCACATGAATTACCATATCCAAAGGAGAGAGTGTTCCATTCCTGTTTGGGATTAGATAATATTTGAGAAAAGTGATTAGCTTACTGTAAGATTCATTTAGCCTTGAGAAACAGTTAAGTTGTTAAGGGATCCCACTGCCTTTGTTGCTACCAAACAACTTAGGAATAACTACACTTACTGCTGCTCTGATGCATCAAAGCAAGACTATGATCTCGGAATTCCTCATGTAAGGAAGTTGATATATAATGTAAAACCTGTCAGCATTTTAAGTCTTTATATATATTTTTTTAAACACACAGGGATGTCTGCCAGCAACAAGCCATTTGAAGCTAGCTTAAAAACTCCCTCCTACACACCAGTAAGCCACACTCAGAATTCAGATTACAATTACTTAAGACTTCTTAGCAAGTTCTGCTTATTTATGTATGTCCTACAGCCACACAACGTTTACTTCTTATTATTCTGAAAAGGAGTTTAAGAAACGCTAAAGGACAAAGACGACCATCACAGCTCTGCCTGTTTAGTTTACGTCTAGACAACACTTAAACTGCACAGGGTGGAAAGAGGGAAAACGGCCAAATATGATTCAATCTGCTTCAACTTGTGACTAATCTCCCTACTTATTCTCAGGGAAGTTGGCACTTGTTGCGTCTTTAACTTGTCCAGAGCTATGAAGCAAGAGAATTTCTCTGACCTCAACAAAACCTGAAGCAGCTTGCTTTTGCCCATCTTTTCCCTTTGCACAAGAAACAAGTTTAACCAAGTCTGAAGTTTACCCCACAGCATGGGCAACTGAGGCTTAACTGCTGCTTCACGATCAGCAGGGGGTTCCACACCAGCCCAGATGTATCAGCTGGCAGAAGGCCTACGTACAGTACAAATCAGACCCCTTCTCAGATGTTCCCTGCACATGCAGCATATAGCTCACCTTTATGAGCAGCCTTCTCAGCAGGAGTACTAACCAAATAATTCTGTCAAAACAAAAGAGCGCTACTTCTGGAAAAGAGCTGGATTCAGGAGCAAAAGGACCCTCTCCTTCCATCTGAATAGATTCTCAGTTCTTATTCAGAGTGTGGATTAGCTTAGCAGAAGGTTTTATCTCACTGTTGTCACATTAACTTCAGCTTTAAAAGCAGTTTGTCTCAGCCTGCAGTTTCCTTGCCAGCAGTGTAAAGTTTTCAAACAAAAAGCCTTGGAGCCACCTTTTCCAGCACAGCATCAAGAACTAAGAACTAACTATACAGGGCTGCAGCCTCCTTTTCCACAGCAACTATTTCTTTCTACGAAGCATCTCATGCTGCCGTTTCACAAACTGCTCTTCAACAAAGCAAATGCCTGACCTGAGAGCTCAACATTTCTAGAGCTGCACTCACACAGAGTTTTTGCTCTGAGGTTTCATTCACTAATTTTTCAGTGAGCGAACAAGGCAGTTTCTGCTCTAGCTGCCAGAGCATCTGGACCTGGCAGGCTTGCCAATTACAAGACTGGTCGCTCCACACCTAGAATGATCACACTGTTCTACCGAGAAATCTGAAGTGAAGTATGTATACTTCATAAATTACATACAGCTTTGATGGCAAGACAAGCACTGGCCAACGGGAAACTGCCTCCTCCTCCTGCAACTGATCGTACCTTTCCTGCATCTGTTCCAAGTCCAAATGTCAGGAGAACTCCCAGGTCTAAAGGTCGCCCTTTCTAATGGCTCTGATCAAAGCGCAAGGTACGTTCCATGCAGATTCTCCCCAGCAGGTGTTCTCAAGTTTGGATACCAGCACAATGCCAAAGCAACTTCTCCACACAGCGCAGAGGCAGTGCTGGCCAGCATGCTGCCTTATGGCCAACTGAAATTGATGTCACAGACCCTAGAGAACACCCCTTCCTGCTATCATAAGCAATGAGGGAAAGCGACAGAAGCGGCAGCCAGCAGCACTGCTTCTTTCCGACCGCTTCCCCAGAAGCCGGGTGTTTCCCTGCGCTCCCAGCAGCCCGGCGGCCAGGGGAGCCGCGCCGCTCTGCAGACGCGGAGGGCGAACACCGAGGCCGCAGCGGCATGGACAGAAGTGCGGCTGCCCCGCGGCCGCAGCCCCGCGCAGGGCATGGGGCCGCGCTCCCCCTGCCGCCCCCCGGGCCCGGGGCGCCCATCCCGGGCGGCGCCGCTGCGGGCAGGGGGCGCACGC
>WBMW01005934.1:1714666-1726087 GCA_013396635.1 Penelope pileata
GCCGCCGATAGACCGGCAGCCCTTGCGGCGGGGGACGCCTACCCCGCGCGCTGCCGCCGGGGAGGGACGACGCCGCGGGGGCGCGGGTGACCACCGCTGCGCCTGCGCGCGCCCGCCCCGCCACCCTCATCCCCGCCGAGGCTGCACTCGGCGCCCCCTTGCGGCTTGGAGGGGGACGGCGCCGCGGCCGTTATCCCAGCAGCCCTCGGGGCCCGACCCCCGGCTGCGGGGCCCGCTGCTGGCGGCAGCTTGCCCGGGCGTGTAAGTGACAGAACCCCGCGATCCTGCTCCGGTCCCGAGGTCAGGATGGGCCGAGAAAATGGAGGGAGGCGCTGCAGTCACCCAGGGCTTTTCCTCCCCTCAGCCAGTGTCATAGTGATAGTGTGGAATTGTTGGAAAAGGCCTTCAGGATCACCACATCCAGCTGTGGACACTGTGGGGTTCCCTAACATTAAAACAAGACAACAACCTCTCCATTCTTGGAGTCCTCCCATTTGCTGTCAATACCCAATCTCACCAAACGCCTCCACTGCCTGTCCCCAGCACAGGTTTGCTTTACTGGTCCCAACACATTTAAAGAAAACACAATTCAGTTGCTTAGATTTATCTCCAGCTTTTGCCAAGGAGAACGGCAACTCAACTTTTAGATTCCTCTTTTCACAGAAGGCCACCGGCAGTCATCCAGCCCTAGGTTTTGAAGCTTTGCCCTTAAATAAGCACATCCCCAAAGCCACACGTTGGTAGGAGGAGGCAGATCAGGGAAAGGCTGCCAAGCAGCCGAGAGGGGAGGTCTGCTCATCCATAGGGTTTCAAGGAATAATGCTGAAGATCCTTCATCAAATTACCTGACTCCAGCCATAGCTTTGAGGGCACGTTATGATACCATCACTGCGGTGGCAGAAGGATCCCACCCAGGTTCTGTCCTGAACCCCAGCTCCTGTCCCAGTCCAACAGGTCCAAGGTGAGGAGCTCACAGCGTTCCAGGCCTCTGCTGAGGGGAGCTGCAGTGCAGAACACCCAAACACCCGGCCATGACTCACGATGAACACGCATTTGGTTCTGCGTTTTCATGACTGCGCTACTGGCACAGCCTCCCTACTGTTTTCCTCCCAAACAGCTAGCTAACCAATAGCAGCATCTGGCTATTCTTGGAAAACCAGAAGATGGAAGCGGCTGACTCAAAACAGATGTCATTGATCTGGGTTTTTTTGGTTTGTTTGTTTCCCCAGGAGGAAAACAGGGAGAAGGAATGGATGCAAAACCCCAGCCATGATGGCTCTCTCCCTAGTATAAACAAACAATTTTTTAACTTCGTTGTTTCAAGTAGTGCATTTTTGAATATGTGACTGCTCATACTATTTTGCAAAGGAGCTTTTTTTAACTCTGTCAAACAGTGTTGAAGTAGGAAAGGAAAAATGAATGCATAAGGGGAAGGGAAAAATAAACACACACAACCCCCCACTCTCCCAAAAAAACCAAGGAACCAAAAAGCCTATAGAGCATTTTCATGGGTGAGGGGGGTGTATTCCCTCTGTTGGGATAAAGCCACACGTGCCAAGCATCACCACTTACAGTAGGCTCAGAAGAAAAAAAACAAATAACTATGAAGCCTATGCTTGCGCTACATCATTTGCCCAAACACCTTTCAGAATTACAAACACAGCTGTTAAGAGATGAAGTTCTTAGGATGCGTTATCCATAAATACACTGTAATAATGTAACCATCAGGATTAGGAAGCCTTAGTTTTTCCAGCAGCTGTTTCATTAACGTTACATAAAAGCTGTTCACTTCCACAGAAAGGAGGAAAGAAGAATAACATTCATTAATAATGTGTCTGAGGGTTGCACTAAATGCTGTAAAAACATTTATGCTCCTGTTAAGGAGCCATTGATTGAAATCTGGAGAGATTAGTCTCAGCCTTACAGTAACGATTCACGTTAAACAGAACCCCTGTGTGACAGGCTGGAATTCCCTAGCCATCCTCCTGCGATATTACTGGCTCAGCCCTGATCCACAGCAGCGTAACCTAGTTCAGCACAGATAGCCTTGCTCAAGAGAACTGGATCCTGGGAATATTTAGTCTGAGTCAAGCAAAATAAGCAACAGAATCTGACGTGCTCGAGAGGACAATTAAATTCCATTGTTAGCTGCTTACGTGCAGGCAGGCTGAAAACATTAAGACACGAGATGGGAAATAATATTATTGGAGTCCATCCATGCCTGAAGGTAAAACTGATAATGAGCCCAGTTGTAAGCATCGTTAACAAACTAAGGAAAAAATCATGATTAACTTTTCAAGGAAACCCACAAAGTGCATCACAAGACAAGGTGCAGGAAGAGTGCAGGGAAACAGAGTGCATCTGGACAGAAAGCAACAGCAGTAGTCTCAGGCTGTGCAGTGAACCCCTGCAATCCAGTAAATAACTGGCTTATCTTCTGTACTCTGCTTTAGCCTTGCAGTACTTCTTTAGGATGGATGTTACTCCCTGTTCAGGGAAAAGAAGGTGCTCTAGGAAAATCAGAACTCAATAGTGGTGAAGAGTGAACACATTTTAGATGAAAGAGGGGGCATTAAGTCAGATGATCGGAGAACAACCTATTTTTCCTGCAGCATTTCTCTTATAAATTAGTACACCAAGACTGAGGCAAACAAATCATTTTGCTGCATACCCCAGCATTACACAGGAGGAGACCAACTGTGACTGCAACTATTATTTTGGCCAGACAATACTCTGATTTCCTCGCACTCTCAGTACACAGTCAAGTATCCTTACAACTGCAGGCTATTGTGAAGATTTCTGCAGCAAATTAGTATTATTGGTTCTCTTCGCATAGCCCATCGTACTACAGATATGGCTTTTTAACTTGGCCAAGGAAGAACGATCTTTTAATCACACCCATCAACATTTTTCTTTACTTCATGCCACACTCCAGTGGGTTGAAAGGGCGTTTGCAAAATTAGGGCAACGCTGTACGTGGTGCACAACAGAATGTAGGTTATACAAAATACTCAGATGAGATGATCACAGTTTCTTGACCAACCTTATAAGCACACTTTTTTTTAAAACAAATACATGATATTGAACGACTGGGAAGTTAATCAGAACTATCAAAACACTGAAACCTGTCACAGAAATGCTTCAGCATGTTGCCATTTCTAAAAAACAGCACTGCAGCATGCTTTGGACTACTAGTAGTACCTCAGTCTCTCTTATCTTTGCATTTGAGGAAATTAAGCTTTACACTTTTTCCTCCAGACATCTTTCGTGGAACACTCAAAATTATCATTTTAAAATTAGATAAAGAGAATTCCTAAGTTTTATGACAACATAGCATAGATAACTAGGACAAAAGGTCAAACAATAAAAAAGAATATTTCACTTAAATCATGTGGAATCTATTCTGTCTGTAAACAAGCTCATGATTGGCACTTCCTTGTTATTTTCACTGCAGTAATCATCACAGTTTGGTACCAAGCTGTAAGTAGCTAATAAAACAATCAGCAGAAAACAAGAAAAAACACTGATTTACTCACTTTACAATTAGGAGACTTAGTGCTTCTAGTCTCCATGTTGGATATAGTGTTTGTTTTCAGATGAAGATTGACAAACTAGGCCTTTGTGGCTCGTTACCAACTTTCATTTACTTCTCCCTATTGATTCCTTGTCTCAGGATCTATAGCTAGACAGCAGCATTGCAACCCTAATTCTTGGATCCTGCTGACACTTCTTACTGTGGTTTGGACACAGTATCCAAAGCCACAATTCTGACAAAAAAAAAAAAAAAAGTTAAATTAAAAAAAAGACAAAAGTCAATTTCCCATGCAATTCATCAGCCTTGGAGAGCTTTTGATTTCCTGAAGAAGCAGTAGTTAAAATAATTATTTGCTACTTGGTAATTAATAGTCTTTGCATAATTCTTTAAGTCCTGACTTTATTCCTGCCATTTGCCTGTAATTATGACCTGGTTAAAAAGGGTTTACCTGAATTCAGAATATTGTTGTAAATGCTGATAAACGTGTTTTATTCTCTCATTACCACATTTGAGAATTAAGAGGGAGGCTTATTTACAATGGTGACAGTAAGCCAAAGTTCATTCTACAATACTATTTGTTAGCCTAGTTTCACCCTAAAATAGATTTTTAATAAAATCTGTCAGAAGGTTTTTCTAAACATGTTTTTAATTGTAGTAGAATGGTTTTCAACAACTGCAAGACTCCACTAAACATGTTGCCATCATGTTAGCATCTGATAGCAGCTTATCTGCTCTTCTCACAGCTTTTAAGCAAGCTTCTAAGTGAGAGCCAGATCCTTTCACAAACTGAAGCAGCTCTGTTCCCTGGTCCTCCAAAACCTTTCAGGAGAAGTCACACCAGATTCAGCCTTACTCACAAGAAGATCACATTGAAATTCAGCCCCATGCATTACCCCTGCTCCCAACTGGAATACAGCCCCTTTAGAGATAGCAGGAAAAGCATGCCCATTCTGTGGCATTTCTGCACAGATCAGGCAGGGATTTAACAGCAGGAAGGTTACGTGCCAGGAGACCTCTTCTCCCTGTTGTGCTGGCAGGTTGTCACTCACACCACACAGCGCAGCCCCAGATGTACACTGGGATCCAACCTGCACCCACCTTTATCACAGCCATTGCACACTGTGCTCTGCCAGGTCCAGCTGCCCTTCCAGGAGGCAGCCTGCCCGGGCAGACAGACCACAACTTCTCCCTCAGGGTAGAAGAACACTCTTCTTGCCCTCAAATACCAAGAAAAAGGAAGAAAGGTGTTTCATTTCCTTCCCTGNTCTGTAGTGCTGCTTAGGGAGAGATCAATGCAGTGAGTGGAGGCTGCTAATTACTGATCTGCAAACAGCTGAACCATGAAGCTGGCAGTGCCATTAACCCTGCTCTTGCAGTTTGTCTCAGCTGCCTGCTGCACCTTTTGAGTATTTAAGCTCTTTTTGTACCCTCTCTGAGCCCTGTGGTTTTCTCAAGACAAAATACACAGACCAAAGTGAGATTCTCTTCACAGAAGAACACCAATATTGATTTTTTTATTATCAAGGAGTGCTTAAAGGGTAAAAATGTTTAAAATGGATCCACATGGACAAACAAGTCCCATGACAACTAAGGAAAAAAATCTTAATAACTTGTTGATAGTGACCTTCTGTAACTGGCCACTGGAACAACATTATCTCACCTCCCCTCCTTTCTCTCTGTTGTGTAGGAATTGCCTCCATGCAGCTTTCAGCTGTACATTTCGAGCAGGTAGGTGGGCTTCAGTTTCCCTGTCCTATCCTCTTCCAGCTGCTTCAGCATGGTTGAAAAGTCAATTGGAATGGCTTAACACTCCTATTGCTAGAGACAGAGTGCAGTTCTAAAATAGAATTTCCTCCTAAGGCTGGTTCTGATAGTGTTTCTTGCAATTGTGGCAGCGTCCACTTTCACGTTACAGGACATAATTCTGTGAACATGTCCATGCAGAAATCACACGGAGAAGCGTCATCAGTGTCTCAGTGACCGCAAGGTCTCTGTGAACAAAGAGGCATTTGCTAGCATTACTGGTACAAGAATTGCCTAAAAACACCACAGAGATGAAACATAATAAACAAGGCTAAAATTAGAATATCCAAACACTGAGCTGACAGTATTTTAGCAGCGCTTATACCACATTCTTTAAAGTACAGCACAGTGGTGCCTCACTGTAAGAAATTTCTACCAAACGATTCGCGATGCCACTGGGATAAAATCCTAATCAAGATCTTTGTTCACAGTTAAAGCTCTCTGTCTGACACATAAAGTCCCCATAGCATGAGGATGAGTTCATCCAAGACCATCTTCTCCAGTTAAGGAGAAGATGGCCATTTTTAGCCATTTTTCTAAGAAAGTTAAGCCTTTAGAATTGGTGAGTGCCAGCCTAGGAGAGGGTTTTAGTTTCAACCACATTCTCAGAAAGGGAAAATTTAAAAATTAAATGTCTGCTGATTTCAGGGTAATGAAATGAGGCCAAAATTAGGACCCCCAAAGAGGCAATGTGGGCAGTTTGGAGAACAGTCATAAACCAGCTGTCTTATTAATGGGCATGCAACTTCATATTATCCACAGCATGGCTTATGTCTTGCACAGCTAGCAAGCCAAAAATAGGTAGGCACAGAACGTGGCGTGGGGTGATTATTGCAGGGAGCTATGGAGGAAGCCACAACAGTGTGGTGAGGCCTGTGGAGAAGCTGAGAGTTTATTTGCAGAAACTGAGGAAATCTGCAGAACTAGTGGCATTGCAAGGTGAAAACGTAGGGGACATAAGTCACAATTTCACTTGACTGGATTTCATGCGAGCAGCAGGGCCAGTGCAGGCAGATTAATACAGAGGCCCTGATGCCTTGGCAGTTTCCCTGAATCTCCCCTGGATTTCAGCTTCGTTCTGAATAAACAGAACACTAACTTTACATTTCTGTCTGATTTAAACACCTTTACTAACTGTGTATGTAAGACTCCTCAGTGAATACAGCCTTGTCTGAAGTGGAATATGGCAGCGACTGTGTGCTTTAGTAGGAGGTGTGAAGAATAATTTTGACATTCAAGACTATTGGAAACAGTATGTAATTCATTGCCTTGAGATGGAATGTGGCCATAGTTAACAACCTGAATCTGAGAAAAGAACTACAGAATTTCAGTCTTAAATCCCTTTTGGAAGGTAGCATCGCTGGTCACATACTGCTTCAGCATCAACATAGGTTGGCCTCATTTGAAGCACTGCCATTTTTTGAACAACCAAGTTTAAATTCCCAGAGATGTCTTATGATTTATACTGGCAAGAAATCTCAGCTGCATCACAAGACTGGCTTCTTCCTGAATTCTTTTTGTTCTCTGGAGGTCTCCCAGATAAATATTGAGCAAGTCCGACCTGCTTAGTGTAGAAGGTCTGATGAAATCATACCCTGAGGTGTTGTGACTATTTTTGTGTTTGCTTGAATTGGCAATGTCTGAAGGTACAGTTGACAGATTTCAGAATGTGAAAATGATTAATCCAGGGGGAGTGCCCTGAAACACTGCCACTTTATGGC
The DNA here is from genome assembly GCA_013396635.1 of Penelope pileata. Taxonomy (NCBI): domain Eukaryota; kingdom Metazoa; phylum Chordata; class Aves; order Galliformes; family Cracidae; genus Penelope; species Penelope pileata. Next base: position 1,721,726 of record WBMW01005934.1, read on the forward strand.
AGATCTAACATAACCTGGATTCCAACAACTCTTTAAAGAGCTTTTTAAAAAGAAAACCCATATGAGCTACCCAGTGAGTAGCATTCCATGAAGCACAGACTGAGGTTGTCCCAGACAGTCATTCCTTTCTCTCTCTAGGCCACATTTTTACTAAGCACTAGTTTAGGGAAGCCATCATCCTACAGCCACACCACTGCACAAACCAAACGAAATCAAGCATAAGTACAGCAGAGTGAGGCAAGCCTGAAGGAGGTGTGATGAGAGCTTCATTAGAGAGGACATATGGTTTTTAAAGAAAGGGTCTTTGGCAGCCAGCTGGAGGTGGCATAATTATTCATCAGGAAAACAACAGCAGCTACAAAGATCTTCTCCCTCCCCTGCTGGCTTAATAGATTTCTTACAGCCATTCAATGGGCAACTGGTTTTAACCTACCCTCTGTAAACTTTTCATATTAAGTAGATTTAGAAGGAAGCTCTTACTGTTATAACCATAGTTGTACAGAAACACACACACACAACTCAACTTCTCACACGCCCTACTTTCAGCTAGCTCTTGGCTACAGCTTGGTAAGATGGTCCCTGTGAGCATGGAGCACGCACGAGCATGTATACAGGCCTGTGTGCTCATGTACATATATAGATACAACACAGACTCTGAAAGAACCATTTTTCATGCAAATATTTTTTCAGCTGCATTAGCCAATGGTCTTCAGCCTGTTTTTAAATCTGGCAGCATTTCACTTCTTACATTTATCCCCCTGTCCATGAAGTCTGTCATCAGCATCCTTTGCCCCATCCGCACAGGTAGGGCTTGATGATCCTTATCAACAGTACTGGCAAGGCAGCACCATATTGAGTAGAGAAGTATGCACAGCCAAGAGAAGTGGACTTAAAAATAGATTCACTTTTCTTTCAACTCAGTGTTACCTGTTAAGTAACACCAATGCTGCTGCATTTCTTGGATACAGCTTTTTCTCATCTGTGGATGAAAGGAACTTGAAAACTTGCTTTCCTTAGCTCCTTTTTACAGGTGTTAACACTGTTGCAAATGGATGGACTGATTTACCAAGTAAATCATTGACAAAAAGAGCACCCAGATCTGCCCAGTCCTGATCCATTAAACAGAATGATGTTTAACTTAAAGAGTATTTGTACAAACCACACTTCTGTAGAGTCAGTACCAGACAAGTGAAGTTTTTTCCATTTGGAGACAAGCCAGCAGGATGAAACAAGCTATTCATTCCTCCTCTGCATTTGTTTGTCATATGAGATTGTTACCAGCTTCATATCAAGAGCTGTAGCAGTGGAGTTCACAGATCAGAGAAATGCAGGCAAGTTCATTCCAAATCTCAGCCAGCCAAAAGGTCTTCCTACAAACACCGCTCCTCGGTCCATCCCTTGTGTGGAAAAACTCACAAGAGACACTGTGAGAGGGTGAGTCTAAGAGGGAGCAACCGCTGGCCAAGTTCCTTCCTGACCATTTGCTCAGGAATGAGGGATGCCCATCACGGAGCAGCTCGTAAATCCCTCGTGGCAGATTCCTGGGGATTTTCAGGCATCCAGAGGGATCTGTGTTCCCTGACGCCACTTGCACGGATGCCTTCTGCAGCTGCTAGGCTCTTGGCTCCAGGTTTTGCTCCAGAGCATTGTCCACATTAAAAGCATTGGCCTATTTATTTCCTTGGTGCATTCTTTATCAATCTTAGGCTTGGAAAGATATGTTCAGCCTCTAAGGAAATCTTTGATGGGTTCAGCAATGAAAATGAATAGGGAGAAAGCTGTTAAAGAGCAAAGGAATTAAGACAGAGGTATGTGATGTGATGGCAGTTACTTATATACTTCTGACCACATCTGCCTGGGAAACACATAACCTTTATCTGTTCATAGGCCTTCCCAGAAGAGTGATGACTGCAAAATGGCCTGGAAACACTTTTCTGGAGATAAACAATGGAAATGATCTAACATTAAAAATAACCCAAAGGCAAAAAATCAGAAACAACTTTCAAACAAAGGAAGGGTGGAGTAGGCAACCCTTTCAGAGAGATTCATACTCTATTCTTTCTGCCTACAAAACCAAGGAATGCCAGGTAAGATTGCATCAGACATCTGTAAGCTATGTGCTCACATCTGTTATAAAAATGCTCTAAACTTTACAGGAATCAGTGAACCTATTGCAAAGTTTGCAGCCTTTAAAATTAGATTTTGAGTGATTTATCTTTTCACCATTGTTTCAGCATGTGACATGACATGAAAAGAGGTTCTGTTGCAAGCAGTATTTGAACCACAAAAAGCTATTCTGCAGCAGAAAATGTACTTCCAAGATTTAATTCAATACTGAGTGTTACACAAATCATATGAAAAACAGTCTTGCTGTGGTAACAGCACAATTAAGCACAGGTGGCCAAAGTATTTTGACTCTTGGACTGAATTTTGAATTTCTGGTACACACTGCTTCTTCACAGTTTTGTTAGTAGCGCTGCAACTACATTCTTGCTTGTAAATCTTTAAATGGCAAGAAGCAGAACATTTAAATTAAAAGAAATAATTTAAGTCAAAGCGTCAGGCATAACTTTGCAAGCTATAAATTGGAAAGCATCTTTAGTCACAGCTATTATTTCTACTGACACCAGGAAATTACAAACAAGTTAGTTGTTTGGATTTGTTTGTTTGTTTGGCTTTGTTGTGGGCTTTTTTCCCACACAAAAGGTCTATAGGATCTGGGTCTTACAAGTCAACAGTTCAGAGTTCATAATTATCCAAATTTTCACTAGCCTGTCTTCTGCCACGCGCCTCACAACAGATCTAAACAACACACACTTTCTCAAAAAGACTTCTGTGTGATTGGCAGGCCTGCTAGGAGCTTCTGGCAGACGCTGTGCTCACCAGCTAATTGCATCTCCTGGTTCTGTGAAACCCATCATCTCATAAACTTGGAGACAAGTGCTTAACATTGTCAGATTTGCTCATAAATACAACAGAGAGATTGCAAGGGACTGAGCTTAATGGAGTGACAGAAGAACATCAGCTCCAGGCTGGAAGTGTTTAGTAGGAGTGGGACTGATACCTCTGGAAAACCCATCAAATTTGGTTAGCTAGAGTGACCTTCAATGAAATTCTGTAGGAGGCGGCTTCACAGGCAGCGTGTGTGGCCTTGCGTAGTCTACAGGAAAAAGAGACTGCATTACTGAGAGCTTATCCTTTATCATAACACCTCACTTCTTCTTTCCACTGATAAGGCAGCAACCAACATTCTTGTGATCATTCTTTCTAACACTCCCTATCCAAAACAAGGGTAAGAGTGTGCTGAGAGTTGTTCAGCCTCTGTGGATATAAATCTGGACACTATCATGTCCTCTGAATCAACTGACGGCAGAGCTGAGGAAGAAGCCAGGAGTCCTAGATGCGCATGCCGTTACATCTGCACTAAGACTGATTCAAACTTTAAAGAAAATGAATTCACCTGCAGAGTTTTTAAGGAAAATAAACAAGTTTACATCCCAAAAGCACGTTTCTTTTTTTCTCACACTTACAGCACTCTCACAATTTGTAATGGTACATAGATTAAAAAGGTTAAACTGGAGGGCAAACAGGAAAGAGCTGAACTAAACTCCAATTTCAGAGGGCGAAAGGAAAATGAAAAGGAGCTGGAGAAAAACCTTGGTGAGGGAAGTAAGAAGAACAGACCATGAGAAGGAGTCTACTGAGGAGGAACTGGGTGCTGGGGTGAGCCTTCATGGTTCATGAGGTCTTCCAAACCTCCTACGGACCTGGATAAGGCTGGGTTCAGTGGTGCTGCTAGTAATAAAGAGGAGGTGCACAGAGCTTGTATGCTCCTGTGGGCAGCCGTGACCTCGTTTCTCACAGATGCCCTTCCCTCTGCAGCACTGTGGCAGGCAGGGCCTGGCAGCCTCCCTGATGGCCGGGCAGGAGCTCTGCCTGCGGTGACTCAGGACGCCTCATTCCTCCAGGGTTGCGCAAGTTGCCTTTTTTTTTTTTTTTTTTTTTTCCTCCCAGAGTAAGGTTTTCTTCCACGTTCTTTCTGCGATGTTGTTTCCCTTCAGTAAAAGTGCCCGCCTTTGTCATGGTTTCACCCAAAGAGTGCAGGAAATTAAATAATGTGACCCGGCTGAGTATCAAGGGCCCATTTTCTCAAGGGGAACAGGAAAAGGTGATAATGGTTTGAGGAACTGGAAAACAAATATGTCCTATGCAGCCTGCAATTGTTCCATGCGAGTGAATAAAAACAATGAGCTCCGAGCCCTGAGGAAGCAGCGTGTGGCTCCAGCGGGACCAAAAATAGCTCGGGCGAGAATTCCTTCATTGTTACCGCAGAATAGAAAAATAAACCGCGTTTAACAGGCG
>WBMW01005934.1:1726114-1748886 GCA_013396635.1 Penelope pileata
GGAGGCAGGGGACGAAAACAGTCGCGACGCCGACGCGAAGCCCGCGAGGGCTGAGGGGGGTGGCGGGACGCAGGACGCCAGCGGGGCGCGGGCAGGGCCGGGCCCGGAGCGCCGCGGCACTACGGCGCCCCCCGGCGGCACTGCGGGGCGGCACCGCGCAGCCCCGCTGCCCGCCTCGGCCCCGGCCTGCCGGGGATAAGTAGACAAAACAATTCGTACACGAATAGTCAACAGAAAGGAATCGTATTTCTAAGTGCCTTTGCTCCAATTCCTTGCTGGCATTGAGAAAGCTATGCTATACTAGAAAGGATAACAGTGTGAAAAAATGGGAAGACGAACTTTCTGTAGCTATCAAAATGGTCTCGCTGTAACAGAGTTTACATATGCATTCAAACTAATAAGAGTTAAGAGCATACAAGGTTTTCCTAAAGCTTATTAGAAAATGGTGCATTCAGCTCAGAGCTGTGATCCCAGCAGGTACCTGTCCACAGCCCCGGGTAGGCGCTTGCAGGATCTGGAGGCTTCAATCTGACAACAGTGGAGACTGCTGTGGAATAGTCTGAGGAAGAGAGCTGGCATAAATTTGAAGTGAATGCTTACTGAGCATTAAAGCTTCCCAGTGATGCACAATTCCAGACGCTACCACCAGTGAAGCAGGAAAGCTTATGCTTGAGGAATATTCGTGTGCAGAAAGCCTACCATTCATGCATTAATGACTCTTACAGAGCCTTTCATTTAGAGGGAAAACACCATACCATGAGGAAGAAGTAGGCACGTACCCTTCAGGAGTTTATTTTGTTTAATATTATCTTTTGAAAACTACTTAGGTACCAATTAGAGTCAAAGGCACTCAGCAGTTTGCAGCCTGGGCCTGATCTGTGTACGAGAACTCCATGAATCACAACTTCTCTCACGTTCTACAAAAGCTTCACCCTGTACAGAGTTGCACAGTGCCTTTACAGCATGGAGAACCAGAACCCATCAATCATCAATTAGGGAAAGGAAAAAAAAAAAAAAGAGGGTGTTGAATAGATAGCGTGAATTAATTTCGGAATGTAAAGGCACATGCCTTGAGACAGTTGCAATAACGTAACGTGAAGTTTGTGCTCAGTGAGCCAATGTCTCTGGCTGTCCATGGATTTGGTGCTGCCAGTACTAAGAGATGGCATTAGAATAAAAACATGATGTACATGTCTTTCTGCCCACACTTGCTGAAAGATCAAAACAGAATTCAGTCCATTTCCATGTAAGCACAAGGAATTTCCTTCCAGTTGCCTTATGAAGTATTAAATGGATACAGGTCAGTATTTGAGCTTAGTCATTACGACAGACACAGTATAGCAAAATGTAGACAAAATTTCCTCCTAAAGAGTGATACATTTTTTTGAAAGAGGCTGCTCTAACTAATTCTGCTAGGAATTTAAACTGTGATTGCAAACAAAAGGAGACAGCAGGCAAATGTTGCCTACTCCCGCAAGACAACATGAATAAAAACAATTACTAAAGCACTGACCTATTTGGTCTTATTTTAGATTGAGGTTTATTATTCTGAATAGTAAGTTAACTTACTGAATACACATTGGAGAGAAAAGGCATCAGCCTTAATAGGCAAAAGGATTCTTTTACTCCAAATGAAAAGGCTATTTCCATAACCTTGTATTGATAGATCGAGCAGAGCTCTGGTTTGGGTATAAAGCTACGGACTGGATATGAATGCTGTATGAGTGGTTGTATGTCCTTGTAATTCTAATGCACCACGAGAATTAGGAATAAACTTTGTATCCATCTCCTGTGGTTTGAGTTCACACAGCAAGATTCTTCATTTTTGTGTTGTGTTTCTGAAGCTATTCAAGGATGGCTTCAGCAACCTGAAAACTGTCTCAAACGCTTTGTTTGACAAACTGAAAACCTAAACAAACCACAGACTAGCTCTTATCTTGGTTTTGATTTGTTTTGGATTCCCAAACAAAACCTCATTGCCTTCACAAACCAAGGAGACTTGGGCAGTCCTTGGGCAGAAGGCCTCAAGGAGAAGCCAAGGTGCCACAGGCAGTGCTGGCAGCGTGGCAGGAGGCCTGGACTGAGACAATACACAGCACGTAAACTGAAGTCAGCACTAAACCAAAGTTAGACATAATTTCTCTTAACTGTGCATCTTTCAGTGAGGTCAGAAAGCTCATTTCAAAGTCTCTGATTTATTTTTCTTATATGAATATTGATAAATATATCAGTGCTATGTGGTATGTGTGAAATTATACTCTGACCACTGAGTTCAAAAGATGAATTTGTCTGTGAAATCTGTAGGAAACTCTCAGATTTTAGCCCAGAATTTCCACTATCCAGTGTTTTTAGTCTTGCTTCTTTTCCAGGTCATCTGTTCTATGAAGAAAGAAGATACAGCCATCTGGGAAATTAGCATATATATTTTATGAAGCAGAGCAGAGCTCTCTCTTCTACTGACTCAGATGCTGAAGTCCCCAGATTCGCAGCCTCCTTCCTAGCCAGCACAGCACAGCTTGTAAAGCTTCTCTTGCCAGTGGCTTACCTCACCCCTGCATGAAGAACAAACCTACACTACAGTGATGTTGGTAAAGCAGTACTTCTCTAAAGTGAGGAAAAGGCACAGTCCAGTTTTATAGCCATGCAGAGAGGCAATTTATAATGATAGAAGAATCAATTTGTCAGTGAAACTGACATTATTTGAGGAGACATTATCAGCAACTGATCAAATAACTGTCTACTGGCATAAGACACATCTCCAGATTGCTTTATGTGGCTCTATCTGTGGATATAACCATGGAACACAGTTGAGATATATGTATAAACACCAAATGAGAGCATCAGTGCTGGAGTAATTTAAGATGCAATGTAAATTGCCATGGAAGTATAAGGAGTGAGCTGCACTGAGCAGACACACCAAGGAGCACCTCCTTAATCTTTTATACCTTCTTCCTGTGCTGGTAGAGATGTGATTTCATCAAAGCTATTGTCAGAACAACAGTGACTTTCTAGTACTGTGGTGTAGGTACCGGTGCTATTTCTTCCTTCTGGACATTCCCCCCCTACCCCCCTTTTTTTTTTCTGTATTTTGATTTTTTGCCCTCACAGAGCACACAGACTAGGAGCCTACAGAGCCAAGTTTTTGATAACCAAAGATGTTGTTGCAAAACAGCGAAGTCCAGAGAAAAGAGGGAAAGGTGTCATTTGAAAGAGAAAGTACTAGTTTAGTAGTCTGCACAAACAATGCAGGGAAGATAAGGGCAAAAGCTGAGATGATTGTCCTAAATGTATATGAATAATGGGGTGGTATCAGCAGAGCACAGAATTTCTTGAAACAAAGGCTAGGGATGGACTGGCCTCTTTTCTCTCCTCTAGTATTTTTTTTTTTTTTTTAAATATAGAATAATAATGGGAACATAATTATTAGGAAGTACTGGAAAATTAGAAAATGCTTAAGAAAATACATGAGAAAAAAACAAAAACCTACACTGTAGCACGTAGGCTGTTCACCAGACAACCATGCACTTATTTCAAAACTTTCTGTATCTCACAAGTGCTTAAATGTTATAATTCACAGACTGCATGCAAACACTTTTAACGTTATCTTCCACCTTTTGCCAGTTACTGACATATTAGCTTAACATTAACTGACTCTTCTATTTATCCTGATCACAAGAACAGCCTTTCCAGTCTGCCCAAATCTTTTGATTCAGAAGCTGCTTTTTGACATGGCTGTAAATGATGCCAAGAGAAATCTTTAAGAATGGTAAACACCTATCATGGCTCTTCCAGAGCATTTCCCTGGACACTCTCCCAGCTCCAGACACTTGTTGCTCTGGGTTTCCTGTATGAGTGAGACCATCTCTGCAGAAACAAACATAGCATGGTGGAAGAAAAACAGGCAAAAAAAAAAAAAAAAACAGGACCCCTTTTACAAGTAAAGCCGACGCAATACCAAGGCATTCCACACGAGGGCAGAGCTGTGTCTCCTTAGGTCATGCAGCAGACAACCTGAGCACGTACAAAGTTGCTTTTCTCACAGTTTTCACCAGCAGCAGCGTAACTCTACTTGGAACCATATTTCCCCATTGTGTGGTTTAAATTAACCATTTTTTCCCATAAATATAATTGGACAGAAAAGTACTGGATGCAACTGAAGCTGTTGTAAATAGGGACATTAACATCAATTCTTCAGACATCACCACAATCATCTATTACTAAACTCCAAAAGTTACAAATATTTGTTAAACCTCAGCTTCACGACGAAGCTAACCTGACGGCAGGCCATTGCTGGGAGGGAGAGGTGTGCTGTCCCCCATCCTGCCCTACTTCCTCACATTGTGCTGGCTGTAAGGACGGTGTGTACGTACAGTCCTAGCACGAGCCCCATCAGCCTGAGAAACTGGCTGAAACGTCACTGCCCTCACACAGCGGCTTAGCTCTCGGCTGGATGAACGAGCTGAAGTGACTCTCGAGCCACGCAGTCGCTGCTGCTGGGATCAGGAAAGCAGGTCAGGCGTGTGACACGGGGCAGGAACGTCCCTTTCAGCATCAGTAACACTGGATAAGCTCAGATGAATGGCGAAAACACACTGCTTAGTAACGAAAGAACAGCGGAGAGAGTGCATCCTTCGATCCACCCTCACTGGTGAGAAAAGGTGGAGATACACAAAAAAATCCACAGCTCATTTCTTAGGCAAGAAGTTTCAGATTTCTGATTTGAAAATCAGTGCTGCCTCAACCTTGTGTGTCACACTGAAATGTGGATTCCAGCCTCCACTAGATAAGTATTTTTGCTCTTCAGTTTAAATGCAAAGTGAGGACACTGCTGAGACGGCTCTCTCCAGGCAAGGTACATTTGCTTTCTGTCAGAAATAAACACTGTGAAGGCTGTGAGAAAGGCACTGGAGAAACCTCAGTCCTGCACAGGGTTCCCTGAAACACCGCTCACTAGTCTCAGTGAGTGGAGACGTTTCCCCAGCCCCCTCTTTAGAACATTTTTAGTCATTTCTCACTTGGCGGGCCATGAACCTCATGTGAAACCCAGGTAACACCCACGCTGGAACACACGCTGACTGGAGGGGATGACTGAAACCAAAGCCCCTCCTGGCCCCTGGTCTTATTTCTGGACTGCACCTGTTCTAGGCGGCCGTCCCGCAGCCGCTGGGGCTCCTCACAGCGCGAGATGGCGGCGCCGACCCGCTCCAACGCCCCACGGCCTCGCGCCGAGCGCAGGCGCGGCCTGGCCCCGAGGCCACCGCCTCAGTGCAGCGCTGCCATTGGCCAGAGGAGCGGCGGCCGGCCCCGCCCTCCAGCTGGCGGCTGGCGAGGGTGGTCCCGCCCACTCACGTCGCTCCACCTTCGGCCCTCCCCGTGTCACGCTCCTTTCCTCAACCAATGAGAAGAGGCGGGGTGGGAGGGGCTCGGAGCGCTTAACTGACAAGCGCCACGGGGCCAATGGGAAGCGGCGGCTGACGGGGCGGGGGCCAATTGGGGGGCGCCGGTGAGAGCGAGACCCGAGCGCGAGCGGGGTGGGCGTGGCCGAGCGATCGAGAACCCTCAATCAGGTGAGAGGAGGCGTTGACGGGCGGCGGCGACGACCAATCGCGGTGGGGATTCGGGGACGCCCCTCCCCTCCCGCCGCCGAAGCTGCCAGAGAGCGTGGTGCAGGTGCTGTCCCGGGACTCGCAGGTGTCCGGCGACGAGGGCTGGTGGACGGGGCAGATCGACCAGCGAGTCGGCATCTTCCCCAGCAACTACGTGAGCAGCGGAGTGCCGGGGGGCGGCCCCGAGCTGCGGGCCCGCTACCCGCCGCCCCCCGCCATACAGCGTAAGGCGGGCGGGGAACCGGGGGGGCGGGAATGTTCTGAGCGCCCGGGGCAGGGCCTCGCACCGACGGGCCGGGCCCTCCCCGCCTCTATAGAGGCCCGGTCCCGGTCCCTGGCGTTGTTTGAGCCTCGGGAGAACAGCGCTGGAGCGCTGTGTTAGCGTTTCCCTTTGTTGGATGCTGTGTTTCCCTCACCCCGAACGGGGAAGCAGGCAGCGGTGCAGTCCCTGGGGCTCTCCCCTTAGGAACAGAGAGGGAGGGGTCGCTGGATGGGAAGCGGTTGCTTTCTGCAGCGTTCATTCATTGCTAATACTCCATATACTCCTTGCTCCCACCTGGGAGTTGATAGTTGATTTTTTTTTACTCAAAGCTTCCTATGCTAATTTGCATTCCCAGCTTCTCACTTGCCATTGGCCTTCTGACACATCCTGCTCTGAAACATCTGGGCGTGAGTTTGGTCAGGGTTTGGATGTTTGGGCCTGCCCGGGAGTTGTTTGGTGAAGGTGTGATGCTGAAGGCGTGAAGGGGCTTGGTGTGTTCCTCACCTCAGAGCAGCTCTGGAACCTTTGAAGCCATTTCATTTTTGCTTGTTTTAGCTGCTTTGCACAATCGTGGAAAGTGAAACAGTGTGGAATGGCTGTTACTAGATCCTATTTATCTATCAATATTGACAATTCAGGCAAGAATAAAGCTTTTTTATCACAGGGGGCAGAGATAAATCTTCAGATTAGTAGCCTTTTCTAGAAAGTAAAAGGAGTAAAAAGATGCTTTGTCCTATCTAGGGCATATCTCCAAGGAATACAACTAATAGCTTTTTTTTCTTTTTTCCTTATTCCATGTCTGCTTGAAAGCATTTAGGTAAAGAGCTCAGTAATTCATAGTGTTGCCCTTGGAGCTGTGAGGAGAGTTGGCTTGGCAGCAGTGGGGCTTTCTTGCCTGCTGGAACAGTACAGGGTTTTTTCCCCCCAAATGCAGAAAATGCTGCAAACATTCAGTAGGTTTTGCCTTTGAGATAGTTGAGAAGAACCATTTCTACAGAAATTCTTGAAGCCTCAGCTCTCCTCCTGCTTTGGCTGTTCAAGTGCAGTCTGTGTAACTGGGGATTCTCTGCCCTTTCTCTGGCAGGGTGGTTCCGGAACAGTTACGGGTTGTACTTTCATCCTTGTCTTACTCTTCTGCTGCCTTAACAGGGCTGCACTAGCTCTGTTCTCTCCAGTCAGCAACCATATGTTCATGGTGGACTAGAACTTACTCCCGTGTAGTAAGTTTTTAATATGCTAAAGGGCAGTGGTGGTGTTTTGTTTTGTTTTGTTTTAAAAAAAAAAAAAAAAACAATGAGGTTTGGACAGGTGGTAAGCTTGATTGCTATTGAACAGGTTTTTCAAATTCAGTGTTACAAATCTCTCTGCCCTTTGCAAGGAATGATGCTCCTTTTTAGAGCTGAAAGGGAGCTTAGAGCTGTGTGGAGTAACAGTCTGCTGTTAACTTGCTCATGGCACTACAGAGCAGTAGTTCGCAGCAGTAATGCAGGGTGTCACGCCAGGGATGTGCATCTCAGTGCAGAACCTGTTTTTCCCTGAAGTTTATCTTCATGTTTTGTGAAGGTGTTGGAGTGCAAGTTCTTGAGATGTTGCTTCCGCTGGGAGCGGTGGTAGCGAGTGGCTGTGTGCTGTCTTTCAGCTGTCCCAGCAGTGCTCCCAGGCCTCACCTCGGGGGGTCCCTGGGGACAACAAGCACCAAGGGTGCTCTCCTGGTGTCACTGTTGAGGCTGTCAGCAATGGGCCCACTGGGAGGACCATGGCTTGCACCATGGGCTCTTATGTGTGCATGACATGTTGAGCTAAAAAGCTTAATCATATGGTGTAATAAATACTGAGTGAATGGCAACTCCTTTGCAGCTGCCAGCAGGGCCACTGGTTCGTGACTTACGGGCTCTGTGATTCCTTAGCAGTCCCAGAGCAGTGGTAGCTCGTCTCTTCTTAAATTTTACATCAATAAAAGCTGCACATTAAGTGTTCCCATTGTCTTTATAGTTTATCACAGCGTGTCTGACAAATTGAAATTGAGTTTAGAGAATGGTGTCTTCAGAAAGGTAAAGAAAAATGAAACTTGTGTGTGCTAACGTAGCAGTACAAACTGAGTCTGTGATGTTAAGCTAAATCAGCACACGGTACCTTTTCTTATAAAAAGCCTGTCTAAAGGTGAGCTTCTTTTTTCTGATTAAGCTACCCCTGCGGATGAGATGGCCAGTCCACAATAAAGAAATGTACATAGTCGAGGCAGAGCTAAGATCCTTCTTGCAAATAAAAGAACTCTGCAAAATTCTATGCAGTGTCATGTCTGAAGTTTCTCCTGGAAGCATAAATCTCACTCCTATGTCCCAGAGCTGCTCTGCTTCAGGTGTGCGTCTGAAGGCATTCTTTCTGCAGCAGAACAGCTGACGGCATACACCGTTCCGCTTCCACGCGCTGCCTTTCCCCCCGTCTCGCCCCCTGCCCCTCGCGCTCGGTGCCCTCGCGGCAGCCGCGGGCCGCCCGGGGGGAGCTGTCCCTTCAGCACCGCCGCTGTCCGCCGGGCGCAGCGCTGCCTGCCAGCCCTGCTCGCAGCTTAGCCTTGGTGCCTGCCCGGCCTTGACATCCACTCTCGGCCTAAGTGGCCGTGCTGGAATTTTACAGACTGAAGGCGATAGGAGAGAGCATCTTTATTTATTTTTGCAAGAAGTCCCAGCGCAGCTCCTTCCATGTGGTACCACTGACAGTGTAGTCTTGTAGCTGCAGTTACTGTCTTTGTAGTCTTGTTCCAAAATTTCAGTGTTTCTGGTCAGAATCTACTCCTCTGCCTTTTCCTGTAATCTGTAGCTTGTGAGTATTTGAACACCAAGACTGTAGGATTGAAACCTTCTTTGTCTTTAAATCAAAGTTTGTATAAATCATTGAAGATCAGAATGCTAACCAAGCGATGCAGTCGCAGTAGCGGACAAATAGCGTTCTGGTCTGAAACAGGCCCTTCCTCCTCTTGGAAGACATTCAAGGTCTATTTTCTACCTTGTTTCGCATCAGTCTATTGCTCGTGGAACACAAGGAAAAAGAAAATGGGTGTTCTTGTTATGCTCTATGTGCACTATATATTAGTCAAAAATTTTTTTGATATTGCTAGCTCTGCATACGCAATATGCAGTCAGATCCATCTGTTTGTCACGCTATCATCAGTACTGTCAGAATTGGCTGACAGATCTCATGGGGAACAAGTCTGCAAAGCCTGTAGAAGTGTGGAAAAATAGGCTTGATTTTGGAAGGACTAAAAAATGGTTAGTGGCTGTTGAATTAAAAACTTTCAGATATGGGACAAATGCAAGAGAATATGCATTTGATGCTAACTTTCAACTATCACAACAAACTGTAGTCACATCAGTGAAGATTAACATGTGGGTGTCTCTTGTTTTATTTTTCAAAATCTTGTGCTATAATTGAGGGCAAGAAATTAGGATTTATCCGTAATGGGGTTTCAACATGTTAAGGTTATTATATTTTTAAGTGTATCATTCACCACTGTGATGTCAAAGTCACCACCTTGAGTTGAATACTTTGTAAAGGCCTTTATAATACTGCAAGTTTTTTTTTTAACCATACTATTTCTTAAAGAAAGAGTATCAGAAGGGACTACGGCTTTCATTTATATCATTTTGAGTGGAAATTAGACCCCCTTCTAAGGGTAAGGGTGAGGTTGGGCAACATGGACCTTGAGTTGATATACAGGCTGCATAGTTGCTAAACATTTACATCTTTTTCTCTTTTTCCTTTCTTTTCCTAGTCTTGGAGATCGACTTCTCAGAACTTGTTCTGGAAGAAATCATTGGCATAGGGGGCTTTGGAAAAGTATATCGAGCTGTGTGGATAGGAGATGAAGTTGCTGTCAAGGCAGCTCGCTATGACCCTGATGAGGACATCAGCCAGACCATTGAGAATGTCCGCCAAGAGGCCAAGCTCTTTGCAATGTTAAAGCATCCCAACATCATTGCCCTCAGGGGCGTGTGTTTGAAGGAACCTAATCTTTGCTTGATCATGGAGTTTGCCCGTGGAGGATCATTAAATAGAGTGTTGTCTGGTAAAAGGATACCTCCTGACATATTAGTGAACTGGGCAGTGCAGATTGCAAGGGGAATGAACTACCTGCATGAGGAAGCAATTGTTCCCATAATTCACCGTGACCTGAAGTCCAGCAACAGTAAGTGCTATATGGTGAACAGCTAGGGTGCTGGGATATCTTTTCGGAAAGAAATAGCGTGTAGAAAACAGGGGAATAGTGTTATTTTTGCAATCCTTTCTTGTGAACCACTGTATCCTCTAATTCAATCCCAGAGGGGTTTAATTGTCTACAGTATGGTGCTACAGACCACAGAAAACAAGTACATGCTTTTGTTTTGTAGAAGCAACTTAAATTACTGGGTGACTGTAATTGGAGCATGCTTCTGTAGTAGTTCTCATGTACAATGTCTCAGTTCTGCTGACGCTTCAGCAGACTCCAGTATGTTGGAAAATGCTGTTGAGCTTAAAACGTGCACCCTCTTTCTGCATTTTGGAAGGATAGACGTTCTTTTTGGAAAGATTAATGCTCTCAAATTTTTGTTCTACTTGCTAGATTTTGCTGTATGTATGAGGTAAGCCTGATTTCCTTATGGGAAGATATTTCTCTCTCTCTCTGCCAAATGGGAACTTCCCTGGTCCTTCCCAGAGCTAATGTTGACAGAAACATTAATTCAGGTATATGACATGAACCAGTACACCCAGGTCTTGAGCCAACATTTGTGGTGCTATACTTGGGATGCAGCTGACACCTTAGAGTGTGGAGACTAAAGCTTCAGTGCTTACGATTTTGGGTTCTACTCTGTGATAGTAATAGCATTGTTATTTTCAATTTGAGGTGTTTTTTGGCAGCGTATCTATTTTTTTTCAAACTTAGTACTGCCTTGAAGTCAAATGCACACGTAGAAACATTATTTATGAGTGAGAGCAAACTACTGCAGTGGCTTAAAGATCATCTCTCTTCCTGATGCGAGCATGCAGCTTGTTTTGCCTTTCTGTTCATCTCTGTCTAGATGGCAAGAGAAAACAGATACCTGCACATTAGCTACAGTGATTTAGGTAGATGCGTAAGAACTCATTTTCATTTATGGCTTGAGTTAATAAGAAGTGCTATGAAATGGGTGGCTGAGATGCAGGCACATGCCCTCCTTTGCTTTGAGGACAGTAACATCTAGCAGAGAGGTCTGACAGATGGGAATTTTAATATCTTAAATAGATTTGCTAGAGCTAGCGTTAACCATTACAGTGCTATAAATTTCTAGTCTGTGCAGAATCTCCCTATGCTTTTTTGGCCTTAAATCTTGTGGCGGTGAATTTATATAGTTCTTTCTAAAGGAAAAAAGTATTATTAACTGCTATTGGTGAGTTTGAAAATAGGAACTATGAGTTTTTGAATTAGTAGTATAAGAACAATATTATAGAAATTAAAGTTTCCCTTTTTTGTTTAAAAGTCAAGACAACATCTGTAAGGACTTTCTAATGTCTGAACTTTCCCTTTCCCTTACAAGTGGCAGGGTATATGGACATATTGATAAATGGAGAAGGATTGACTGACTGGCTTGATTAAGGGAGGACTGGCTTCATCTGCAAATAAGAAATAATTAAGATTTGGGCCTTTTCTCTTTACCTAAGCAAATATTTACTGGCTTATTTCACTAACAGACTATTAAGACTTTATTGCTTAGTATCTGAATATTTTGAGGCTTAGAATCAAAACTATTTCTAAAATAAAATGCTGTTAGTTTCTGGCATTTCACTGTTTAGCTCAGACTAGTGCCTACTAGTTGTGAAAGGGAAGTGTACCAGCCAAGTCAGAGGGACACCAGAGCACAGGGTTGCCAACAAAACCCAGATATGGGTGTTAGAAAACATCTGTTCTGGCAGTAAAAAAATGAATGTCTCTTGTCACAGTGATTCAGCAGTACGTAACTTGTGCTGCGCTGTAAATCTTCAGTCAGAAGTGGAAGGCTTTGCTAAATATATTACTAGAATTTTCCTCGTTTTGGAAGAAACAGTTGGAAAGGAAGAATAAATGAGAATGCCTACTGAAGAATTCCTATGTTTGGAGGGAAGAGGGAGAGAATTTATATCATGATTATTGCATCCTGATTTATATGTGATATGCGTTCTGTGTGTTTTTCTGAGGTACTTAGTTTTTTCCGTTACTGTGGGTAATCGAGAATGAATTAGGTTATTAGCTTTGTGACTGAAGAATTACGAACCTGTAGCATTTTCTTTGCACAAGTTACCACCCACCAACTGATAGACAGTAATGTGTCTCTGGAGAAGGAACAGCTTCTGCTCACCAGAACTTGGAAAAGGTTCTTGCAGACAACTTCTGCCATGTACCGAACATCTACAAGTGCTGTAGAGCTGCCATGGGAGCATCAGCTGTATTGATCTAGTGATTTGTACTGCCTAGTTTAGTAATAGGTACTTTCATCATTCTCATACATCTCATCTTCAAGAACCACCTGGTAGCTGGGACTTGCACTATCTGTCTGAAGCTGCAGGAGTTGTCAGTGTAAGATTTAAGTAATGAGATGGGGGAGTGGGAAGGAACAGTTGGCTTCTTTAAAATCCTGTTTCCTACAAGAACAGCAGAAAGTCATTTAATGCCTTCCTTTCAGATATCTGCCTATATTCAGGCAGATACAGATCGCATAAAGGCCAATACTTCATGCTGAACCTTCTAAAAGTCTCGTGTTACATTTTAGCAGTAATATAAGTCAAATGGACACCTGAATGCATGTTGGAGAAACTACCCGATTATATGTATATAAGGATTTGAAAAAAATCCTTTTTAATGTACAGTATTGCAGTTTTATCTGTGCACTCAACTAGTAGGTACTCCCAAAAAGTCTCCAAATGTTTTTGGTGTTTTCAATGGCGTAGTGAAAGATGGAAGGTTTTGATTGCTTTGAGAGGTAACTTCATTTTGTATGGAGACTGAAGATTCCAGGAGGTGTCGTTCCTTGATTTTCCTAGCCAAAAAATGATCTCCACACCAATTGTCTATTTTCCTTTTAATCAAAAATATGGTCATCTTATTGTTGTTCCACCATTTTTCTTCGTGAATTTCTGTTTTTCGTTGTCTTGGATTTCTTGAACTAATGCATTTACGGTGTGCCAAGTATCCTTTAGGTTTCAGAAGCAATGTTCATTTGAGGCAGATTTTTGATGTAAACTTGGAGGTTCTGAGCTGCCTGTTCTCATTGCTGGGTGTTACCAGGAAATGAGCAAGTAAAATCTTTAGAGAACAAATTGCACACCTGTGACTTATTTTTAGAGATCTGAAATTCTTTTGCTGTATTCAGGTGGCAGCAAGTCTGGGAGGTGAGTGTTGCAGTGGAATTACCATCTCACACGTTAGTCATGTCGCTGCTAAATAGAAAGAGGATAACCCAGGAAAGCTGTTCAGTTCTGCTGTGAGGAGATTAATCTTTTTTTTTCCTTGGCATTCGATTCAAGAGATTCAGTTCTTTATATATAAGAAATTAATATTTTTAATCTGTTGACAAAGTCATCTCTGATTTCTTTCTTCTTTTCCTCTGGTGATGTTGCTAACCTTTGCCTGCATGTCAGTGCTCCACTGAGCGTCTGTTACAGAATTGTTTGTAGGCTTCTCCCCGAGTGGAGGCTTCTAAATAATGTAAATACTGAGCAATGGGGGGGGGGCGGGAGAAGCAACAGGGAATGCCCACTGAAGGAAACATCATTGTGTTTGCAACAGCTCTTGATGTTTCCCTTCTTTCTCATCTGATTGAAGTCTTGTTTCTGGCCACAGGAAAGTGTTTGGTATGCAATGTTTAGGATCAAAAAGGGCAGTCCTGCTGGTTGCACTGAAATATTGTAAATAATTAAGCTGTTTCTATTTGTTTGCCAATGTTCGATATGCCAGCATTGTTAGAGGAATAATGCCCATTAACTAGTGCTGCAGAGAACTAGCACAAGCGTGTTTGTTCTTTTTTAACTGGCTCAGCAAAATATGGTTGTTCTTTGCACAATGCTAAGATTTTGCTGAGGGTATTTGTTCCACTTAGCAAAATGCTTTATAAAAGACACTGTTTGTGTTCTACGGGGTGACACAGGAGATTAGCAGGGAAGTGACATGTCCAAGGTCAAAGAAAGAGGTAAAGACAGGGCTCCATATGAAGTTAAACAATTCTGGTTCAGTCTAGTTTGTAGTTATTTCCTTCTAGTTCTTTGGACATGTTCACTTCACCACCTACTGGGAGGATCAAAGTCTGTGATACCCTGAGAATCAAACCTCTTGCTTTCTAAAAATCTCCTCAGCCTGCTATAGCTTTGCTTATTTCTTTTATACAGTTGTTCAGCATTTTCCTGTTTATAAAAATGCTAATAGAACTAAGTTACGGTTGTTCCTAGGACTGAAAGTGTTCCATGTTCTTTGTTTTTTTTAAACTATGGTCAGAATTTAGAAGCTAGGGTTGCTTGCAAGTAGTTCAAATCCAACCTCAGGACAACAGGACTTGAATACTACATGGCAGTGGTGGTAACATGTGACTAGTTACCTCGTTTCTTGTTGCAGTATTGGGATCCCAACCCATTCGTAAATGATGTTCTTCCTGTTGGCCTATTCTGAGAGGGAAAAATGCTTAACATAAACCTCTTGCTCTATCTGATGGCATCACAGAGGAGAGTTTTCTCAGGGTCTGGTTAAAGTATGTTGGCAGAGCAGTTTTGGAAGTCTGCGCTGCTGTTACTGCTTCTTGCACTTCAATGTAATTTGCTGACTAATTCTCCAATGTTATACTTTCTACCAGAACGGATTTCCTTTGTCAGTGCAATGAACTGAATGTGAGTAATGCTTCATGTAAAGCATAATGAAACTATTTTAAGGACATCTGAGTACTTTATGCTGGGTGAATTATTGATTTGGCCTTAGTTGGTTGGTCTTTCTCCTTTGAGAGGAAAGTGAGACAAAAAATGTGAGGTTATTTAGACAACAGCTGGGAGATTAATTTAAAATAGTTCATACAGTAGAAATCAAACCTTTCAGACTGCCTGAATATACTTTTAGAGGTGATTAAAAATGACTTTTCACATTCTACACTTCAGCAATTATCAGATTTTGAGGACTTGCTACATGATATTGCTAATGGTGCATAACTCATAGTTCTGGTTTCTCTGTTCCTTTGTGCGTCTCCCCAGAGCATCAGCTTTTGTGCTGACATTCTCTTCACTTGTACTGTGGTTAACAAATTCCGAAGAACTGTATAGCTTTCTGAATGTGGTGATATGATGATGAAATTCATGCCAGTGGTATTACAACTTTTGTTGAACAGAATGCAATACGCTATTTTAATTTCACATGTTGTTAGCTCACAATATATAAGTTATACGTGAAGGCAATTCTAATTTAAGCAATTGAGACACTGGGAATTCAAAGAAGTAGGGAGACAGTTTATTTTTTCTTAGGTTATCTAAATGAGTGCAACTACTTTTCTGAGATTTGACAGATGCTTTCATGCTGCAATCTTATTATTTTTAGTATGTGTTAGTAGGTTTCTGAGAGGAGATGTTTTCATTTTGGAAATGTTTTGTTTTAGTTGAATGTTAATTGCTGTCTTCACTGTGAATTACAGGTCAAAAAGGGAAAGACCATGAAATAACTCCAATATCCACAAGAACACTTTGGGATTCTCCTGACCCCACCAAGCAACGAAGGGCCATTTTACAAATGGAATCCCATATTTTTGTAGACAAGAATGGAAAGCGTTTCTCTCATTTTTAAAAGTGAAATTGTTTTACTTTTAAAAACTTGGCTAATATCCTTCCCATTTCTGTCTGCTGCTGTTTTTATTTTTATGCACAATTATTTCTCCTAAGAAAAATTTAGCTGGGTGTAGTGATACTAAGCACATTCTCCAAACAATGCATGTGGATCTGTAGAACAGATATGAGCAGGCTTAACCCCCCTTCATGCAGGAAGTGTACCTAGGCATCAGCATGCTGATCCCCTGGCTTCAGTGTCTGACCATCTGTGACAAAGCTGTGAGAAATCTGGTTTTCTGAAATTTCTTTCTAAGCAGTAGGTTGAGAATGAGAACAGCATTGTGGTGCTTTTGGGAGGCTAGGATGACTTTCAGCTGTATTTTTTTGTGTTGCACTCACATCAATCAACTTGATTGGAATTTTGAGAGACTTCTGTCAGCAGTTTCATTTTTGCTTTTCTCATCAAACAATTCCTTTCATAATTTCAACATATCCAAGGCAAACTCACTCACTCTTGAAGCATCAAAATTTAAGCATGATTTTGCTCTTCAGTTGATGAATCATCACTGAAGAAGATTCCTTGATTTTGGTAATAATCCAGTTTAAAGATGGTACCTGTTTCTGTATGATAAGACAAGAAAAGTTCCAAGTTGTTGGAAAGATCACAGGATGCAGCACATGATTAGGCAGCTGCTTTTCAGTACATTTCTGATTCTAGGGTAGTTTTAGTTAGGTTGGTGTGACCTGGATTTCCAAAAGGTTGCCAAAGTTCACTGGGATATTTGATAATTGCTTATTAATTGTCAGACTGCTATTGGCAAGCTAAGCGTAGCCTCCCTGTCAGACCTGAACTTTCTCCAGATATGAAAAAGTGGTAACAAAAGCACGCTCTAAAAAGATAAACTATCACAATATATGAGGATTTATAATTATGTTGTTTGATTCCATCAGCGCTTCTTAAATCAGGGAGAAGAATGCTTACTTGCATAACAGTAAGTCTTTGGGTCCCAGCCTGCAGAATAGCCATCAGGGTGTTAATGGCAGCATGGTGCAGCTTCTGCATGTATAGATTTCAAATGATGTCTGAAATCCCATATGTGCTTTGAATACTGTACTGAAGTCCGGGGTGATTTAGAGCTACAAGTCAGGATTCTAGTTAGTTGTGCCATATCTTACTTTGCTTCCTCAAACAGACTTCTGGAATTTGCTTTGGCTGTTGAGAAATGTTAATGGATTAGCTGCTTGTGTTACAGCTGGAAACCTTCAATTAAATCGTGAGCATGACTTCAGCCTTGTTGACTTACAGACTTGCTGCTTATGTGTGGCAAATGATAGTGTAGCTCTATTTATTAGTAACTGAGGGAAATGTTTCTGCTGCTAAGGTTTTGCTTATCGCAACACTACTGTGCTTAAACTGAGGATTCCGGGAGCATTTCAGGGCACTATAAAGAACTGCTGGTATGGCTAATGGTAAAAGGGCTGGAAGGCATGTCTTATGAGGAGAGGCTGAGGACACTTGGAATATCCAGTCTGGAGAAAATGAGGCTGAGGGATGACCTCATTGCTCCCCATGACTTCTTCGGGAGGCGAAGCGGAGAAGGAGCTGTTGGAGGTTCTTCTGGTCGCCACTGATAGCATGTGCAGGAATGGCACAAAGCTGTGCTAGGGGAGGTTCAGACCGGACATTAGGAACAATTCCTTTGCTTTGAGGACTGTTAGACGCTGGACTGGACTTCCTAGAGAGGTGGTTGATGCCTCATGCCTGTCGGTGTCCAAGAGACATTTGGATAACATCCTCAATGATATGCTTTAACTTTTGGTTAGCCGTGAAGTGATCAGGCAGTTGAACTTGATGGTCTTTGAACATCCATTCCAATGGAACTACTCTGAATAATTGCTGCAAAGGTGCTGTGGGATGCAAAAGGGCAGCGGGATGTGTGTGAACCAGGCTGTGCGATCCATTTGCCTCAGCAGCCATAGAATCACTGAATGGTTTCTGTTGGAAGGGACCTTAAAGGCCATCTAGTTCCTACCCCTGCCGTGGACAGGAACACCTCCCACTAGATCAGGCTGCCCAAAGCTCCATCCGATGTGGCCTTAAACACCTCCAGAGATGGGGTATTAGGATTTCCTGTTGTTTCTCCTATTTGCATATAGGCCTGGGAAAAGGTGTTAGAGAAAATAGCCTTGAGCCTTGGATTTTACACTGTGAAATGATCCTGGAAAGAGAAATTCCATAACTTTGATTATCAACAGATAACGATATGCCTACTTCTACTTATTGACATGTTAACAGTCTTACATTTGGATTTATTTGATTGTTTTGTTTGTAATCATTCACACAGTGTGTGGCTTTGATATGGTCATGGACATCTGGCAACTGAGGGACATCTGATATTTCATCGTAGTGCTTTGTAGCTCACTCTGTGATTAAAGAGTGTAAGTCAGAACTAAAAGACAGCTAACACCTCAAAGAGTGGACAGCTTTCTGATAGCTTTACTGAATGAGTCCAAGTCTTACATGGACTTGTGCAACAGCACAGGACTGCCCTCTTTCTCAGCAGCTGGCAACTTGTTTTACTCAGCTTACTGTAAAGCTGTGGTATTTAAGGAAGTCTGGATTTCACTGTATTCAGCTCTCTTTTTCTGTTGATTGAGCACCTCCGGGCCTTTTTACGTTTATTTGGATTAGTGGAAATACAATTCTGTTTTTGTGATATTTGTATTAGAATCTGATTTAAAAAACAAACAACTAAAACAACTTCTGATGTGTTTTTTGCTGCTGCCTATGGAGTTTTCAAGGCTCCCTTACCTTCTAGATTGTGGAGTGCCTGTCTGTTCCAGGAATGAAGGATACTTGGTATTATGACTGTGTCATAGAAATGTCTTAATTGAAGCCTGTTTTGCTTAAAACAGTTCTGTGCTAGTTTTTTCATCATGAGTTTGATGTTTCTGTTTAACTGGAAGTGGCTCCCTCTGAACCAGCATTATTGTGAAACCTCTTTTCAGAAGGTCTCTTGAGCAACGGTTAATGTGAACGTCATTCATGTGATTCTACTTTCCTTGTTCCTTTTTTTTTTTTCTTTTTCTTTAACTGCAGCCTAATACAGTTCTTACACTTGATTTGTTGCAAGCCTTCAAACTGGTATGTTTTGGCAAAGTACTGTGTTAGGTACAGATGTAAGTGTATTTTTCCTTGGAGCATCTACCTGATTAGGAAAAGTAAAATAATCCAAGCCTGAGCAAGAAGGTTGTTCCAGTGTAAGCAGTATGGTAGGTTTTGATCTGAAACCAGAGCTGAACAGCGCCGCTTTTCCAGGGAACTCAACCTGAGTGTTCTTCAGGGGCATTCAAAGTGTTTTGCACCAGATCACTAAAGCAGTTCAACTTTTTTCAGCTTGGCTAGGAGAAAGGATTGAATCTAAATATACCATGGCTCTGGAGGCCTTTCCTATCCCCTCCCCCCTTATGCATTAGCTCTTTACAGTTACTGGACTGCACGGCTTAAAATCTGAGAACTGCTGTGCTGTCACATCCATCACTTCTTCTAGGTTGATAGAAGAAGACAGTTGGCCAGCTTTATGGCTTTACCGAACCTTCACATAGCCAATAATTACAATGCTTTTCTTTCCAAAGTGTGTATGAATATATTTTAATGTGATGTTGCAGGATGGTTAGTAACAGAAAATATTTCCTTATTACTAGAGGCAATATTTGTGTTCTTTTGTTTTCCTTTTAAGATGGAAAATTTTGAGCAAGACTTGAATTCTGTGGCTTACAGGATCTTGTGCAGCAACACCTAGCCTTCTGCACTGCAAACAACTATTAGAGTGAAGATGCAGTCCTTCTGAAATGTGCAGCAGAGTACCCAACAGAAGGTAGATGAGGGCTGCATGCAGAAAGCCCGGACTCAGTCCATGTGCAGATCTGTTAATCACTTTAAGTACTTTGAATGTGGGATCAGGAGCAGATTGCTCATTATCTGGATACTTGTGAAGCAAAGCTGTGCAAGGCTGACTATGGAAGGTACAGTTAAAATTGCAATCTAAATTTTGGCAAACCGCTACAATACAAGATTTTATTTTGGAGTAAGCATTTGAAATCCTTTTCCAAAAGCTTAGTTCTGTCCTCAGGACAGTATGCCTGTGTACTGCCAATAGGATTTAATAATTAAAAAAAAAAACAAAAAAAAACACCTGGCAAGCTTAGCTCCTTGTCTGTCTTGCAATGACACTGCTTTTTTTTGTCTTGTTAGTCAAACTGCAGGCTTAGTAGCTAGCTTCTGACTCTGAAACCATGACTTTCAGAGGATGCAGAAGCATGAAGAAATATATTAAGGCTATCTTTTTATCTAATTATCTGACATGCACTTCCCTCCCCCCACCCCATCTGAGCTGAAATTCATCTTGCGAAGTTTTGCTTATTCATGGGAGGGGAGAGTGGGTCTGGAGCAATCACAGGAAGTTCAGTGAAGCCATCCCCTTCTATGCAAAAGCATTTTCATTTGATCTATGGGTTCTTTTCTTGTTCAAATAAGGACTATTCAAGAACTATGGAACTGTAGTGGATATTTGCTATTACTTTCTAAATAAGAGCCTTGAAGATTTGTCCTAATGTGTTTCCTTTCTTTGGAGTACAATGGAATTTTCTATCTATTTTTTCAGATAAAAGTAAGAATAAAAAGCTATAATTGGACCATGTAAGAGATGAAAGATACTTGTCATTTTTTCCTCGGTTGGTCTCCAGGATAAAAATAAAACCACATTGGAATGAACTTCAGAGCCTCTCAGTAGCTGAAAATGCTTGGACTGAAAATAGATCTATAAGGCAGTCAAATGGACAAAGTGAAGATTCTACCTAGACGATAGGGAGATGAGTACAAAAATATTGTAAACTGAAATTGGCTGCCCTAATTGTTAAATTCAGTGTGTGTGTGTCAGGGAGGAAATCCAAATATAAGTGTAGTATTTAACTTTTGTGTTCATTAACCTTTTGCTAAGAGGGGAACTTTTCAAAAAGTTCCTTCAGAGCTGTCCTAGCTTGGATAACTGTATTCTGTAGTCTGAACAACAAATCATTAGGGTTGAGCGAGGAGACTTTGTTCAAGATAAGATTCCTTGTAATAGATTTGCATGTTCTGCCATGGGTTAGGTGAGAGAGTCCGGGTTGGATCCCGTGATATTAATCAGACTTCTCCCCCTCTGGCTTATCTTCAGCTTCAGCCAGCTTTTAAACGGCTCCTGAAACTTGTGTAAAGCTGTTTTTTTTTTTTTCCTGATAAATTTGGAACTTCCTTTGGAGAAGGAGTCAGAATATCCTGTTTCCTTCAATTCTTGCACTTGAGGACACTTATGCTGTATTGCTGACAGGGAGGAGTTTAGTGGCAGTGCTTCCTTATAGGGATCTGGATTGCTCTTAAATCCTTCCGTGGAAAAGCCATGCAGCTTTTAAACTGAAACCTTGATCGTGTTGTGCATTTAAAGATATCAAAATGAAACAGCATTGTTTTCCTTAAGGATTTTACTTTGTTCTTTTCTTTCTGTGAAACCCTTTCGCCCAGCATTTGGTGGACTCAATATCTGATGTGTCTTATAGTTCCTGAATTATCTAAATAGAGGAAGTGGGTGGGCTGATGCTTATCCACTATCCGGTAAAACTTCTGTTTTTTTGTTTTCTGTTTTTTTTTTTTTTCTGGTAAGTGAAGCCGCAGTAAGCTGTTCTATTTGCAGGATGGAGGAAGAAATAAAATGTGTCCAATATTCCCACTCACTATGAGTGCTCAACTGCAGCAGTGGTCTTTCATACTCCAGCTATTACAGGGTAAGCATTAGTTCCCCTCTTTGTAGCTGCCTGCTGACCTTTACTGCTGTCAAAAACAGTGATCATACAGTAACAGCGAGTCAGGTATGCTCAGATGAGCAAAGGCCTATTGGGGGGAAAAATAATCTGTTACTACGCTGTTGAGTTCCTCAGGAATGATCTGGAATGATGGAAACATCCAACTGCAGCAAAAATTCATGGTACTGCCTAAGAAGCTCTAATTTTTTCAATGTGGATTGGAGTTCTTCTGCCATTTTTCAGACTTGGAGTTCTTGAGTAGTGGTCTTCTCACTTCACCACCTAACAAAATAGGAATGGATGTGGTAAAGCAGTGAGAATAAAGGAGAAATTTAGCTCAGATAAGAATGTGAAGGACTAGGGAATAAACTTCACTAAATCTGCGCAGTTGGATGTAGTTGTGTATTTGGATGGCTACTCAATCATTTAAACATTAGATATTTCCGAATCAAGTAAAATAACAGAGGTGACATTCTGATCTTGTTTACAGCCTTTCCTCTTGTTATTGTCACCCACCTACCACTACTACTGCCATCTAGCTTTTGGACCATGTAGCCAGATGATAGTGGCTCTAAGAGGACTGTACAGCACAAAATAATGCTAAAAAGCTCTTGAGGATGCTTGTGACTGGGATGTGCTTGCAGGAGCTCCACTAAGGTTTTTCCTCATGATTTGTTATGATTGTTTTCCTCATTTCGGAGTAAATTTTCATCTGGAGTCATGGAGGGTAAAGCGTTTGATGTTAGCATTGCTGCACTAACATTAGTGAAGGCTGAAGTGGTACTACTGAAGTGCACCGGCACTTTTACAAGTATTCAAATATTTTTACCGCTTTCGGATATTTAGGGCCTTCTCAACTTCACATCAAGTAGTTGTGTGTGTGTACATAGTCTCTAGATGAGATGCTGTGTAGGTAGCATAGGAATTACCACTGGTACCACTGTACCAATTTTGTAGATAGCATTAGTAACAACATTGTGCCCATGTCAGGGATTTGCAGGCATAGTAACGTTGTCTACTGTATATAAATTTTGATTCTAATTTAAATAAGAGTGGCAAGTATGCTGGCACTAAAATTCTCTATTGTCTTCATTGGGGAAAAGCTATAGGGAAGTTAAATGTGAAGCCATCAATCATCCATCAAATACAGTGATAATCCTAGTGTATCACAGACAGCAAACCCAGCTTCTTTTCCCCCCAGGGTAGGGCTATACTTCCATATTTCTCCCTGTATGTTTTTAATTCTCGTTGTGCTCAGTCCCTCATCTTTTTTTTTTTTTTTTTTT
>WBMW01005934.1:1748908-1763170 GCA_013396635.1 Penelope pileata
TTTTTAAACCTCCTTTCACTTAATGGCTGTCGACCATTCCCATCAGGGTTGATGTTCATTAGCTAATAGATTTCTATTCTTGTGTGCCAGGATGAGTAGCACCATGCACAGGCAAATAGTTTGGAATGAATTGTAAGCTGGATCATACAAGAGACTAGCTTGGATTTTTTTTATTATTTTTTCCAATTTCTTTCCTGTTTCTTAATAATAACCTGTGCTGGGGAAGGGAGCAGGAAGTTGCTGATAGAGCTGTGTCCTGAATGTAGCTGTGATGGGGAGTTTGGTCCTTGGCTACCGTGGCAGTACAGCAAGGTACTTTCCTTGTTCTTCTGTCTGTCAGTTGTTTTCTCAAGGCAGGAATGTTTTTGTGTTTTCTTGGTGTGCGGGAGGCCCTTTTATTTCTACCTTCACATCTAAAAATGTGGTATTTTTACTATGAGTGATTGCTCTGTAATAGTTCCCCTAGAATGTTCTGCTTTTGAAGTGATGAATGAACTTTAGTACAGTTAAAGGTGTGCTCAGTTCAACACTACCAGAAACCAGGAAAAGAGATTATATAACCATATTTTGCTGCCTTGCCACTTGATTTTGATGGTGAGGTGAAATGAGAAGCCACTTCCTAGCAGTTCTTTGGTGTTAGGAGCAAATGGATGGGCCTGGATTAAAGCATGTTTTTCATACCTGCTCCTTCCTGCTGCTTTGGCCTGTTGGAGAGCAAAAAAGCAGCTTTTCTGACCCAACTGCCCAAAAGTGTAGTTGAAAAACAATGTAACCGTACCAAAAGAAACAAGTGGAAAAAATGTCTATCACTGCCTTCCCGGGGAAGTTTGCCTTTGAGGGGTGTCTTCTGCTGGTGCAATGGGAGGAGAGAATTAAAACAGGAGTTGCTACTGTTGCCTGAGACAATTTTCTTGATTTCTCTTGTGAAAACCTTGTGAGACCTTTCATTCTCTGAAAGCGATCTGCCTCTCTTCATGCGTACTGAAGGCAGGATAGTGCAGGATGAAAAAGAGGAGTGTCTTACTGAGCAATGAAGTGAGCGATTTAGAACTTGCATAAAATTTTATCATACTTAAGCAATCAGCTCGAAAGATTCATTGGAAATATTTTTCTGTTTATATAGGGAAGTGTGTTTGGAATAAGAGTCGATGGGTGTGAAAGATCTGAAGAAAACGACAGATAAATGTGTTTATTCTGGCAGGAGGAAAAAGACCCAGACCGGTCAGCACTTCCAGGATAATTAAATGGAACAAAACCATGTAATAGCAAGGAATTGAGTTAAACAGAATTAAGAATACAGCAACACTGCAATTATTTGGATTGGAACGCTAACATAAAGTTGAGAATATTCTCAATTCAATTTGCTCAGCAGTTTTGTACTTACTCTGTTAGCTTAGAAGCAGGAGTGAGTATTGATGTGTTAGATATGGCTTAGCTTGGGGTTTCTTACAATGTAGGCAGAATTCTTGCATGTAAATAGATTAAAAGTTACGCAGCTTCACACTTCTGATTTTTACCTTGTCATTGTGTATCTATCTCATGTGTTTCTGGTAGATGCATGAGTAATGAAAACACAGCTATTTATTTGAAAATGAGTTCCTTCTTGCAGAAAGGTTTTGTGCATTTGACAAAGATGTTTACCATTGACTTTTCAAATGATTTAGTGATCAGTAATGCGAGTGGTGCACGATGCAATGAATTATGACTTCCAGCTGCCGGTGTGGTAACAAGGGCAGTTTTATTTAAGACAATTTAACAGCAGTACCATTCTGATTTAGGTTAGCTGTCTTCCTAATAGAATACTGTATTGCTGGAAACTTAATATAAAAAAAAAAAATGAGAGCACTGGCGTAATGTTGCAACTATGAGTATACTGGTTTTCACCAGATGGCTCTCTAACGTCTGATGTTCAAGGTCTTTCAGTGTTGGAGCAATTCTTTAATTGAAATTGCTTACTTACAGCAGACCTTGAGGAGAGATTCGCATGGTTTGAGTCCAGAACTTAACACAGATGTGCCTCTAGTCTCAAGAGGTTTCTGTAGAGATTAATTCAGAGTATATATCTTAGATTTAGGCTTCAAATCCCTTTCTGGAGAGGCTTTGTCTCCTCTGATAATGTTGAGAGCCTGGGAAGACTGCTACCAGAGATGATGCAAATTTGTTTCATCTGAGCCAGCTTTCACTGTAATCGTCTGTGAGGACAGAGGAGCGATGGAGTGAGTGGGAAGGTGACAAAGTCCCTCTTCTGAATGTGTGAGGCTATGGGAGGTGTGCATCTCTTTCGTGCATACAAAATAGAACTTCATCACTTCAAAAATGTTTGCCTTCAGCCTTTCTCTGGATTTATAGTTCACGGCAGAGTTGAAACCTGACTAGCATTTAATCTGGACTTTTTTAATTTGTCTGTGTTTCCTCTGAATCCATTTACACTTCTGTTTTGTCTGGTTAGAACTGGCCAGTGTTTTGGGGAACTAGTACAGAGTGCAGTAAAGAGATTTAAAGCTGCGAGTTTGTGTTTTCATTGCAGTGATTTTTCCTTCTGTGTGGACACAAAATAGTCCCACTTATGTATAGTCCCAATCCCATACATGCTAGTGAAAATTCATGAGTTGCCAGTAAAATCTCAATGCTCTAACGTGAAACTCTACCTTTAGAACTGTTGCTAAAGGCCATTAGACCAACAGCAATCTTAACTCTGTCCTTCTAGCTGTTAATCCTACACTGTCTAGTGTTCCATGGACCAGGTGTGCTAGAAATTACTGAAAACAGTAAGTAACAAGTTTTGTCAGCTTTGGCAATCCATATTTCATTGACTTGCTGAAATGTCAGACAGAACTGCACCAGACTGATTCTTGTCAAATGGTCTTTGTTTTTGCTTCACACTGTTCTGCCTGTTTGTCTTGTCATCAAACCCATGAGTGTTGACTCGTTACTTAATCCACCTCTCTGTGTGGTGCATATTTTTTTCTGTACTTCAGGAGACTTTTTCACAAGATGTGAAAATATCCTTGGTGCTTCTTGTAAGGCACAACAGGTGTTCTTAAAGAGTATGTGAGAACCTCAGTAGGCATTTCCATTTCAGAGAAAAAAGACTGGTTGTCGTGACCTAGATAAGAAGAGGCCCAGCGTTCAGTTTGTACCTTTGCATCTCTCTAGGCTCAGCCCTAAAGTCTCGTGATCGTTTCTTGTCTTTCAGGACTAGCGTTTTGCCTGGCTCTCAAGAAGTTAAACAGTGGCATTGAGTCATTAACAGTTATGATTCCTGAGAGTCCTTGTGGTAATGGCATTGTTACTAAAATCCTAGTAGTGTGAACAGCACACCCAAGTGATGTACTCACGTCTTTGTGACTGCCTGATCCAGGGCAGGTGTTGCTAGGGGCTAGCAGGACCTGTTTGGATCCTATTCCTTTCATATTCTCTCAGCTGGGACACCTTGAGATACAGAGGGGGCTGGCTTGCTGGGCAGAATTCATCTGAGCTGTAATGAATTCTTCACTGACAAGTACTTATTTTCTGAAGGACAAGTTCAAAGTCTTTCAGAAATATATGCAAATTTATGTAGCACTTCTGGATTTTTCCTGTCAGCACATGTTCCATGATATCCCTTACCTGGAGTTGTTAGCAACTACTTTAAGCCACCATGTTTTGCTTTGCAGTTGCTTCTGGCAACAAATATGGTATTGGTGATTTGCTGCTGATCAACTGAGCTTTGATAAGATGTTTGTTTAGGAACTGGATCCTCAGAGCTGTGTGAATGTGCTTTCAGTACCCAGTTTTGTTCACCAGTCCCTTCTGCACTCTGCTGCTCAGCTCCCACCTATGCTACTTCAGGTTGTTTTTTAACCTGTGCTATACATAGAGGCAGCAAAGAAATTGTTTTTTTTATTATTATTATTATTTTTGTTACAAGCAGTGGTACATAACCATGCCTTCATCTTCAGCTTGACTGGTTCTGTGCATGTGCACAGGAAGAGATTTCTTGTGTGCATCCTGCTG
The DNA here is from genome assembly GCA_013396635.1 of Penelope pileata. Classification (NCBI taxonomy): domain Eukaryota; kingdom Metazoa; phylum Chordata; class Aves; order Galliformes; family Cracidae; genus Penelope; species Penelope pileata. The sequence goes on from WBMW01005934.1 coordinate 1,752,905, forward strand.
AAGTCAAAGCCAGTAAGCCTCCTCTGACACATTGTGCGTGCTTTTCCTCATTGAGCTCATGTTCTGCCCCAGTGGCCTGAAAACCAGACCCAGTATCTTGACTGCCAAACAATTTCTCTGTTTGAAGCTGGGAACATGAAAGATGTTTGATTTGACTTTCTAGCTTGTTTTTAAACACTCTCTTGCATACAGACCTTTTAAATCAAGAGACCAGAATGAGAAAAAATCTTGCCTTGGTGGATTAGCAGAGTTTTTGGTATAGGTGCTCTATCTCATCTGGCTACTGTTACTTCTGCCCTGAGTGGTCACATCTGTTCACAGATGTCAGGGTAGGTTAACTCTGCAGCTGCTGCAAGTGGGGAAGTATCTTGCTTACCTGTGTTCCAGACTATGCTAGGTTCTGATAAGTGCAGAAGATACAGTACTTGCAGAAGAGAACTTGCACTAAAAGCATTAAACAGGAGGCTATAACTGGTTATATATCAAGCTCACAAGAAAGAGGCTGCATTGATTTGCAAGAGTGACATGCATTTGTGGTGTCCTAGCAACCTGGCTTGTGTTCACCATAAAGGAGAAGATTAAGGGGGAAACCATAAGGAATTGCTATTTCACCTACTTACAGCATTCTTCATCGAAAGCTGAGTGAGTGCAAGAGGGAGAGTCAAGGCTTTTAGCTTGCAAATCTGACAGCTAGGCTAGGGAGACTCCTAGCAGTCAGAAGTGAGCCCGGTGGTACTGACCAACATGAGAAGTACTGAAACAGACTCTGGAGTGAACTGTAATTCTTAAAATTAATTTATGCAATTTTAGGTTGCGGGATTGTTATCCTAAGCAGGTATTAGGAGGAAATAAAAGGGGAACCAAGGATGTAACCAAAGAATTAAAGACTTGCAGTAAATGCAGTTCTTTTGTTGTCCTTCTCTGTTGTCTTTTGTTATGGTAATTTGTCTCACAGCCTATATCTGACAAAAGGACAAGTTCATGGGTACAAAAGGTCTGTGTAAATACTAATTATTTTGTTAGATCTACTACGAAGAAAGGTAATTAGATTTAAATAATCTCTTTTGAGGAAGGTATGTATGGCCAAACTGTGATATTTGGCTCTCTGTCCTGCTATTGAGCTGATTGAGACACTACCATCTGCCGAGTGAAGAGCAGATTCACTTGTCACTTGTGCTTCTGCATGGAAGCAAAAACACGCACAAAGCCCAGGGTTTCCTTTGATTCAAATTTTGCTTTATCTTTACATTTTCATTATATCTCTACCTGTATATCATTGCTTTTAAACTTAAATTTAAAATTTGTTTATATTATTCTGCCAGTTACTTAGGCACAGTGAGTACGTGCTAGGAGAAAAACTTAGTGTGTGTCATCAGAAGTTGTTCACTCTTGCAATCAATGGGAGACGTGCTCAGTTTCTATTAACAATTCTTCAGCTTCTAGGAACAACAAGTACTAGTAGTCAGCTGGAAGATGAGGGCCAAAGGAAGCTTGCTTCTGTACTTCCATGTCTTGGGGTTTTTTTGTTCCTCACTGAAGTGTGACTCTAAGAATGGATTTGCTTATGCCCAAACGTAGGGAATGTCAGTTTTGCATCTCTTGTAGCCTTATTGCTGCCCAAAAGCTTCATAGGAAGAATAACTTCAGCATCTCTCAGTACTATCCAATTTCTCTTAGGTTAAATGTTTTTTCAAGTAGTGTTTGTGTTTTCTGTAGGGTGATAACTAAGCCTCAAACTCCTGCTTGCTTTGCAATTAAAAAAACAGAGCATTCAGTAGAATGTTAGAAGGGGATTTCGCAGAAGTGAGAACTAAAGGCTTAATGATAAATCTAGTTTATTCAGATCTTTAACCAAGGAGAATGTTGTTAATTATACAATCTTATAAAAAAGGTATCTAATATTTTGAATTTTCAGATAAGACATTATTTAAGCTTTATTACAGTAAATACAGTATTTTAACACTTGGAATAAATTAAGCAGAAGGATTCAACTTTTATGCTTTTTGTTGCATGGGAAGTCTCATTTTGATTATTAAAGGGAAGTACAAGAATAAATAAAAGATGCTGTGGATGCTCTGTCCCTGGAGGGGTTCAGGGCCAGGTTGGATGGGACCCTGGGCAGCCTGAGCTAGTGTCTGATCTAATGGTTGGCAACCCTGCCCACGGGAGGGGGTTGGAACTAAATGGTCTTTGAGGTCCCTTCCAACCCAAGCCATTCTATGATTCAGCTTTTTTGAAAAACTGTATTAACTTAAAAATGACACCAGAGTCTTTTCATGGACTGCTGGAAACTGTCCTGAAGGTGATGCTCACGTACTGTTGTTTTTGCAGTACTTTTGCATTTTAAAGGTTTCTTTATTGTCCATGACTGTGTTTGAGTTATTTTGTTTCTCTTTTGCGATTCACACCCATACAGAGAAGGGGAGGGTAAAAAAAAGCCCAAGCCTACAGCATCTTGTTTTCCGAGAGCTGATACTTATAATGGCATTAAAAATAGAGTAGCTTCATAATAACGGTGTATTAATGACTTGACGCTTTCTGCTGTGAAGTGTTAGATTAATGATAATGCAAATGCATCCTCTTTGCAGCCCTTTACAAAGTGGCTGAAAATAATTTCACAGCCTTATGGCTGCTTTAGCTATGGAAGTTTAATGGCCTGTTACATTTTGTTGCTTGATCATACTCTGCAGTTTGTGTGGTCATTTCGTAAGATAACAAGGATAATGAGGTGTCATTAAAGCAGAACAGATACCTCTGGCTTACATGCATTTCACAGTGGTGCGAGAGCAAAACTTGCTGGGTAGAGGTGAATGTAGGCTTTATACAAAAGCATTCTTGAGTTCTGCCTCCAGTTGTTTTAAGTTATTGCGTATAGACTGCTTTGCCACTGCAGCCCAGCAGAAACTTTGGTAGGTTAACTAAAAAATAAACGTTTCCTGATGATGGGGGGAGAGGGTCTGTAACATGGGAGAGTTTATGAAGTCTTGGACTAGGCATGTTATTACTGATCAATCTTTTAATTGAGACTTAAAAAAGCATACGTAGAGCTTGCACTCCTAATGCATTTACACCAGGGGTATATCCAGCCTGCATGTGTATTTGGGTTTAAAAAAAAAAAAAAAATCCTCTAAGCTGTTCAAGAAAATGATTCTATTACTGGCTTGCTGAGAGAGGATTAATTAGTAAATGTCTTCCCTTATCTGGATTTTTAGAAGTTACAGTGGTTCACTTCCTCTTAGCAGGGAATTATTTTACAGAATAACACTAGGTACTGTATTAAATGACTGTTTTTCCTCTGGGGTTTGATATTTTGTTTAAATTTGAAGTTATTTGCTAGACAGATGCTCACTTATCAGATGAAGAGATTAGCTTGAAATAACTTGTAGCAGGGTAATATGTATGAATAACCAAAAGTTTTGAGTGATCTCCAGGAGGATCTTCTTTTTTGTAAGTACTAGCCTTACTCTGCATACATTTTATTTCCTCCCCCCCTTTCACTTTTCTTCAGTACTGATACTCGAAAAGGTGGAAAATGGAGATCTGAGCAACAAGATACTGAAGATCACGGATTTCGGCTTGGCCAGGGAATGGCATAAAACTACAAAAATGAGTGCAGCTGGGACATATGCCTGGATGGCTCCTGAGGTTATTCGCTCCTCCATGTTCTCCAAAGGCAGCGATGTGTGGAGGTATTGATTTGGCATTAAGTGATTGGATACTTGAAGAGTAACTAGACCTGCTAGGAAACCTGTTCTGTGTTTGAGAATGAATAATAATGAATCAAATGTTCTGGGCTTAAGAAAACTGTCCACTGGCTTTCCGTTTGCCTGACTCTGAGACTACTTTGGTATTAATTGTAAACACTTTTTCCCTTTAGGAATTTGTGGACCAGAACCTGCATACTTCTTTCTTATGTTCTTCCTTGTATAGAGCTATTGGCTGACATAAACAAGGCCTTAAAACCAAGCTGTAAAGTACTTAAAACTGCTATTTTTTTTCTTTTACCAAGAGTAATATCATTTTGTTTTGATAGTAATCTGTCACAAGACATATGTACGCAAGCACACTGTACCTCATGAAGTTTTCCCTGCAGTTTCAGCTTGAATGCAATGTGCTTTACTTTCATAATAAGTTTATTAATTGTTTCTACCTTTGTACTCTTTTGCATAAAACAATACATCTCTCCTGCAGGTCAATCTGACTATGTAATCGCTAAGTAATATTTTGTGTGCATTGCCTTTTTCATGTACACACTGTGATTTTTGAGAATAGGAGCTACTTTGGTGAGCAGGAGCGTAAGGATTGGTTCAGAGTTTGGATACAACTCATAAGTCTACTGGTAAATCCAGAATTCAGTAAATGACTCATCATTGTTGTCCTTTTCTAGATACTGTGAGGCACAGAATTAGTACTGGACATCTGAAACAAGGAGATGGAATTTTTTGTTGTTTTTCTGTGTGGGGAGAGGTATTGAAATGTTAAGGTGATCAGGTCTTTAGAGCAATAACAATCTCTTGTTGACCATTGGTGCTACCACACATTGTGTGCATGCTGTGAACTCTGTTAGGGTATAGAAATACCTCAGCTGGAAGAATTGTCTGGCAGTTACAGAAGATATTTGATGTGGGAGTTCTAATTTTCCTTATCCAGTTGTACTGAACAGGTAATGTATTGCCTTGTGGCTAAGTGTGTGAGCTTATTCTGCACACTAATTGTATGGGTTAACTTCATACTGTCATTAAATGTGCTAGCCCCTTGTTATTAATCTGAGAGAAATTGTGCAAGAACCAGGCTTTTACTCAGAGTGAAGTCTGATGGAAATTAGAAACCTGACCGTGCTGATTTGTATTTAGCTTGCCAAACTCAGACTTCAGTTTGCTCCTCTGAAACAGTGCCAGGAATGGCCTTTAAGGGTAACCTGGGGAAGAGGGAGGAAGGGGGAAAGAAAGCTGGAAAGAATTTCTCTGTGACTGTAACTTTACTAGTCCAGGCATAGTGAACAGATGAGAAGATATTCTGTACCAGTATGGCCTCATTTAAAAAAAAAAAAAAAAAAAAAAAGTTATTAGGATCAGTTGATTTTCATAAAGGTACCTTTATGTAAAAATATCTGTGCAGAAATATCAGTTTGGTAGTTGGCTTAGACCGTAAATCATGTAAAAATATTTCTCAGCTTTTCAAAAGTATGTTTTTAATATTTGCAATGCTTTTCTTCCTTTATAGTTACCAGTTTTTTCTTGAAAACAGGTAGAGCTCCTCTCAGTGCTCTTCCCTAAACAGAGGGTCATCACCATGAAGAGCTATGATACATTGTCTCTGAATAAACCCTCTCTCTGAGGTGGCCAAAAACCTTGCATCATGGTTAAATAAACTAAAAAAGAACATAATGTTTGAGGCATGTATGTAGAGGGCAGATGCTTGCCAGTGCAATCACTACTAGCGTGTCAATGACTAAGCACTGGATTTTATTAAAACAGCAGTGCATGTGTATAATAAATCCTCTCCCCACCCATGGATGCAACTTGAAAGACTGAATGGGATGAACTTTTTTAACCTGTTAGACTTGCCCTTCCTTTTGTCCACACCAACCTCTTGGTTCAGCACTGGTGTTGATGGAGCTTTTTGCCTGATAAGTCACCTTCTAGTTAGTCTGCCCACCATTGACAAAACTGGATATTTCTGTCCCTAAAGTTCACAGAACCTTTTATTTCAACACCTTTTCAGAAAGCTTATTAGAGTAGTACTACTGAATAGTTGTCTAGCCTTTCAACAAGAGTCTTGTTCTGCATATGTTGTTGCTGCAGAACTGCAGGTTGCTGCTGGAGAAGATACTTGCCAGAACTGAAATTTCCTAAGTCAATCTTTTATTCCATCATAAATAATATCTTTGTACAATTCCTTTCAATAATGTATCATGCTCTATTTAAAAAAAAAAAAAAGCTGCTTTTTTGCTCCGCTGTACAGGAGGATTGGCAAAGAGTTTAATAAGGCAGAGGAATGCTTCCTTGCGCTGCTGTCTATCACCATGGTCTTGGCCACTGTAAAGCTTGTTGATAATAACAGTGCTTTGAAAATCTTGATAATGAAAGTGTGTTGCTATGAAATTTGTGTTGCACCCATAAATTTAAGGTGTGTAACAGAAGCCTTGTGCTTATATTGCAGCGAGGATGAAAGCTGCCATGTTGAATGTCCAGAAGTTCCTGTAAGTGTAGTGATGTGTTTGAGAGGAGAGTTAGGAATTCCTTTGGGATTTGTAGGAGTAAAACTGAAGCACACGTGGCAGCTTATCCAGTATTGCACAGGAAGCTGATGTTTGTAGGCATGTAATTCAAATTTCCCTGTCATTTTAATTTTTTTTCCTGCATACTGCCCACTTTTTTGACTTGTGCAGCTTAAAAGAAAATAGTGTTATCAATAAGATATGAAGAAGGTAAGGCCAACATATAACCTTCATCTGAGTTCCCAGTGTTCCTCAGTTCAGATGCTTGTAAGATGAATCTACTCTGAGACCAGAGAAATAATTAGGAATTAAATTTTCATTTAGGAATGAAATACCAAAGCTACCTAAAAATACCTTATTAGCGGATAAAAATATTTCAAGCGTTTGGTGGTGTAGAAACTTTGGTCACTAGAATATTTCATTTGAATCAATTGTTGGCAAGCACTTTCATCCTCAGCTGACTGCTTGCAGGCTTCTGTAGACTTCTGTGTGAAATGAAGCACTGGCAAGACTTCAATTCCTGGCAGATAAGTGTTGACTAGCAGTACTGTTAGAAGCCCGTGTGAGAGAAGCATTACAATTGATTGTTGTGAACTAAGTAGATGTCATCTCTGGAATTACCAGTTGAATAACTTGCAAAAATACTGTTAATTACAATTAGAAATGTAATAAAATTCAAATTTTTGTTTTAGCAACAATAATTTTCTGGTTTCTATTGCTGCTGGGGTCTCCTTGTTGTGCTGATAGTTCCTTTTTGGTGGAAGGTGCTGAACCAAGGACGATGAAGAAGAGGAACCTACAGTGCAAATACCATTGAACAAATAACAGTGAGAGGAATGTAGTGTTTTTTCTAAGTTCACGGGTTTACAAGGGAGGTGGCAAAATCACATGTGAAATGCTGCCGACCTCCAGCCTCCTCCTTCCTGAAAATCCAATGTGTAGGATTGAACCTGATGTTAAATGGCTTAAGGGATTACTGGATCACTGAGAGATGGTTAATTATTCATACAAGTGTCAGTTGACTTGAACACATGGTGTGTATCACATGGTTCATTTTATAATTAAAGTCCAAAAATTACTAGTGGGTACTGGAAAAATAAATGAGCTTTCCTCCCAGTTGAGAATGAGTAGAGCTCCTTGATTCTTTCTTCCCAGGCCTTTTTCATATAAATCTCTGTCTCTGTTCTTGTACTTTATAATTCCCAATCCCCTGCTTGAGAATTAAGAGAGAATACTCTTTTCAGCATCCCCTCTTTTGTTGCTTAATCACTTGAGATGATTTTTGTTAAAATGACGCTAGTTATGTGGAAGCAGTATTCTCACTCTTGAGCTGCAAGTGCATGGGGAAGAGATGGTATTAGGCTCTGCCAGAAACGAAGTAGGCTTACCTGCAATATGTATGTCTATTCTAAGAGATATAAATCTGCCCTTTTCTTTATCTTTTAAAAATACGTTGCATAAGAAATACTCTAAGCACATCAGTAGCATTTTCCCAACCATTTTGCTAAGAAAAATATATAATAGCCATTTTATCCAGAACTGGTGGTAAAGGAAAAGGGCAACCTACCAAAGAGTTATATTTTAACATCAAAACTCTCATCCAAACTGAAGAGTAATATGATAAGAATAATATGATGAATAAAAATCAGTCAGGTTTAGACTGAACAGACATTCAGTTCAGTATTTGTTTTATTTCAGTGTACCTTACATGCATCTTAGGAGGTCAAAAAGAAAATGTAAAGTCCTTAAACACTTGTTTTTATTTTTCAAGTGAGGCTATTGATATAGTAAGAAGTTAAGAAACATGATGGAAAGAAATAAGGGGACAGTATAAGATAAAAAGTATGAATTACGTAGAAAAAAGGTTCAAAAGGTTGCATAGGTGAAAAAATGATTTTTTTTTAACTGAACTATGTTAGCAGCAAAGATGGAATCTCTAGTGACTGAAATCTCACCTTAAATAGGATAAATTAGCAATAGGATTGTAACTGTTGTCACCCAAGTTTGGATAATGGATGTTTAAAGACTTGGTGAGGGTGGGATGGGGAGATTTCTTTATCACAATCTGTTTTTGCAAACTTTGATTACTCCCAAATGGATAGAGCAAATGTCACTTTGAACCATGAAGAACAGATTAATCTTTTAGCTACGAAAATGGCTATTTCATGTAACAGCTATTCAGGGAGCTTTTAGGAGGAGAAGCAGCTATTCATTTGATCTTCAGATGTACTTAAGAGACCTTCAACATAGCACAATGTCAGTTGTCAAAAAATACATACTGTGGTTCAATATCTTTGCAGTAACAAAAAGTCCACTATAGTAGTGCTTTGATCCAAAGGAGAGTGACGACAACATTGAGGAATTTTGTTTAAAAACAACAAAAAGAGTGGTTGCATGACTTAATGATAGGTGGTGTTGTGTATCTTTTAAGGAAACTACTTGAAAGTGCAGAGCAAGTGCATAGGAAAGACTTTAAATGAATGCGGGAGATGGTGTAGAGGAGACTAGATCCATGCGGACTATTTTATTCTCTATTTTTCTGGAGAGTTGTTTTCGAAGGTAAAACCATTGCAGTGTGGGGTGTGGTTTTTTTGTTGTTTTTGTTTGTTTTACTGAGCAGGCTGCTCTGAAAGTGATGTCTCCTATTTTTATTATGTTGGCCTATGACATCAGAGGCAGATGTTGGTGGTAAGGCAGTTGAGATTGAACCTTCCCACCAATATTCCACTGCATTTTGTTGCCATGTGACAGATGGCAGCGGAGGGGCAGTCTGACAAATGGGCATCTGACATGGAAGTGCAGATGAAGCAAAGAGGTGGAACTGAATTCTTCCATGCAGGAAAAAATAACACCCATTGACATTTGTTGGCACTTGCTGTATGTTTCTGGAGCCCAAACAGCGGATGTGAGCACAGTGAGGCGATGGGTGGTGCGTTTCTGCTGTAATGACAACAACGTGAAAGGCAAGCCATGTTTGGGATGACTGTGCACAACTGTCACAAAATGAAGAGCATCTCAATTAGCCCATCCACATGAATTGGTGGATTGATTACAACCAGGGAACCGTGTACGGAGCTGGATATTGGCTTCAATGCATTGGAAACAATGGTGGCAATGTTGGAATATCACAAAGTTTGCGCTAGGTGGATCCCACGAATACTCACACAGGAAGAGAACACCACATGCAAGTTTGTCAGGAACTATTGAACCAATATGAGACTGAGGGTGACAAATTTCCTGGATCACATCATTACTGGTGATGAGATATGGTGTCACCACTACAAACCAGAGTCAAAATGGCCATCCTTGGAGTGGTGGCGTGTGAATTCCTCATCAAAGAAAAAGGTCAAGATGCAGCCCTCAGCAGGTAAAGCGATGTGCCCTGCCTTTTGTGATAGGAAAGAGGTGATCCTTCTGGATTTTCTAGAACTTAGACAAACCATCAACTCTGACCGCTACGCTGTGATGCTGACTAAGCTGAAGGCTCCAACTTCCAGAGTCAGATGAGAGAAGAAGGCAACCTTTCTCTTGCAACATAACAGCAGGCCCCATAGGAGTTTGGGGACTGTACAGCATGTTGCCAGTCTTGGCTGAACTGTCCTGCCACACCCACTCTATTGTCTGGATTTGGTGCCTTCTGACTTTCATCTGTTTGGGCTGATGAAAAGTATGGGCACTGTTTTCCTAGGAACGAAGTTGTCATAGCAGCTGTGAAACAGTGGATCACCTCCGCTGGTGCAGACTTTTATGAGCATGGCATGCAGGTTCTTGTTCATCGCTGGCAAAAATAGGGACTGCAAAATCAGGGACTGCAGGGATATGACAAGAAAGGCCAAAGCCCAGCTGGAATTTAAACTGGCAAAGGAGATAAAGGATAGTAAGAAGGGGTTTTTTAAGTATGTCAACAGTAAGAGGAAGCCTAGGGAAAATGTGGGTCCTCTGCTAAACGAGGAGGGTGTCCTGACAACGGAGGATGCTGAGAAGGCAGAGATATTGAATGCCTTCTTTGCTTTGGTCTTCACTTCAAAGACTCCCCCTCGGGACTC
>WBMW01005934.1:1764332-1814894 GCA_013396635.1 Penelope pileata
GGGTTGGACTCGATGATCTCTCGAGGTCCCTTCCAACCCCTGCAGTTCTGTGATTCTGTGAAAATACATAGCTAATGGTGCTGACTGTGCTGAAAAATAGCATTTTGTAGCTAAGAATTTGCTCTATCAAATAGTATTATTGTGCCTGTTGTAGTTTTTGTGGAACTAAATAGGAAATAAATACTTTTGCACTGACATATATAAAATGAAGTATGTTGGTTTAACTTTACTTTTTAAAATTAATGTATTGTTGCTGACTGGCAAAGTTAGAAACTGCAGAAGTATAAGTATCTTCTGTGCAACTGTTGGGCTTAAGACTGACTGATGAGGGAGTGAGTATGCCAATAAAGGATTTTTCCGTTTTGACTGCAGAATTGAAAAGGAATAATCTGCCATGTTATCTTAGTTACTTATCTTACTTACCTGCCTCTGTCCCCTTAATAATTGCTGTTACTATCAAATAAGCAACATTTCTGTTTTTGTTCTTTGATATTCACTGAATAAATCCAGAATTAGGGATGTAGAGGTCAGGATTGTTGAATTATCATGTGACAATTTCACTGGAATTTTTTTTTATAACGTGCTAGTGGTTACAGAAAGCTGACACAGCCTTTTACAAATATTCCTCGAGTGACCTTTCATTTTTTGCCTCTCGCATTTCAGCAGTTCTCATTCTTACTCTGATAAGAAGCTTTTTCTTCACGTTCCTCTCTTGTGATTTAGTCAAATATTAATCATGGAGAGTTCTCATAGGTTAGATGTCTAGTTCACACAGAACACGCATGGATGACAAAAGGAAAAAGAATGATTTTACAAGTAAATCTGCTCAAAATCCTTAAAGACTTCCCAAAGATATTCTACATTTTTGAATGTCAGCACACTTCCAAAATGTTTTAACTTACATGTTGAAGATATCTTAAATCTTCACTTATAAAAAAAGAGGTAAAATAAAGCATTTTACCAACTTGACAGCCATGATGAGCTTATCTGGAAAAGGTACAAATTCTTCACTTTACCAGAGTCACCCTGATAGGTTCATCTGCTATCTTGTTGCTTAACAAAGAATGCATTAAAATCAAACACTTATTCTTTTTCCTTTCTGATAGTTACGGCGTGCTGCTTTGGGAGCTGCTAACGGGGGAAGTGCCATTCCGAGGAATTGATGGTCTTGCAGTAGCCTACGGTGTTGCCATGAATAAACTTGCCCTTCCAATCCCTTCCACATGTCCAGAGCCTTTTGCCAAACTCATGGAAGGTAAGCCAGCTGCAGTGTGAGTATGGCTAGTATGGCTAGTGCTGTTGCTAGGGTCATGTTTAGCATTGCCTCCTGACGTTGGTTTTGATACCAAAGGGCACAGATTACTCAAATGGGTTATTACATGCTGCAAGTTGTTATGGGACCCTAGTTTAGCTGTTAGAGTGCTGTAACAGTTATTTTTATCATGATAGTAGTACGTGAAAGAAATTTCCATCCGTTTTTTTACTGTGAGGACTACTGTTGTCATTGTTTAGTTTTTCTCATAGCGAAAATGCACTGACACCAGAACTTTACGTATTTTGATCTAGTTTGAAACCTTCAACTTGTTTTGAGGATCATAGTTTGAACACCTTGCTAGTCATTGTCAGGTTGATTTGGAATTGAGCTTTATCCTACTAATTCTTCAAAGAGAGGGTTTAAATATGGCTTTGACAACTGAAAATAGCCCAAATAATCAGACAGAGAGTTGTGTATTTTTCTGCTTTGTGTCTGGAGATAGCCCACATTGGGCACAAGCAATGTATGAAAGAAATATCAGGTATTATCAGCAGTGCTTCTGTAATTCTTAGAAAGCACATGGTGAGGTAGCTTCTGGGGTGATGTGGTGTGTGGGCTATCGCAGCTACTTGTGTATCTCCGAAGCTACTTACTTCAGTCTTCCTTCCTGTCTTCCTCCCCTCTCTCCCTCCCTCCTTCATGGTAGAATCGTGCATTCCACGCCCCTTTTCCCAAAGGTTTCCAGGTGTTACATATAAATAAACATTTTTATCCTTACGGGCAGAAAGAAAAATGAGTTCAAGAAAAATCCAAGTTTTTATAGCCTTAGTGAGCAAAGAGTGAGATCGAACTCAGAACTTAAGTTCTGTGGCCTCCAGGGATGTTTTTAGCACCAAGGAAGGAATTTTTCATGCAAGAAAATGTTTCTGGTGGATTTGTCTGCTTTTGGAATATTTTTCTACTTCTCTGCTCTTTTCTGTAGTTGACAGGCTTCAGTTGTTTTGAAGTAGAAAATCTCATGTACTGTTTTGCAAAAAGGAGGTATTCTACTGAATAGTAAACAGCAGCAGAGTTTGCAGGTATGGTAGCTTGGAAGGAACATAAAGCAAGAAAAGATACCCAAAACAGCTTGTGGAACTGATAACAGTGTTTTGCCAAGGTACTATATTTCAGCATGGCTCCTTAAAACATTAGACCCTGAATTTCTTCAATATTAAGTGATGTATCTGCTGATGGGGTTAAAAAATAATGCCCTCTATTGGGAAAGTCAGGTAGAGGCATATGGCCTATGCTTGAACCCTGAAATGAAGGAGTAAGCACCCTTGGCTCTGGAATGCTTGGCTTTTCCATGTGCAGGGAGAAGAGGAGTACAAGAGAACAGTTACTTTCTGCCCCTTCACCAGAACTGTTTCTCAGGCTGGCTTTTTCCCATTCAGTGAACTCTTGTTCCCTTAATGCTTCTTCTGCTTTTGAATTACTCCTCTGGTGGTCTTCAGTGAGAAAACAAAGCTGAACTTTCCCTCTTCACAGAAAAGATTTGTATGTTACAGCTGTCCTCATTAGTGCAAATAATGGCAGATCTAGGCCTGGGAAAATAAAAGCCACGGGCCACCTGCATAGTTATCCTGCTCACTCATTCATGCATTTGGCTGGCTGCAGCATTTTGTTTTACTTTGGGTCATGTTTGCTTTGCCATGCTTAAAACATGGGCTGGTGGGACAGGGATTATGCCACTGACAGTCCAGCTGTATCAGCCATTGCTGCCAATTGGTGAGCAGCAGGGGACCTTCAGAGCACTTTTGACATCCTCGATTCTCTATGTTGATAAGAGAAGGAATTTGAAATCCACAAACACAAATGTGTTCCGGCTTTATGCCTCCTGGAACTTGATCAGATGCTTAAATACCATCTTGATACCAGCAGTTTCAAAAACAAAGCTCCCAAATGCCAGATGTCAGTAACAGTAAAATCAAAGCAGAGAAGAGATCTGCAAAAAGAAGCCTCAGCAGTTGCACAGATTTTGTGATTTTTTTTTTTATTTTTTTTTAATTAGAGCTGCTCCTTCATCTATTTCAATCCATAGAACTGATGAGTGAATGCTTTTTAGGACATCACCAGAAATTTTTAAGAAAAATACTGCTTTTTTTCCAACAGTTAAGTCTAGGAAACTTTGGAACATTTTTATTATTCTTGCTTCTTAATGCAGCAATGTAAGTTTCAAACCTAGTGACCATTCATAGCAATGACAGTATGAGCATGTTGAGAGAGTCCTACACACTGGTGTCTTCCACTCATACACAAAGGCTGTTGTCCCTAGCTCTGAGAAATGTTTGAATGTTACATGTTTGTTTGGTTCTTGTAAAAGTTTGACATGCAGGAATCTTGCAGTACTAAAGAGAATAAGGATGCATATTGAACAAGAAGCTGTTTAAGTGCCAGTATGGGACAATACAGAACGAACGAGTGATGTTTTCTGCGGGAGTTGAAATAAAGGTGAAGTCAGAGGGAGGACTGAATGAGTAAGAATTTCTATTCAAAAGTGTTGCAAAGTCAATCATCTTAATTTAGTAAATTCTAAAAACGTGGTCTTGATGATTTTGTAGATTGAGATGTTACTCTGTACCATTTTCTATTTCTATTTTTTCAATGCTCGACTCCCTCACTCTAAGAGGGAGGACCTTTTCATACTGTCACCAGTTGAGTTGCCTTTTATGGTGAGAAGGATACCTAAAATTCTGTATTTCTAGAGCTCTGCAGTTGGTTAAGTCGCTGCATTAGATTGCTAATGAAAAAGCCTGTTTGTCTGTGTTTTTTTTTTTTTTTTAAAGCAAATGGGAAAAAAAAGAACCTGTTTAAGCAAATCTCTCACAAATAACCAAAAAAAACCCTTAAAAATCATAAAACCCTAAATGTACTATTTGCTGTCATAATTTAGTTGAATCTCCTGTCTTTGCTCAAAGTGCACAGTATTTTCACTCAAGTATGCCCAGGCTGCTTTGCAGGAGTTTCCAGTTCCTTTGGAAGAGATTCATAATGACTCAGCTTAGCATTAGAGCTCTGGCAGATACTCTTTTACAGTATGGCTGCTAGCTCTGCAGTATAAATGTGTTAAAAGAACTGTGTATAAGTGTCTTGTGTATCATCTATACTTTGTGATCACATAGAATTTGAAACAAAATATGTAGATTATTTATGAATTTTGATACAAACTTGAAAATGTAACTGTAAAATTGGTAAATCTCTATTTTACTTGAGGTTTTATTGCAATACAACCTAGTAAGCAGATAGTTCCAGATCTTAAGTGATATTGGATGTTGTGTAAGCACGAAAGCATGAATTCCACACTTGATTTATGGTCATGCAATAGTCAATGAAAGTGGAAAATGAGAAAGAAAGGGTAACACAGTGTACATGCCATTATCAGCCACTGGGGATCAGTAAAGTACTACTCGTTGTCTCAGACCTTCTTACTAAGATGCTTAATAGTTGCTTGTCTTTGTCCTGTTCTAGATTGTTGGAACCCTGACCCACACTCACGACCTTCCTTTGCCAGTATCCTAGGCCACCTCACTGCCATACAGGAGTCTGGTTTCTTTGAAATGCCCAAAGATTCGTTCCATTCCCTGCAGGAAGACTGGAAACAAGAGATCCAGGAGATGTTTGATCAGCTCAGAGCCAAAGAAAAGGTAAGCGGAGAAAAACAGTCCTTGCTTGTGTTCTCTGGATTGTAATTCTTCTATTTCATAAAATATTTCATATTCAAACAGGGATCATCTTTTAGTGTATCTCAGTTAATTTTGTATATTTTGTATGTGCTTTACTTCAGCTTGTAATAAGTCCTTGAGTGAATGGCAAATTATGATGCGTGGTAGGGCAAAATGATAAGTTTAAAAAAAAAAAAAAAAAGTCTGCATCCTTAGCTGCTACTCTAATATTGTAGTGAGCATAGTGTCTATTACACACTGTGCAAACTGCTAGGCTGAGTTGTCTTCATTGTTAATACTTCTGATAACTTTCTGATAACTACTTCACTGCCAACATCGTAACTGAGAAGCCCAATAGTAATTGCTAACAACAAAAACAGGAGGAATAGTTTCAGACTCTGTACTCCTGCAAACATTTCACCTTTGTTTCTGTCAGGTTTGTGTTTTCCAGGCTTATAGCATCATTAAGGTTGGAGAAGACCTCTAAGATCATCTAGCCCAACTGTGTATGGGTACAGCCAAAGGGGATAAACTGTAATAAACATGAGTACTACCAGGAAAATGATACAACAGCTGTTGTAATTAAAATCCACCTGGATAAATGGCAGGGAATGAAGATCCTAGCAGGAATAGAAGGAGGTGTGACCATCAGTCTCAAAGAGTAAAAGTTAAATGGAAAGAATGAAGTTTTATTCTTGAAGCATACTGTCAGAAAGAAAGCACAGCTTGCTGCATCTGTGTTAAGGTCCTTACAGACTTTACAGATGTTGGTATGAAGTACTACAGTGGAATCACTAAAGTAGTAATAGTGTTGTATGTTCACTGCCTCTCACCTAGAAGTAAATTCATAATAAACAGCCAATTTGATTTTGGCTCAGAAGTTGGATTTAGGAGACAGAGGGAAAAAGAGATCTTGAGGGAAGCAGGGTTAAGTTCCACAGCACTTCATAAAACATTTCTATGCACATACTGTAGTAACTTTTGGAAGAAAAAGAAAAGCTAATAGACATTTCCCTGCTACACAGTGTGGTCTGTTGGCATGTGTTGAAAAAACTCTTGAAAACCAGGAACTTCTCCAGAGAAACAGAAGATGAAACCAATAGTAGCTAGACTGCTGTCATGCTTTGAGCGCTGTGTTCCTCCATAACAATGAGGAAAGAAAATTTGATATCCTATTTACTTCATGAGTAAAATGAACAAAACATGATGTGATGGCACAGGTAACAATGACATTATTTAAAAAAAAAAATCTAAAATAAAATGAATCTGATCAGATGAAGTCCAGTTTGAACTCCTTAATTTTTCCTTCTGTGGTGGAATTAGCTAATTTGAGATAATTATTGGGTGCTGAGTTCTTTTGTCTTTGTGGTGAAAGGAATTCAGTGAGAAGAGCAGAAGATTTTGAGATCTCAAGGACAATTTCAATTTTTTGTTGACAAAATGAATCGTAGAAAACTTTGCGTTATGCTTTTT
The DNA here is from genome assembly GCA_013396635.1 of Penelope pileata. Taxonomy (NCBI): domain Eukaryota; kingdom Metazoa; phylum Chordata; class Aves; order Galliformes; family Cracidae; genus Penelope; species Penelope pileata. The sequence goes on from WBMW01005934.1 coordinate 1,770,765, forward strand.
TTTTTGCGTTGTAGGCAACCACACTTGGTGGAAACTGATGAGAATGACCTCTTTGTGATATTTTCTTTATTGATTTTTACATTAGATTTGGATTTTGTGCTATTTTATGATGCATGAGTTGGCAAGGTTATTTTTAAACAATTTAAGTCAATACTGAGATTAATATATGTATTTACTGAACAGGACAGCAAGGATTAATTCCTTTTAGTGTTTTGGATAAATTGTGCAAAATGAGATCTCATATGTGGTACTCTTCAATGGCTCTTGGAAATGTGCAAGTCAGATATCCAGCATCTTTTCTCATTGCACTGAATTTAGGATTCAGTGTCTTTTCACAGAATCACAGAGTGGTTGAGGTTGGCTGGACCTCTGGAGTTGTCTGCTCCAACCCCTGCTTGAGCAGGCTGCCCAGGCTTGTATCCAGGCAGCTTTTGAGATCTCCAAGGAGGGAGATTGTACAACTTCTCTGGGCAGCCTGTGCCAGAGCTCCATCAACTGCACAGTAAGAAAGCACTTCCTGATGTTCAGACAGAACCTCCTTTGTATTTGTGCCCACTGCTGCTTGTCCTATCACTGAGAAGGACCTGGTGCTGTCGTCTTTGCATCCTCTCTTTGGGTATTTGTACACATTGATAAGAAACCCCAGAGCCTCCTCTTCTCCAGGCTGAACAGTCCCAGCTCTCTCAGCCTTTCCCCATAGGAGAGGTGCTCCAGTCCTTTCATCATCCCAGTGGCACTTCACTGTTCTCTGTCCAGTATGTTCACATCTCTCCTGTACTAAGGAGCCCCAAACAGGACAGACAGTACTCCAGATGTGGCCTCACCAATACTGAGTAGAGAATTGTTCTTTTCAAAAAATTTTAATCTAATGTCCAAATGTTAGTACTGATTTGAAGGACCTCGCATGGCAAGCACAGAAGTTCTTCAGCGTTATTTTTAGTTTTTTGGAGTTCAACTGAGCCTTTGAACAGTGGCACTAGCAGTGCTGTGAACACAAGTCACTGCTGCTGTACCTTCAGAACAGGTAATGTTAGCCTTAACCCACAGGTCACAAGGTAGCTTTTCTTCTTTCTCCTTTCTGATCCCCCTGCAGGAGCTTCGCACATGGGAAGAAGAACTGTCTCGTGCGGCTGTTGAACAGAAGAACCATGAGGAGCTGCTCCGAAGGCGGGAACAGGAGCTGGCAGAACGCGAGATTGACATCCTGGAAAGGGAGCTCAACATCATCATTCACCAGCTGTGTCAGGAGAAGCCTCGAGTGAAGAAACGCATGGGGAAGTTCAAGAAGAGTCGGCTCAAGTTAAAAGATGGCAATAATATCAGCCTGCCTTCAGGTTGGTGACGCAAGGAGTGTTAGGTGAAATGGGAGGAGCAGGTGAACCTGCAGCTTTGGTGGCTCCTTTGTGCTCGTACTTAAACACTGGAATTATTGGATGTACTTTGGGAAAAACATACCTCTGGCACCTTGAAATTAAATTTGATGCTCTTGTGGCTAGCATTCCTCAAATGGAATGGTTCAGATTGTTAAGATAAGAAGTGAGATTGAGTTGTTACATGTTTGTTAGTGAATGACTGAATATGATGCAGAGTAAAAATGCTGCAGTCGCAATAGTGCTCCAAATGATCATTTTAATGAAGGATGTAGTTGTTTTATTTTAAAAAAGTGAATGTTCCTGCCCTGGGAATATTCTACATAATACCGCATCTGAAACCATAAAGTACTGTATTTCTTGGTGTGGGAATCTAAAAATAATCAGAAATCCCCCATAGCTGTGGGACTACAAACACTACACAACTAGTTCATGTGCGAACTCAAATTAATACACAAATGACCTCTAATGTAACTCTGAAAGAAATGTTATATATTGGCAAGGTGTCAGGGAAGTCACTGGGTGTTTTCATGAGTGTAAGCATGTGTTTGCCCTGAAATAACTGCGCATGCAATGGGTAGCAGTTAGCTGTAAAACTACTTCTACATAGATCCTGTAAATTTAATGCTTTGAAAGTTACCATAAACAATTATTTCTTTTTTTGTTATGTAAAAAAAAAAAAAATAACTGTGTCTTTCTGCTTTTGTTTGGATTTTTTTTTTCTTTTGGTAAACAGATTTCCAGCATAAATTCACTGTGCAGGCTTCTCCAACGATGGATAAAAGGAAAAGTTTGATCGGTAGCTGCTCCAGCCCTCCTGCAAGTCCTACCATTATTCCCAGACTCAGGGCCATACAGTGTAAGGAGCTCAATGTAGTATTGAATTTGGGAAATGTGCAGTCTGTCAGCGTGGTAAGATGCCAAGATTCCATATCTAGGACAGGACTGTAAAAATAAATAAATAAATAAATAAATAAATAAATAAATAAAAATTCCTAAAATGTTGGCCTTGTGCCCTGCATGTATGAATTTAGAGAAAAATTGAGTATGTTGGCAACTGGGGAGGTAGGGGAGGTAGTGGGTTTTGTATTCTTTGGAGTCTGAGCCTTACCTGTATTTTTGAAAGACTGCTACTTGATTGTACAGAAAAGATATTCTTTGGGTTTATGGACTGATTTTTAAAATACTAATTTGCAGAGTAGATCTGTGAAACATTGAAATAGGTTAAATTACAGATGGAAGGAAAGTAAAACAAGAGTTCTTGTCGTGAAAATGGCATTACCGTATTAACCCAGAATTAGGAAGCTGTGTGTGTTAGAAGAATGAAAGGAATGTTAATTAACATGTTGTGTTTGTATTGGATATCATGACATTTGTTTCTGGTATCAAACTAATACTTATAAAGGAGAAAACAGTGGTGAAATAATGCCTGTCTGTAGTCATTTTGAAGAGATCTACTTGTTCAGTGTTGATACGTGCTGAGAATTATGGGAAAGAACGCTGAATGGACATTTTCTTTACTATTCTTGTTCTGGTTTGTGTTCTTTACATTGCTCTGGGACCAATCTGTACCATTTTTCACTTATTTTCCCGTGTGTGAAGTGACTCCTGCTGAAAGCAGTAAAACGTGGGGACGAAACTCGGTCCTTCCAAAGGAGGAAGGAGAGGAAGAAGAGAAGAGAGGCCAGAAGAAAAAAGGACGCACCTGGGGACCAAGCTCACTTTGCCACAAGGAGCTAGGTGCAGGAGAAGATGGGTAAGAAGAGAAAGGCTGAAGTCAGACTGTGTCCGGGTTCTGAAACTGGTTATGAGCCTGTCCTCTTGCAAGCACTTTTCTGCTTACATATTTGCTGTGCTAGAGGGATTAGAGATTCCAAACAGATTAGAGAACTATGTTGCATTGATTCCCTTTCTAGAGGTCCAACACAGACCTACTGCTCTTGCTGTCTGCTGTTACCTTACATCTATTTTAAGCAGTAGAACTTCTCCTCAACTGTGTAAAACTATTTCTCTGTTAGCTTTTCTTTATTTTCAGGCGTAACTTTCTTTACTTTCGTATCATACCTGAAAATATTTATTTAACAATTCTCAACTATGTTCTTTTAATCCTTTATATGCTTTTATTTATAATGTATCTGACAGAACCAGGTGAATATCTTCTTTTTCAGCTTTTGAAAAGTACACGTATCTTGAGTGAATACAGCCTGAAAGTGATTTTTGCCAGAGATGCAAGTTATACCTGGCCTTTTCTATAGATTCTTGCTCTGTGACTTTTTTTTCTGAAATGCTGCTTAAAACGTAGGAATACTTTAATGATGTAAGACTTTGAGAGGTATGAATGCCTTGTGCTTTTTAGTGGAATTTGAAACTAAATTGATAGTTTCACTTTTGCTGTATTTTTTTAGCAGGGAAATTAAGATAACTGGTTATAATTTATCTTTAGTATTATGTGCTCAGGTGTGAAACTCCTGGCAAATAGATGTTTGTTTACTGCATCACCACTGCAGTACTGTGCAGGAGTGCCTAGATCTAAGTATTCAGTGTTCAAGAGGCATTTGGATAATGCCCTAATTAATAAGCTTTAACTTCTGGGTTAGCCCTGAAGTGGTCAGGCAGTTGGGCTAGGTGATCTTTGAAGGTCCCTTCCAACTGAACTGTTTTATTTCTATTCCAATGACACAAACTACATTCTCCATCCAGGGTACTCTTGACATGTGTTAACAGGGCAATGTGGAGGAAGCTTCTTTAGCTTGCTGCCTATACATAACATATTCTACGGGTGGAATATTGCATTCTTCAGAATTAAAACTGATGTTACGTTTTGCAATCGCTAATTATTAAAAAAAAAAAAAAAGGGAGGGGGGGCAGGAGATATCTGAAGCTGGTAGAAAAACACTTCTGCCTTTAAATAATATGCTTAGAATTTTGGGAATGAATCTCTCTTTCTGGCTGCTTTTTTCTTTTTTTTTTTTTTTCAGTTCCTTCTGTTCCTTTCTGTATGGTCTGAAGAACTGAGTTGCTTTTGAGCACAGACAGCTGAAAAAGAGTTACTTGCTAACTATAGTTGCTCTTAGTAAGACCATAGCATTTTGCAGAGGATCTGAAACATGGTAGTGTTGCTGAGAGGGCAGTATGGTTAACATACAATGAACTACTTCTTACTGAGATCGTAGAACCATAGAATCATTTGAGCTGAAAGGGTCCTTTAAAGGTCATCTGGTCCAACTCACCTGCAATGAACAGGGACATCTACAGCTAGATCAGGTTGCCCAGAGCCTGGTCCAGCCTGACCTTGAACATCTCTAGGGATGGGGCTTCCACCACATCTCTGGACAGCCTGTTCCCATGTTTCACCATCCTTACTGTAAAAAAACCTTTTTCCTTACATCCAGTGTAAATCTCCCCTCTTTTAGTTTGAAACCATTTCCCCCTGTCTTATCACAACAAACCCTCTTAGAGAGTCTGTCCTCTTCTTTCTTTGAGCCTCCCTTTAGATACTGAAAAAATCACACCAGACTGCAGATTGTTTAAAGGGAATACCATTCTATGATTCTATGAATCCATAGGGCACTATCAGAATTAGTGTCTCGGATAATAGAGTACTTGCTCTTTTTAGTTTTTTTCTAATTCTAATTTGGGAGGATGGGGGGATAAAATTTTAGAATTAAGTGAAGAGCTAAACTTAGCATAGAGAAGTCCAGTTTAAGCTTTCCCCATGACACCATTCTGATAGCAGCAGTGCTGCTATTCCACCTCCTCACGAAACACTGTGGCTAAGCTAACCTCAATCTTCATCTTTTTCATCACTTTCCATGTATTTTTCCATAGGGCACTATCAGAAATTTATGCAAAAATTACATTATAGGAATTGCTATAAAATTCTCTAGCATAAGTAAACTTACCTATAATTAATATTAAATAAAGCTAATCGTGAAGAGATGAGTAGTTATTCACCCTTCTACATTTATCTTTGACCACAGAAATACACATAGCAGCAGAAGGTTGCTAGGCTGAATTGCAGAGGCTGGATAAAGCTTTATGTTGGACTACTGTTGTGACAGTTCAGTTGTGGTCTTTACGGTATGTTCTCAAGGATATCCTCTGCACAGATCTTCAGGATCTCCTGGTAGTGTTGTTTATAATTTGGAGGAGTGGGAGAGAAGGAGCAAAAAATTAGAGGGAAAAATGAAGATTTTCTAGCTTAGAAGCAAATTTAGAAGCCATGAAATTATTCTGGTAGCTATTCGTCTTTCTGTTCAGATTGAACTATGCTGTGTCAGTAACAGCAAATCTATCTGATTTTGGCAAGGGAAGATTGTTCTGAAAAGTCAAAGGGAAGCAAAAAAGTTTGTGCCTTCTTGTATAATAAAAGACACTTTCCAAGAGTCTGTACATACTTTGACTGTTAAGTGAAGGCTGAACCGAAGATTACTCCTGCCTGTCATTTATGACTGTACTTGTTGCTATCTGCATATAGAAGACAGTGTTTTCACAGCTCCATAGAAGTCTCCTTTCTTCAGTAATTGTCCACCAGTATTGTGTTGACATTCCCTTTCAGAGGTGATCACACTGCTAACATGATTCATTTTAACTTGCTAGCTTTCTCTTACTGTACTGCTTTTTTAATGGTGTTTACCCTAGCTATGTATGTTGTACACATGGATAATATAGATATAATGTGCATTACCTGCAGCATTTCATTGCGTAGCTGAGTACAGTGTGGAGGGAATAAATTGCAATTATGTTGTAAAATTATGCAGTTGTCTCTTAACAAATAGGATTTGGCACTATGCTGTCTGGGTTCAAGTTCATAGCAGGGTACTGTGTTTGCCAGAATAATTAATGATGGGAAAACGATGAACTTTCAAGACAGATGAGAATGCACAAGATGCTTTTAGTGTAATCTAAAACTATTCCTGAGTGTTGGGAATAGCAAGAGCACTTGAAAAGTCATGTCTATAGATCGATCATCAGCCAACTGAACAAGTACTGAATCAAGCTCAGAGCGTGACTTTGCTATAGCAGCGTAGCTTCCCTGGTAACAAGCAAGGCTTCCCAGTTAGGTAGAGAATAGAGGAGAAATACATACCAAGGCAAATAAATAATCACCACCTTGATATAATATAACCTTGAAATCCTTCTGTGGAAATCATCTTAGAAATGCAGAATGATGAACTAAGGTTTGCCTTAGTTTAAAAAGAAAATGTCTCATCTGATTTAGCTAGTGGTGCTTTATATTACTCTGCATTCATAGCTGCTGTTTATTGTCAGATCTTTTGACTGCTATGTTGTTACAAAGGAAGGAGGTTTCGTAAAATATCTTGATATGAGAGGATCTTAAATCTGTGTAATTAAGATGGATGCATGCGTACCTTAAATAAAGCAATAGAGAATATAGAAGGGAAGAACGAACATTTGTTGTCGGCACTATATGTTTTATTCTATCTTTCTGTTATTTCAGTCTGAAAGCTCTGGTAGAAGGATACAAGCAATGGTCATCCAGTGCACCAAACTTAGGGAAGATCCAGAGAACTGCACCTGCTTTTCCAGGATTCACCAGCTTAGCGGAGATGGGTAAAGAATTTCTGTGGATTTGATATTCTCATCCTCGCTTCCATTCACATTTGAATGAACTTTTTCTTTCCTGATCTTTACCTGGTACCTTACAGCAATGTTTTCTTTTTAATGGCATCTGCTTTTCCTTTATTCTTTGGGAAATAACTACTTTCACCATCTGGATTTTTTTGTTTATTCTTGTATCTTTTATCTGTCAAGCTAACAAGCTTCTCTTAATTCCCCTCTTAGCTCTATGCTACCTTTCAAATCCTTTTCTGTTAATATTTAAATGAGCAGTAGAGTTACACCTGTACTTGCAGGGAGAGATCCGTGTCATTTTCCTACCTTTTCACTCATCGCTCCCAAACATATAAACTTTGCAGATAACTGAAGTGTAGATTACTTCTGATATATTATTTCCTTAGTGGATCCTGAACAGATCAACATGTCAGTAATTTCTGTTTTGATAGTGTTTCCAGCTACTTGTCTCAACCTGTCTGTTTTGGAGACAATAGCTTGTGAGTATTTGATAGTTGGTGAATGGTGCTTGTAATGAGAAGGATGGTTGCATCTTCTAAGTGGCTTAATTCTCATGTATATTTGTAAGATAGTGAAATTTGCCAGTGAAAGTCTTACATCCATGCAAAGTGGTTTTTTATTTGTATTTTTTAATTTGATTTCCAGATGATGAAGACAGCGAATGTCTTAATGGGGAGGGCAAAGTGCACCCTTCACCTGGGCACAACCAGTCATACCTCTGCATCCCATTTCAGAAGAATGAAGAGTGGGATGGGCCTTCTAGTGATGCCAATGATGAGTCCACTCCTGTGAACTCTGCTACGAGCACCCCACAGCTGACACCCACCAACAGCCTCAAACGTAGTGGCTCCCACCACAAACGGTGTGAGGTTGCCTTGCTCGGCTGTGGAGCAGTGCTGGCTGCTGCAGGCCTGGGGTTTGATCTGCTAGAAGCAGGGAAGTGTCAGCTGCTGATTGAGGAGGAGCCAGAGCCACCCAGGGAAGAGAAGAAAAAGCGTGACAGCATTTTCCAGCGAGCTGGACGCCCACGCAGGAGCACTAGCCCACCTTCTCGAAAAATCTTCAAGAAAGATGAGCCCATGTTGTTGCTAGGCGAGCCATCCACATCCCTCACCCTTCTTTCCCTGTCTTCCATTTCCGAATGTAATTCCACCCGGTCCCTGCTGCGCTCAGACAGTGATGAGATAGTGGTATATGAAATGCCTGTCAGCCCTGTGACGGTCAAGGCTCCCTTGCCAGCCATTAACAACCCGCTAGTTAATGTCCAGATTGAGAGGTTCAAACAAGACCCCAACCAGTCCCTGACTCCCACGCATGTGACGGTCTCTTCCCACACCCAGCAAGGCGGGCACAGGCGCACACCTTCTGATGGGGCCATCAAAGGGACTGGACTAGTTGTCAATGGGTGCCCAACCAGTGGATGCCCTTCCAGTAGCTGTTTAACTGGAGCACTGGGAGCAGGTAGGTTTTCAGCCATCTTCCTTTTCCTCTTCAGAAGAAGGGCCCAAACTGTGTAATTACTTGTTAGGAAGTAAACATTGCTTATACAGCGTCTGTTGCAATAGCCAGCCCACAAGAAGGGCTCATCGGTGCTGTCTTTACACAAGTAATGACTGGAGTAATGCAGTAACAATCTCTTTTCCATCATCTCTACACCAAGGAACTCTGCTTCATGTTGTGAGGCGGAGCGTATTACTATGTCTTAGACAAAGATGGTATCAGGGTAGAAATACAATTCATTTTTAGCAGTTCCTCAGAATTCCGTCTCTGTTGCCTTTATACACTTGTTACAACTTCAAAGCAAATTCTAATCTTTAAGACAGTGAAGACTGGATCTGTAAAGCAGTGTGGGGCTGTGCCACTGTTGCTCTTACTCCTTTGCAAGGCAGAAGGATCTTCCTGGGTAGGTAGTGTTCTCATTGTTGCAGTCGTTAGGAGTGGCTGTGACTTGATAACTTAATGCTTTGTTTTTTTGTTTTTTTTTTTTTGCTCTAGTAATTTAGTGGGAAAAAAGAGATTAGAATATGAAATTTAAGTCTTATATTATTAGACTTTTCCCAACGGTAGAACAAAACGTGAGGTCTGTTGAATGGCAGTCTGCAGTAAAGTGTAGGTTTGTTGTGTTTTAAAAACAAGTAAATGAGGACAACAGGAAGCGTCCACAGTAGTTTTTTTTTTTTTTTTTTCAAATGGCTGTTCCAGGGAGTTGGTCTAGCTCACTGCAAACGGGTGTCACGCATCCTGCTGCGCAAGTGTCTCCCCAGTCATTCAAGCTGTTAATGGGTAATGTACCCTCCAAAGGATTTGGAGAGTCCTCACCTCCAGTAGGAGGTCAAATCCATACTGTACAGTCTGAGAATGAAGAAAACAAAACAGAGGACGAATGAAATACTCTGCCTATGTTAGGCAAGTGAATCAGGTGTTTCACAAGGTGTTAAGAATGGTATAGGAATAAAGAAACCAATTATTCTCTTCAGTCTTGAAGATATGGAGGTTGTAGGTTCTGAATGGAGGCTTTCTGCTTTGAAAATGTTTTCTCAGTGTACATACAATAAGATCTGTTGGAACATTTAGCAGTGGCATCTAACATGTTTCCCTCTTCTTTCACGTTCTCTGTTTTGGATAGGTGTATTAAAAACACCTAGTCCAAGTAGAGATCCAAATGAGGTCCCTCGCCTGCCAGACCCCAACCTTGTTTTTCCTCCAACCCCGAGACGGTGGAATGCACAGCAGGACCCCACGCTGGAAAGACCCAAGACGCTGGAGTTCCTGCCTCGGCCTCGTCCCGCAGCCAGCCGGCAGCGGCTTGATCCCTGGTGGTTTGTGTCACCCAGCAATGCCAAGGGTGAATCTTCTGCCAACAGTTCAAGTACTGACACTCCAAGCAATCTGGACTCTTGTTTTGCTAGTAGCAGCAGCACTGTAGAAGAGAGACCTGGACTTCCTGCACTGCTTCCTTTCCAGGGGGGTCTTCCTGTAGAGGAGCGGACACTGTTGGACATAGATGCTGAGGGGCAGAGCCAGGACAGCACCATTCCGCTATGCAGAAGTGAACTTAACACACACAAAGCTGCAGCATATGAACTCAAGCAAGAATTCTGGTCTTAGTATAAAATCCACTCGGGACAGTAAGCCCCTCTAAATTCAATTCTACTTTTTGCACTGAGAATGCACTTTGAAGACAGATGAGATAGAGAGATGCTACAGAGATCGAATGGTGCTGCCTCTGCTGAAGATGTTGTTCGACTGCCTGATTGTTGTCTGCAGTTGGATGTAATTTGGCAACTCAAAGCTGCTGACTTTTGCTGTGGGGTTTTTCTGTAGTCTTCCCCGTCCTCTTATTGCAGTTTGTATCTGCAGTAAGCTAAAATGGTCATATCAAAGTCTTTGTTACTGACCTTGTAGGATTTGGCACTTGCAGTAAGTATATTGGTATCTATCCTGGTATTAATCAGTATTTTCAAAACTCAAGTACTATATTACAGCAGACACCAGTGTTTATTTTCCCAAAGATTCCAGGACAGAAACAAGTAGATATCTGGAGACTACCTTCTCTGAAACGTCATTAGATATAGGCCTGGGAATCATGGTGCCCCCACTGAAGGAGCAGAAGTAGCTATCTTACACTTGCTTGCCCTGTTTTGTTCATGTGCTAGTGCAAGGTGGAACAGATTTGCTGAGGAAGGGCATGGCATCTCCGTCAGTGGAGGTCTTGGAGAACAAACTGGACTGTTGGGAATAAGGAGGTGTAGTTGGTACTGGCTTCAAGGCAGGGTGAGTGGACTTCAGTGATCTCTTGAGGTCTCTCTCAGCCCTGTTTTTCCATGACCCTTTGCTTTCAGAACAATGAAGGGGGATAGTACAACTGCTTACTCTAGCTTGCTTTTTTGTTTCTAGCTTTGGTTCCATCACCAGCCTCTATTTTCTTCCCTTGCATCACAGGCTCATAGTCAGGCTGCCTCAGCTTTGGGAGGTGAGTTGACAGGATCTCTTTCTTTAAAGCTGTGTTGGCTTCTAGAAGTAAGTTATGTCCCCTTGTTCTTTTTTCTTCCTGTTTTTCTGCCTTTCTCATGCTTTTTAGGAGTGGCCCTGTGAACCCAAGATTGTTCTTATGCACACTGATGCTTGTTCAAGGCTCTTCTGCAATTGAGACTTGTGTTAGTAGTTGGATTGTGCAAATAGGAATTGGAACATCTGACTTCTGTCTTATTTAGTCACTGATTCACTGTGTGACATTGGGCAAATAATGTAACCTGTCCGTGCCTGAATTTCCCCATCTGTAAATAGTAGGGATAATACCTACCTCACGGGGGGGTGGGACCTATGTAATATGTATAAAATCCTTTGAGATCTTTGTGTGGAAGGCAGTATAGACATGTAAAACATATGTTTGAATCTGCTCCTAACTCTGGACAAGGAATGGACCCTCGTGTTGAAGGAGAAAGTCACATAACTAAGATGTGCATATGCTCTCAGTTTTCTTTAGAGACTGCAAGTGTGTCTGTGACCCAACAAGACTGTGTTGTTGGCTTTAATGAGAGCTTCATTCTTTCCCCAGTTTTGGCATTATAAATAAGGGATGTGGCCTTTACCTGAGTGTATTAGGGTAGTCTGCTTTATTGCAGGGTACAGCATGTCTGTTCACTCTTCTCGTACAGACCTCTGCTCGTTTTGCTAATCTACTAACCAAATGACTGATTTGACGTTGCTGCCAATGCTGTGCTCAACCTGTCGGGCAAGTCCAGCCCCCTTGTGAAGACATTGTAGACGAATACTTTCTTGCAGCAGCACAGAGAACATGAGTGTTTAGATGTTTGTATCCTCGTGTTAAAAACCAGCATGTGTAGGGAAATACTCTCCTTAGTTGTTTTAATTCTGTTTGAGGGCTAAAAACATCATGTTGCCATTGGTCAAGTGAGCCCTTTTATCAAGCAAACACAATATGTTACCATGGAGAAAAGTTCCATATTTTGTGTTTGTTGCTCCACAAAACTTGTTTAATGGCCAAATTACTTTTTGCTGTCTTCTCCATTGAATGCTTCAGAGTTAGCCTTAATGATTTTACACTAGCTGCTAAAGCTGGATAGACTGTTGGCTGTGTAGACAAGGTACTCGGGTGTGCAGCAAAGAAACTTTAAAAGGAAAATTTATGTTTCTGGGACTTCAGTTAAATCTAGACCTTTAGCACTTTTGATTTCTTAAGCATTCCTCCTTTTGCTTTTCATTTCTCAATGTGTTTGTGATCGAGAAACTTCAAAAAAATATATGTATCAAAAAGCACCTCCAGGGAAGCCCAGTCAGAAATTGTGTAAGAGGGCCTTAAAGCAGGGGATTAAAACTATCTAGTTTTCACAGTCTCCCATACCCTTTTTGAAAGTCTGAAACAAAACCGAATCAGCTGCTCTTCCTGTGCAAAAAATATCATCGCAAAAGTCATGGGAAGCGGGATCTGCTCTGCAGATGTAATCTAGAAGTGCTCTTTTGCATAGGAAAGTTGATGAAGTATCAAAATCCCTTCTCTCTCACTTTTAGATAATCGCTTGGTGAAGGTGATATGTAGCTAAACTGTTAGGAGTCTTTTGCTCCAAAGGGCATCTTCCGTAACACCAAATGGACAGCGAAGGATCTGGGTGAGACGAGCGACAAAGAGTCAAGGATACAGATCGGGGTCTCCAGCTTAGACATTTCCTATTACATTGCTGCCTGAAAGATTGGGTAGGAATAGAGTTTTCTAAATGCTCCTTAGATGCAGTTATCTTAATTGCATCTAGTGTGTGAGATAAAACAAGGTGGTCTCTTTGAGCACCAACCCCTAAATAAGCATTCCACTTTCAAGCTTTGTGTCTTGAGGTACTTGAGGTACCAGGCAAGAGGAATCTATTGTAAAGCAAAGCTATCAGCTTTAGCAAGTAGTGGGATATTTTCTGACAGGCAGAGGGCTCTCAAGGCAAAGAATTGCTGGGTGTTTTAAGGTTTGCATCCTGAAAGCTGTTGCCACTGGTGTCTTGAGGCCCAGAGGCCATGTGAGTGTTAAAGCTAGCTCATAACCTTTCCCTATGTCCATCTGTCCTATAGTGGCTTGATTTCTCCCCTGCCTTAATCTATTTGGGTTTTTTTCCTTCCCAGCTGTGGGTGCTGAGGTGCCCCGAATGACCCCCAAAGAGCTTCACTGTAGTCCTCTATATAGCGAGAAGATCTGAACCAGTCAGAAAGCTTGCAGACCTTTTTTCTACTACTTACCATTTTGTCAGCAAGACAAAAGTTTCGTTATCATATGGAAATACCTTGCTAGCAGAGTTCTTGAGGTGATGGTGAAAATCTTGCTATAAAAATATATGTTTTGTCCTTAGATATCTGGATAAGTTGCACTTCCTGCTGAGAAAGTGGAAAAAAAAAAAAAAAAGAGAGAACGTGAGAGCACAAAATTACTGAGCAGTCTTAAAACAATGACAAAAGAATGGAGTATAATGTGTTAATGTAATTACCAGGATTGTAATTTCTCACAGAGGAGAAATGACGTTTTGTAACTGATTCTAGGAGTAGTAAGATTGTTGCTGTGAAATTTTTCAGATTTAGAAATGCATATGTATTTTCTTTTAAATAGTTGGCTGGCAGTATGTAAGTATCACTAATTTATGTAACTGATTTAGGAAGTTAGAATATATTTGCCAGCTCTTCAAGATATGCTATCCTAGTAGTCTGCCTGTTTTTCCTGTTGAATTGAGGGGAAAGCACAGGTATAGCAACAGTGCAAAAAAACCTACAACTTTAAAATAAATTTCTACTGGTTTCACAGACATTGAATGTGGGACAGGTAGAGAGAAGAAAACTTTTGTGTCAAAAATAAGGCAATAATAGTTATGGACTTTTTGTAATATTGTTGCTTCCTATGGACTGCACAATGCTCTGTTTTGCCATCAAGTAGATCTTATCTCCTTTGAGCCTTTTCAGAGGTGCAAATGTAACTTTTTATAGGTACTCTTTTTCCTTCGTGTTATTATTGCAGTGGATTGATATCCAGTATGGGGCAGGGAGCCTCAGTGAAAATATTCTTTTTGTAATGGTTTTCTAACAAAATGAGTATTTTCAAAGTGAATTTTTCATGAGTGATGTGGCAAGACCCATTCTGGTTTGGTATGCTTTTATGATTAAGTATTTTTCTGTACCTCTAGGAACGGAAGTAGTTGCCTTCCTCTTCATAGCGTGCTGTTATCTTAAGACTTATGGACAATACTGCGTAGAGATGTTACTGGATGAAACTGGATACCTCTCATTCTGCTGAAGGTGAGGCAATAATGGTGAAGTAAAGAGAGGTCTTTGCCATTTGGAGTGTTTTATTAAATAGATATTGACAGGGAGCCTCCTAACTTGAGCCACCTTTCCATCTTTTACCTAACTTTTGTTTGAAACTTAATTTATTTCTGTGGGATGAATATGGGACCTGGAGACCCATTAGATGCATGGAACTAAACCTAATTTCTGTATCCCAGAGTTCAATGTTAGCCTGTTACTTCTGTAAGTAATTTTAAGCTAATGTTTTTTTCTTTGGGTTTTCTGAAACCTTTCTTCTTGGAAAAGATGCTTATTGCTGTCTAATGTTTTCCATGTTTTGGAAATATTCTTAAGAACTCTTAACCAATGCTATGGAAAATAGGAAGGCTTATATTTTGCACAGTGGTAGGCCCTTTTTTCAGCATGAAACAAGGAGATGTATATTTAGAAATGAAAATTTCTGATCCCTTTTCCTACAAGATAGTTGCTTTGCTTCTGCCTTTCTAACTTGCTTAAGGCTATAATTTGGGTAAAACTGGATGCTAACAGTGAGGGGAGAGGCATATGTTAAAGTATATATTTGCAAACAAGCAATAAGTACAGCATCAATGTGCAAACAAAACCAAAGCATACTCATGCTGTCACAGAGGATAACTTTCAGACTTCAGAAACATTTGGTTCATTATGTAATTAAGGTACCTTTAAGAAAGAATGCCATCCTATGTTTTTCTTTGGAGTTTACTATGGTAAAATTAGAATAAGATGGCTGGCACAGGCAGTGATCATGTATCTAGCTGGACAGAAAGGATTTTTAAACACATGCCTATCATTTTCTTATTTCCATATCCAGTATATGGATTAGATTTTCCTTTTTCGTTTGATTACCAAACTGGAGTCTTAGGAACTTGTTTCCTCAGCTCTACTTTCACAGTTTCACAAAGCAGTACCAAAATGCATTTGTGGCTTATTTTGCTACTCTGTCTTATAAATACAGTAGAACATCACATGCTACAGCTTTAATGTTCATTTACTTTTGTTTTTTCTCATGCTTAGCTTTTTTAAGCAGCTTTGCCTTTGGTCAGAGATGAATACAGCTTCTGAAATCATCTACTTCAGATTTATGTTTGTATGTTAAAAACAGTCATTCCCAGCCTAAGAAGTATGTGCTTGATTATAAGGTAATTTCCCACTGGTGACTGGATGATGGGTCTCATGTAGCTACCAGAATTCTTATTGTTCCTCCCTGACAAGAATCTCCCTTTTTTTTTTTTTTTTGCACTAGAAAACACTTCATCAGTGTTGTATGTGAGAACAGCATTTCACCTCTTTTTCTGTACATGAGTAAAAGAATCTTCTTTGTTTCCAAATGAGGAACATCATTTTACCTGCTGAGTGTGGCTACTTGCGGCTGGTCTTTTTAAGCCTGTGTATTACATCTGTGCATTTTAGGTGCATCCTGTATTCCTAGGTGCCTCCTGTTTCACACACGTCCTTGCTAGGGCCTTGGGTTGTTTTTTGGAGGGAACTCTTGGTTGTAGCTTTCAGCACTGTAGTTTTCTTCATCATACATCAGGCCAAACACCAGCATTGCAAACATTTCATATCGTTCCGTTTGCTGACTTGCGTACACCCCTGTGGAAACAAATGTGCTATCAGGAGCTCTCCTTATCTCTTGATTAGATTTCTAAATACATTATTTCCATCTCTTTTTATCTCCATCTCATCCTTATCAGTTATTAATTCTTGTTACCGTAGCATTTTGAGACCCAAGACAGAAAACGCTTGTTTTTTAAGTGTGCTTTGACCTAAAACATTTTCAAGGTAGAAGCATAAAACACAAGTGGGGAAGGTGAAAGTGGAGGTTGGCAGGAAATACAAGGATGAAATTATCTTTCTTGATGTAGTAAACAGCAGTCAGAGGACAGAGATACTAGCTGCTTGGTAATCTCTTGGCATCATAGTTAAATTGAGTTAAAAAGAAGGACTTGAGGATTGTGAAGTGTTTCTGGTTGGTTTTATTTTACCCTGAGCTACCTCATTTATAGAGATGGAATGAGAAGAAAGGATAAGTTATTGTAAGAATTGCTATAGATAAACAGCTGAGGCTAGAATGGTGAGAGGACAGAGGTAAATGCTTGCGTTTAGCTCTTTGACGTTCAGATTCCCCGTGGAAAAATAAAATCAGCTGTTCAGTTCTGTAAGTTAAGATTATACTTGCTTTTACTATGTAGGTCTTCAAAATAATAAATAACAAGGCACAGAGTATGTTTCCTGATGGTTTTCAACCTGTGAAAGTGCTGAACTTCCTGACTGAAAGGTGATTTCACATCGGCCACTGCTGCTTTTGTATGTTTTTTCAGAACAGATTTTTTTTTATTATCTCACATGCTCTTTAAGTGAAACTATATGCAATCTTGTTTCCCTGTAGTTTTCCTAGTATATGTGATCCTGATGCAGTTCTTATCATATCTGAATGCTAGTAATGTGCAGACAAATGTTGCTAACATGAAGAAAATGTGACACATTTTTATTTTATTTTAATGTAGTGGATTTTTAAGCTCAGCTTGAACTGTTAGGTCTGTAGCTGATGGGTCAGATGGATGCACAGTTAGCAAGTGGGGGCCTAGAACAAATCTGCAGGAGAAATGCCAAAGTTGTATTTGCTTAGAATAAGCTTTTTGAAAAATACTAATGCTGAGGAAAAATGTCGCTTCATTATTCAGAATTACTTTTCTAGGATCTTTGTCCATGCTTGAATTTTAACTTCCAGACAGCGAGAGCCCATCGTTTTTGTTTAAAAAGTTGTTGACTGAAGTCCCAGGATAATGAATTTATTTATGCTGTTTAGGAATGATTGATGCTGTCTCCTCGTCCTACCTTGGTTGTTGCAATTTAGCATTTTCTTGAGAATAGATGCTAAGGTTGGGTAAAACTAGCCTTCTTGTCTTGAAGCAGGAGGAGAGACGTGAGTCTGAGAAAGAGGAATCATTGTTATAGCCATGTCTTAATGCTTTTCCCCATCACTCTCAGCAGCAGAAGTTATAATGGAGCAGGCAGACATACTAGTGTTTTTCCAGACTTCATTGGTAAGAAATCTGCTAACATGAGATTTCAGTATATACACAAACAAGTTCTTTGGGAACCCTTGTGTTTGGTTTCTTATCATTGAGTTTCGAAACAAATGTAGCCTCTGATTACTGTCTGGCATTGCTCAATTGCACGCCAATCTTCTTGAGTTTAACTACAGTTGGAGAAGAACTGAGGTCTTTCCTTGTTCTTCTGGAATTTTGCGGATGTGGCCACTTCTTAACTTTGGGGGTAAAATAAGGTGATGTTTTCTCCCAGGCGCAGTTTGTGTCACAAAATGAGTTGTCTCTTGACTAATTGCCCAGATATTCGTAGCAGGCTTGTATTTCTGCCTTGCATGCTTTGGTGAGTGGCTCTTAAAATGTCAGCGTGGTTAGCATTTGTATCTGAATAGGGCAGCTAATACCTCTTGAGCTGATTTTTCACACTGCATCTCAAGCAGATGTTATTGCATTAGTTCTGCCATTGCTCTGTTTTCAAGGTTATCTCGGCAACCGTAACATCCAGAAATCCTTGACTGTGAAGAATAAAGCAGTACAAGAAAGAAAACCAGTGCTTGTCAGCTGAACAGCTGAGTTTGACCAGTGCTCTTTGCAGAGCAAAAGCATAGGTCTCAGAGGGACAGCTAAATTCCAGGTGGAAAATGTACCTGTATCTGCTTAAAGTCAGTAGGCATCAGTGCCTCTCATATTTGGCAGTTTTTATATGAAGCCATGTAAAGCCAAGAACATTTAGCAGTACAAGTTTATATGTAGGGTAGAGGAATTTGAATTTATAATTTGAATTTATAAATTTGCATTCAATAATTTGAAGGGGAAGAGGCCTCAATTCAAGAAAGCCCTTCATCGCATACTTAAACATCACTGGAGTCAATGGAACGTATCTGTGGGTCTAAAGGCACTAGATCCCAAGTCAGCAGAGAGGGTTGTCCCACTGAGATTAGTGGTGAAGGACCAGTCTCTGTATTTGTGCGAGGAAGTTCCTTTCCAAGCCTCTGAGTAAATGCAGGCTTGACTGCTCTGACTTGTGTGGCCTTTCCATGCCTGCATTTGCCATCCGGCTTGGTCACTAGTTCTTATCATAAACAGGGGAAGCTTTGAGAATATTTTCTGACACAGGAAATCAATGACTTCTGCACTAGCATGATTGCTAGCTTCAGAGGGGGCAGTAAGTGATGTATGAAGGCAATGTGTACAAATTTTGGTTTTCCTGAGGCCTTTACAGGCTTTTTCATTTCAAAAATATATCCTTCCAGGTTAGTGTAGAGACTGGACATGTTTGGCAGGGATCAACATCTACCATTATTGTTAGGGTTCTTGATTGTTGGCTGTTGGCCCAGCACTTTGTGCTGGTATATGTGACTTCTTTGTCATGAATTCAGAACAAGCTGGGAATATCAGAGATATTTTGCCTGACTTCAGTTGAGAGGCTTATATGGAGTGGGGAGGGCAAAAGTGGTGGAAAAATCAGGGAAACTACCTGTGCTTTTAACAATGTCTCTTCTGTGGCTTTGAAAGTCCAAGAATTTCACAGCCAGAGAATGTATTTCCTCCCTCTTTTTATAAGCTACGTCTTTCTTTTGCCTTATAAATTGTGGATCTGCTTCTGTTTAAAGCCAGTTGCAAAAATCAGCGACCTGACTTTCCTAGGTACAGTGTTGTAAATCTGAAGAACCAGGTGAGTAGATTACTCTAGTGCAAGATCGTACGCCCATGTCCGTTCTCCTGAGGTATGGGATAGTTCCTACTTGTGTTAGGTACTTTGTGAGGAGCTCCAAACTCTGCAGGACTGGAATTCACCTGATGGCTCAAGTATTTCAGTCCGGTTTTGGAGACCTCTGTATGTCTTCTGTTCATGGTGTTCAAAAGTGTTGCTGTGGAAGTAGCACCTGAAGGTGCGTTTTGGCCCGAAGAGCCTGCAATGAAGCAGTTACGTTAGCAAATGGTAGCATACCCCAGAGTTGAGTAAGATAACGGAGGCCACCAAGCTTTTCTTGTTTGTGTGATGAAATGTTGTCAAATGAAGTGATTTGTTGGAGCCTTCCTTTAACCTCTGTACAGCAGTAAGCTTAGGGGAAAATAAGATTGCATTATTTTTTAAAAAGCTTTATTTGTGACCTGGCCTTGTTGCCTCTGACCTTCTTGGGCTTAAATAGTTAAATTATATTAATGTCCGGTTTGTTTCACTGTAGGTAACACATCAACTGAATACTCTTGTGCATAATCTACTGTATCTTTCCTCTGTTCTGTGTCAATGTATTATGTGTATTTGGATTACAGTTCTTTTTTTGTATTAAATTATTTTATGTTATAGAACAATATTTAAGC
The DNA here is from genome assembly GCA_013396635.1 of Penelope pileata. Taxonomy (NCBI): domain Eukaryota; kingdom Metazoa; phylum Chordata; class Aves; order Galliformes; family Cracidae; genus Penelope; species Penelope pileata. The sequence continues at coordinate 1,790,416 of WBMW01005934.1, forward strand.
AAAGCAAAGAGCTAATGAAAGTTGTTGGCGTTTTGGGATTTTTTTTTCTCTTTGCTTTTTTTGGATGTACTGTAAATTGTAAACCAAGGATGCCAAGCAGGCTTGGTTCAATGGCTAAAATTATTGTATTACAGTGTAATGCTGATCTAGGCCTTGTCTCAACACTAGAGCACACAGACTTGAATAAAACTGTTATAAAAGTGATTGCCTTTAGGTCTTGAGTTCTTGGCTTTGTGCCGAAGATAACTTGAACAGGTATTTAGAACAGCAGCATCATTACCTTGCTCTGGGGAGCATATATTTCTTCCCAGGGCTGTGACAGGCTTATTTTTCTTTGCTGGTCATCTTGGTTCTGGTCAGCTGTTCCAGCCCTGGGTCCTCCATAGAGTTTTGAAATCTGTGCTAAACCCACACAGCCCAATATCAGCCTTGGCACACAGTACCTGTCTGCTAACGCACATCTAGCTCTGAACAAGGTAATTAATCGCGTATCATTCTTATTAAGGTTAATATTTCTGTTCTGTTAGCTTAAGATTTCTGTGCTCTTTATTTAGCATCCCAGCCAGAAGATGAATCTGCCTGGATCTGAAGCAAATGCAGTAACACGTTTTGTGCATGATGACATTTAACAGATGGTTTAGATTCACTTCTGGTGCTGTGCCTTTGTCCTTGCCACCTCACTGAGTAAGAGGCTGTTGCTTGAACCAGTATCTTTTCAAGCTCTCTTTCATGTGCTGCCAGCGTGAAAGATGACATAGTTTTGATTCCTAGGTCATGTGTTTGAGTTCTGGGTTATGACTTTGCTGTTGTCTGGCATCAAATCATCGTTTATGTAGGTTGCTCTGAAAGTAATGCCTCCTATTTATTTCCATGGAAACTGCAGCAGCTACAAAGAGCACAATCATGCTATTTGATAGAGCAAATTGTCAGCTACAAAACACTATTTTTTATTTTATTTACTAGTTTTATTTCTCCTTATTTATACACGTACCTTTGGGCAGTGCTAGTTCAGGCAATATCCTTCATTCTCCTCCTGCATAGAGATACGGATGAGGAATCAATGTTATCTGTTCTTAACTCTGAAACGGCCTCAGAGCAACTTAGGTTTTCAGTGTTCCTCAGCCTAAACGGCTATCACATCTGTTGCCTACTGCTTGATCACAGATTCTTTCCCATACAACTAAATATGAAATTGATTTTAAAAGAAATGTAGAGCTGGTTAGCTCAAAACTGGAAGAGGTGTCTGAAGAACCCTGGAATTCCACGTAATAATCTGCTACTCATGCAAGACCTTTCTGGATTTATACGTCTGTCTTCAAGATGTAAGTGCCATGTAACATTTGACCAGTAAAAGAAGGGTTTCAGCATCAAGGCAGAAGGTGCCATGAGAGCCTTTGAGCACCAGTGGGAGGTATTGTGTGGTTGACCAGTAAGAGTGTTGGAAAAGCTTTTCCTTTCCTGGCTCACTCTGGGTGTCTGGAGCACTCTCCCTGGGCCCGAGTTCTCAACAGGAAAGCAATAGGCTGAGGCTCGCACCTGGGCCTATTTAGGGGGCTGGCTGCCTAGCCACAGGTGAATCAAATCTGCAAATTCTCTTTGGTCCTCTTCCCAGTCTGACACCGAGCTTGTATCCTCACAGATCCCCTCCACCCACACTCACAGCTGTGTCCCTGTGTACAGCTCGGTGGTGGTGCTGCTGCTTTGTCCTGTGCGAGAAATGAACAAGGGATTAATCTGTGTCCAGGCATCAGGGTGGTGTTGGAGGTATGTGCATTAAGTGTTGTTTTATAGCTAATGGGACAGGCAAGATATATTGATTTGAACATACAAGGTGTACAGGATTCATGAGCTGTGATAAAGTCTGGGTTAATTTCATGCTCATGACACGCTGGGGAAGAGCCAGCACTAGATCTCCCTGAAAGTCACCATCCCACCTGGATAGTTTTCTTCCTTTCCAGAAGGAAGGTTTTGGGGGAACATAGTGCTGCTGCAGCTGGGAGCAGGGCTTAAAATAACACTGAGCAAGGCTCAGCAGCCTCTGGCAGCTGCACAGGGGGTCGCTGGGAAGAAACTGTTTGCATCCTCAAACAGTAGGGGACGTTCCTGTCGGTGCAGAAATATTGTTAATTGCTTTGTGGTGTGCCAGGCTTGTAAGGAGGTGGATTTTCCATAAAAAGAGAACCCAGGGTACAGGCAGCAGGTGTGTGCTGCTGGGGGCTGGTAGCTCAGGCTGTGATGGTCTGTGTCTGTCTGAGGACTTGAAGGACAAAATTTGCTGCAATGGCTTCTTCATTTTGTCACTTTAATGCTGGAGAAAATTTACCATGTCCGCATTTAAGTGCTATGCTCTGCCAGTGACAGGCCGGAAATAAACCAGTTTATTGTATTGCATGGATATTAGACAACGTGGAAAAGAACCCTTGCTCAGACTGTTCCTTGGCTGTAATTTGCTTCAGGCTACCTCATGGCCAGCTGCTGCTCTGGGGCACCAAGCCCTGGGTGGCTGTGTGTGTGCTACAGACCTGGTTTCAGTGCATCTCCCCGTCGGTCACACAGAAGCCATCACCCCATTCAGGAGAATTGTCAGACCTGTTGTTGCGTGGTTGAAGATGTTATATCCGGGCATTACAGGCAGGTTAGGGCACAGATCTGCTCCCAGCCCTGTCGCGCAGCTGCTTGGCCACCCTTGTTGAGCTAGCTATTCCTCCCTGAAAAAAGAAACCAAAAAACAAAACAGAAAAAGCAGCAAGGCTCCTGCTCTCTGCCGGAAGGGACATGAGGATGCAGGGTCCTGTCCCCTTGGTGAAAGGTGTGATGGTGGGGTTCAATTGCAGCAGGCTGCGTGCTCTTAGTACTGCTAGCTGCCTTGCTCCTGGGCAGGGCTGAAGACATTACCCCACAGATCTCCAGGACCATGCATTACCTTTGAACGTCTGTAGCAAGTGGTTATGCAGTTTGTCTTGGAAGACCCTGAGAACATGTGGGGTTTTTTTTCCACTTCGTTTTTTGTAACATTCTTGTCCCAGTCCTTCATCTTTCAGCCTTTATGTAAAAACAGATTAAGGGTTTCTTGCATGATTGCTAGCAATGCTAAGAAGCAGCCTCTGATGTGGCTCCCTTGGTGCCTCTGCAGCACAGATGAAGGCAGTGGGAGGACTGGTGCTAGCAGGGGACAAGTGACAGGGGCCCCTCCTTGCTGGCTGACACCCCTTGCTGCTCACTGGGGCTGGCAGGTGAGAGAGCAGGGCTGTCCCCAGGCAGGTGCCAGGGGAGACTGCAGCAGGTCGGGGCAGTTCTGGGCTATATGGCATGTGGTGGGGATGTTCCTTGGCAAGAGAGCGACTCGGGCTCGTTATGGGCAGATAAGGGCTGGAGGTAGGGGAGAAGCTCACCCCTGTCCGTGTCCCAGTGGCTCTGGCTGATAAAGAGACTTGCTGTTTTTTTCCTGTCAGCAATGCCTCTTTTGGCAGCTGAAAGGTTAAAGGGCTTCTGTGTACAGGAAGGAGAACATCCAGAGCTCCCACCTGGGTGCATTCTGCAGCCCGAATCACGTGGGAGCTGGGTGTTACGGAGGGTCCTGGGGAGGAATCAGCTCGGCTCTGGCCTGTGTCACCAGGGCGAGTGGTCAGGAGAGGAGCATGTCCCCCTCTGTGGTGAGACTCCATGCCTTGCTGCCCAGTAACGAGGTGCTGAGCAGTGGCCCGGGTGGGCATGTGGCCATGGCAGAGCCGGGCTGTGGTGGCTCTGCAGTGGTTCAGCTCTCCTGGCTGTGTGGCCAGGTGGTCGACAACTGCACGGAATGAGAGTGTGACAGGCGTTCTGGGTGCTGATTTCCTTTCCTTTACATGTGGGATGGGGAAAATGATCGTCACCTTGCTATCTTTACAGTTAGAATAGTTTTCTTGAAAGTCCATTACAAACATCTCTGGCTACTACTTGAACAAGTGCAAGAGATGACCAGGAAAGGAGGAAAAACTCATGACAAGAAAAGTTGGGGGAAGGAGGAAATGTTAAAATGGCCATTTTGGAATGAAAGTGCTGAGATCAAGGGGCAGAGAAAGTGCAGGCCTGCTTTTGAGTGCGCATGTGCACTTAGCACCTTATATCTAGGATCTTTGCAAACAAAATTGAGTATTCCAAATGCGGGGGTCATTCTACAGCTCATAAATCAAGGCAACAGGAGGTTAAAAACCTTTCCAAAGGTGCAAGCTCTGAACAGAACTGGAATTAGGGCCTTGGAGTCCCGCTTCTTAATTCTGTCTCTGACCGCAGCTCTCTTCTGAGATCTTCCACAAGCGTTCTTCTGCCTGAGGTACACATTAGCCTGCTCTCTTGGACAATTACATTTTGTTGTTAGCAAGGGTAATGATATTAATACAAAATGGCTGGGTACCGCTAGAGGTCTGTCGGGGAGCTCCTGGAAGAGCAGCACTGCCAGCAAAGTGATGGATGCTGCAGCGAGGTACTGAGTAATGCAGCACGAGAATCGGCCTTTTAACGGCCCATTAAGAAGAAAAATGATGCACAGAAGTTGAGGCTACTTTTGTTTTCCGATAATAGTTTCCTAAGAAAACATTGCACTCTACCCAGAGGATCATTTGAGCGTTTTGTTGTGACTTTCATGGACTCCAGCTAATAAAATGGAGGTTACTGCCAGCCTCTGAGGGGAGAGAAGTGCACAGAGATGAAATCTGTGAGCTGCAGGAAAAATAAGGGATCAATAATGTGAGGTTTGGTGAAACAAATACAGCGTGGCTGAATGTTTTTGCTCTGTACTATATTTACCTCTCGCAGTAGTTTGTCCCAGATACAGGCTGTGGTCTGGAGTTATTCACGGGTATTTGAGGATGCAGTTTCTATGAAAGATGCCGTCCTAAATAAAGCTGTATTGATTCAGAGGAAAGGAATAAGCTTTACCCACATTAAAGGAGCTGGTTGAGAAGCAGAACCTCGGAAAAGGATCTGAGCCTGGAAAATAGAGTTGCCTGTGGATTAACAAATAATACTCACACAAAGTGAAAATAGCAAAATACCATTTGGTGGAGAAAGGAGCATAACCTCGGGAAGAAAATCCCATCCTGCTCAACAGCCTTTAAGGCCCAGCACAGCAGCTGGAGGAGGGGAATGAGGAGAGAGGGACTGAAGCAGCAAGCTGCAGCTCTAAGTCCATGTCCCTGCTGGTGGGGAACAGGCGAGGGGACAGGAGCCCAGGGAACAGGAGGTGCGTTTGTCCTTGCACAGGCAGCACCCTCGAGCTGCCCTTAGCCTGGAAGCTGCTCTTCGATGTGGCCGGGCTGGTGAGAATGGGCCGAGGAGAGAGCTGCTGCTCTGGGACTGCACCTTCCCGCTCCTTGCAGCTTCCCGGGGGGACCTGGGCACCTGCGGCCAGGGGAGCCAGCCCCGAGGCACTGCGGCGCGGCCCTCGGATCGTGCATCAAGAAACCGTGAATTGAAACAAAATACCTCGTTCCGAATAATGTTAGCACTCTTAGTAACGCTTGCTTATTATAGAATGTAATTCCAAAAAGGGAGTTTACTTTTGCTGATTTTTCTGTGCCTCTAGGGAATGTCTGTTTTTGGCCTGGAACACTTCATTTACATTAAATGTGATGACAAATGGAAAAAGAAGACAACAGAAGTAAAGCACTTAACAGCTTTCTGGATCGTGCTTCAGGAGTTTGCTTTCACAGAAGGGCGGGCCCTCCTGCAGCTGAACCATGCAGCTCGGGGTGCACCGGCGAGGACGGATTCACCCCACCTCCCCCCCTCTGCCAGGTCAGTAGGGTTCAGGCTGCGCTCTCAAAAATACCGTCTACTTCTGTTATTGACGGGGGATATAAGACTGCACGGCACCCGGGGAGGAGGTTACAAACCTGGCAGAAAGCTGAAGGCTGAGTGTTTTAGAAGGGCTCTGGCACTGGGGGCAAAACGTGCAAGAGGAGCAAAGCAGCCCTGTGTGAGCGAGGGCTGCTCTGGGCTTTCCACCCTCGCGGCTGTGGGCTGCAGCCCTCGGGGGGCACGGCCGCACTGCGACCAGACGTGGTCTGTCCGTTCTAACAGATGACAGGACAGTTTTTCAGCAGACATTCATTTATAGCACAAATAGGTGGATGAGCATGAAACAAAGCTGCTCTTCGCTTGGGACTTCTGCAGTCAGAAAATGTGTTTGTAGCTGCTGGATCCTCCTGCCCCTGAGAATTTTGGAAGTACAGGCTTCCTAGGCCCTCTCTGAGAGGCTGGGCTCTAATGTCAGACTGAAATATGTAACGTGCCGCAGCAAAGGTAAATAATAAATGGCACCATTCCAACGCTGTCACCTTCTTAATAGGAACGGTGAAATAATAGTGTTCCGTTTCTGCTAAATTTCTCATCCTTCAGTGGTGGCTGGGTGAAGTCTGCAGCTTGTATGAGGAGTCAGCGCTCCTGCTGTCCCCTGGCCGTGGCTGCCTGGCACCTGCTCCTCCCGGGCAGCTGCGGGGAGCACCTCCCCTTCCCATCTCCCCATCCCCACGGGTGCCCGTGGCTGCTCCCTGCTGCTGCCATTGCTGACCTGCCATGGTAATGGCAAAACCACGGCAGGTGTGGGTCAGGATGACGAGCACAGTGGCAGAGCTGATCGAGGTAGGTCACGATCCAAGAGAGCAAACTGCCTGCAAGCTTCCTGCGTCATACGGTGAGTGGCTTAAGTAAAGAGTCTGCAAAAACAGTACATGGGAGAAAACTGATGAGAAACCTTTCCAGTGATGGGAACTGCAGAGCTGCTTTTTGGTGGGATTCAGCAAAAGACACTGGAGCAGAAGGTTTAGAGTTCAGCGTAGAGTTGGATTTGCTGCTTAAGGCATCTCCTGCAAGGCAAACCAGAGCAGATCGTTCATCAAGCATGTGCATGCCCATCCCAGAATATACTCTGAATTTCTGAGATGTTAACAAAAAGATTCTCACTGCAAAGTCACTGTTTGTGTTCAGCCTGCAGCGTTTTGCTTCTGGTGGAGCCAGCTAGTGCTGCTCCCCGGTGCTCCAGAGCTGTGCTGTGCCAGCGCGGCCCCGGGAGTGCCGCAGCACAGGGACAAGGCTGACCCTGTCCTCTGTGCCACCCCAGAGGCAGAGCAGGGAATGATCGCTTCAAGGACAAGGAAGCGAAACCACCTCAGCGTTCCTTGAGCAGGCATTGCAGGCAATGAGCATGTGTTCTGTCGTCTCAGATGCGGCTGTAAAACCTTCAGAGGGTTTCTTGTTTATTCCTTCTCAGTGTCGTTTCCCAATCAGATGTGTTCAGCTTGCGAGCACACATCGCTTTGGATCTTAGCAGAAAGGCAACTCGGGAGGTGAAAACCTGTTCCATCTGCCTCTGACTGTTATCTGCAATAAAATGTCTGGCGTGCAAGCTTAGGTGACCAGATTACAGAGCTAAATCAGGATGCTGAAAAGCTCAGAGCGAGTTTGCTGCATTGCTGACTCTACCTCTGCTTATTGCTGCCGCGTTAGCTCCTGCGGGCAGAGTCTCGTGGAGAGCTACTTGGATTCCTTCCCGCTTAAATGCGTATATGGGTAAGAGTAAATGGACGGATTTTCATCCTGCAGAGCAAACCATGCCTGCTGAAGGCCTTTTCTTTCTCTGATATCTAATCCTTTCCTTTGGCAAAGTGAATAATGAGACGCTACTGCAGATCTGATTAAGCTCCCAGTCCGTTTTTAAACAACAGAAGATCAATACTATTACTAAATCCATTAAACAGTTCTTCACACTCCAGTTGTGCTCTCTCTATGATATATGAGAAAGAACGGGGGGATATTTTGGCTATTATAAAGAAATGCCTGATGGAGCCTCTTCTCGTGTTCCGCTGTCTCTCCCTGGCCCCGTGCCACTCCTACCAGAATTCACAGGGATGCGGGAGGGACTTGTGCCTTGCCGTCTCCTAAGCCAGGCTTGAATCCGTCCATGGTACTGGGAAGGTCTGTCTTCCAGTTACTCTGCGATGACAAGTGAGCTGAAGTAGGTCTCCATTTTAATTTTTGCTTTAATGTCTGGGAGCCAGGCTCTGAGATGTAACAAATCTACATTAGGAATGTGAGCAGAAGGAGACAGAGCGCTGAAGCAGCCAGAGAAGGCTGTCTGGGGGTGCCTGTAACTGGCCCGTGGTTGTGAGACATGGAGAAGGAAAGCAGAGGAGCTCAGTGCATAGCAATGTCCTGAAAGCAGCCCAAGGTGCACTCTGAGGAGGCGGGGAAGTGGGAAAGGTCTCTGGTTCCCAGGGCAGGAGTCACAGGGCTGGGGCTCGAGATTTCTTCTCTATGCTGCGATTCACTCTGCCGCTGTGGGCATTAGGATTTGGACCTTAATTCTGCTCATCCGTAAAACAGAACGGAAAACTTGCAGGGATGTGGGATGGAAGTGGTCTCTTGTGTACTTTGAGACCTCGGGGCGATGTTAGGGCAGCTCTGGGGGTGAGGCAGGCACCCCGGCACCGCTCGCTCCGGGCTGCAGCACGGCACCGCCGGCAGCTCCAGCTGCATCTCGCTCCCCGGGAGCCCTTGGTAATTATGTCTCATTGTGCGGCCTTTTTGTTCAACAACTCGCTGGCTTTTCTCACATCAAATGAATTATTCAGCAGCAGACTGTGTTCTTGTTTTTAGCAACAGCAATGCTTCATGCTCAGAGAGTCCCTTCAAAAGTGTGCTGGAAATGTCCTTTGCTGGACCCTTCCATAACCAGCAACGCCAGGTGGGGTCAGCTCAGTGCTCTGAGACACCAGGCTCTGCTCTGTGCCTGGGCCAAGTAACACGGGCAGCAGCAGACCTAGGAGGTAAGCCCAGCTTCCGCTGCTCTGCAGAACTTTTCTTCTCCTCTGAGCTGCTTTTCAGCAATGTGGTCCTGAGCCAGATCCTCAGCTGCTTTAATCAACATTAATTCCTTTAACACCGTGGGGAGATGCCAACATGTCTGGAGCCAGACCACATTTTCAGGCCACGTTTTCCTTTCCCTTGGACTTTCCACGGATACCTGATATTTTGTAGATGTCTTCAGCTATCAAGAGTGGTGAATGTTGGGATTATTTCCTGTCTGGGCAGAAGCTGAGCCCCACCAAGATGGGCTACGAGGACAGCCTCAGCTGGCAGCACGCTGTTCGGTGACACGGATGCTGTGCGCCTGCTCCTGGCCCCTTTGCCTGCACTTCACAGGGACTCTTCCTTGAAGATCTCACATGGTAACGTACGCTGCAGGCTTTATAGCTTTCCTGATAGCCCCGAAAAGGCAGGGGCTTACCTACCTACAGACAGTGATCTCATCTCAGCAATTAAAGCCTTTAAGCATGAGCCCAGTGGTGGGGCTGGCAGTGGTGACAGAGTTCTGGTGCTGTTCTGCTGCGTGCGGGGCATTCCCCAGTGCGGCTCCGCGCAACCACCCAGCTGCAGATTCGAGTCTGCTCTTGCCATGGGTCTCCCAATCAGATCCAATTCAAAGCTGGCTTCTCCACTGGCTTGAGATGTTCAGCAGTGTTAGATTAAAGCTATGGGCTGCACTGCCTGCCACCTCTGCTTAGGAGTGTGTGGAACAGAAGGTCTCTCTTTCGTCTGACTGTGGGGTGTTGGGAAAAGAACTTACGGGGTGTGATGGACAGCACTGCTGCTCTGGATTTTTGTGCCGTTGCTCCTAAATGCTCACGTCTTGCTCAGGCGCTGCTAATGCTGCTTGCTCTGGGTGATCTGAATGTGCCTGACTCTGTAGGGTGATCTAAAAGAACAGAAGGAGTTGCTTTGCCTGGTGAAAGACAACTGTGAGTGATGTTCTCAACAGACTGTGACTGTCAGCTGTCAAGTAACGTTTTTCTTAAATGCTAAAGGACTGTGAAACCCTTTTAAATGCAGATCTTTTTAGCAGCAGTGCAGAAGTGGAACAGTTACATCGATTCCTCCCAACCACCACCACCCAAAAGCTGGCAATGTGTCACAACCTTACTTTTGCTTTGTCTTAAAATTTGACTGCGTGTCCTTTAAAAACCAGAGGGATGCAGATCTGTTCATTGTGTGAAAAAAGAGCTGTGATTCCTCATTTCCTGGAAGGCAATTGTTTCTCAGTCAGACAGGATGCAGCTCAGTACGGAGTGCGAAAGGCGGGATGAAAGCGGGGGTGAGCAGAGCAGTCTGGGGCCAGACCTGCATGTGAGCCGAGGTGGTCTTGCTACTGCAAGGAATGCAAAACTTGTTACTGGAAGGAATAAGGAGGCCTATCAGATATAGGACATCTGAAATAATGTTTCAGCTCTGTCTTGCGCTGGGAGGCCGCACCTGGAGGGCTGTCCTGTTTTCAGCACTGCACTCCAATGGAGATGGAAACCACCTGGAAGAAATCCAGAGGCGAGCCAGAAGACTCGCTCAGCTGAAGAAATGTTGATAAAAGCTGAAAGATCAGAGTTCTAGAGAAGAGGCTTTCACAAAGATCAGAGATTTCTGCAAAGAGAGAGAATAGGTTTGTCATCTTTGCTGTAGCTAAAACGGGAATTAAATGGTTGAAATCACTGCAAAGGAGGCTTAGTCTAAGCTTTACTAAAAAGTCTCTTAAACTTTCATCTACGAAGGCAGTGGTGTTCTGTCACAGGAGGCTTTTAAGAACAGGTTAGACAAAGATCTCTCAGGAGCAGTTTAACCTAGTCTGACCTAATAGCCTTAGGGCAACGGGATGCTGTACATCTTGAGGGTCTTTTCCAGCCCTGTCTTCAGAGTTAGTATTGCTTTGCTTCAGCGTTATGGTGTGAGATGACTTGTCTTGACTTGCTCATCACTAACACAGCTGTGGCATTCCTGCAGGGAACCTGTATTTACACTGGTGATGAGTGAAAGGAGAGATTCCATCTTTTATTGGACAGCCCTCCTTTATTAGTTAACTAATTCCATCTGATATTGGATCACAGAGATGTGAAAATCCGGGATCCCTAGAGCTCTGCATCAGTCTCTGGACAAATAGCAGCTGGGGTAGGAAACTGTTGTCGCAGACCACTGGAAATAAGAGAGATCCCTCTCCAGGACAGCGTGTCTTAGGAGATCTATTTCTTGAGAAGAAAATTATTTTGAGAAATAAAACTGAACTCATTTTATAATGAGAATCCTTCCTAACGGCACTGTAGGGTTCCTCATTTTCCTGTTAATTTGAAGTCTGACTCTGTTTGCCATAAATTAGAGCACTAGAGTCAAGCTGCACAGTGACCTGTAATCTGCAGATCCAGACCCTCTTCCCACGTCCAGCTATTCCTTCTCTCATGTGGCAATACCTTTACAGGAGCCCCACAACACAGAGTAAAGCCTGACTCTCCTTGCCATAGCAGCCCAACAGAGCAAACACAGACAACAATGGTAAAATGTTACTTTTGCTTCTTGAGCAAACGGATATGACAGTGATGCCTCTCACTCATTTTCCCTATTGGGATGGTGACAGACTTCGTGAGGAGACTGGATTAGCTCCTCCGTGTTGCCAGGCTGATGTCAGGAGACACATCTCCCAGGCTGACAGCCTCAAGTCTGCTGAGGAGCAGCTTGAGCTTGCCAGGTTGAGGTGAAAACCTCAGTGTGGGTGCTGCTGGGATGTGTTGGTTTGGCCATGGCCAAACCACCGTTTGTGCCTTGCTCAGCCCTTCCATCTTGCTGGGCTGGGGCCAAGTAGAGGAAGCCACTGGCTAGAGAACCATTTTTCTATACTTACATGAAGGTCCAAGCCTGTGTGACACATGAGCAGGCAGCATTGCCTGCCACAAATGTTAAGAAATGATGAGCTGAACCCCTCTGAATCACGATAGCTTAAAACAACTCATGGCTTTTTGCAGTTTGCTTGATGGTGTTTGGAGCCTTTATTACTTAGGTTTTAAAGGGCACGTAGAAACAGGGACATACCCCAGCCCCAGGATGACAGTGCAGCCCCAGCACTGCAGGCTGAAAGAGTCACAGCTGAGAGTCAGCAATGGGGACACGCCATCAGGGTCACCCTGGCTTCCTGAGCCCTCCAGCTTGCAGAGCTGGTGTCAGGGACTGGCCTCTGGATGTCTCTGTCTGTTCCGCCCTGCCACTGCCTGTGGCTGAACTTCCGTGAGCATCCTAGCTGAGCAGGCAGACCTCGCCAGAGAGCTGAAGGACCCTGCGAAGGGGCCTGTGTCTTGGCTTGCCAGGCTTATTTCATGGAACAGACTCATGAGCTCTCCCTGAGTCAACGCTCAGAGCTTGCCAACAGGGAGCCGAGCCTCAGAGATAACCCACTGAAGTCAGCAAGCTGTCGGTTGGATCGAATTCAGCCCCAGCAAGATGCAGGAGAGCAGCTCTGTCTGAGGGAATATGCCATTTACATGTGGCCGTTCTTCTAACCAGAAGTTTGTAGGAGGCAATATGAGACAGCTGGGTTTTATCTGATGCCAAAAGATCCACTGTAGCCCAGTATTGCTCCTGTGTGAAGAAGAGGAAAGCTACAGAGAGCGGCTCTGTCAGCCCTTTTCAGGGAGCTGCTGCCACAGTCCCTTCAGCCTGAGCCTGCTCTAGGGCATACTATGCTGCTTCTCTGGGTTGCCATCACTGCCTGAGAACAGCCCTGATAGCCAGGCTGGCTACCAACCACCCGTTGTTGCTTAAGGGAAGCAAAAATCCTTGTGTTCCCAACTGTAAATCCTCCAGCTGTCTTTGGTAAGCAAAATCAAAGGAAGGCTCAGTCCATCTGTTTCATTCTGGGCACGTACTTTTCCTAGCAGCCATTAAGACAGAGTTGAATTTAGTATCATGAGCACAGCAGCAGCTTCTGTTGGGAACAAGAGTTGAAGATGCTGCTGTAGGAGAGGAGCAAGGTGGGACTGCATCTGAGTTTGAGTCACTGCTGAAACAAAAGCAAATAATTCCCCCAACAAACTGGAAGAGCAGCCTGCTTTGTGGACAGCTTTGCAAAAGGACTGCAACCTGAAGTTGTCAAGGAAGTCACATTCATTCCCTTGTCAGCCTTAAAAAACACTTTCTTTGTTTCAGGTCCCAGAACAACTCCGTCATCAGAGCAGACAATGAGGGTGGGTTACCACTACCAGACAATGCAGATTTTAAAATAACCTTATGCGTTTCCCCCTGCCTCAGTACAGTTTAAAGAAATATTAAGATAAGGCAAGTTGGTCTGTCTCTTGGTTTGCTGTATGGAAAGCAAAACAAGGGCAAAAAGGGATCAGCATTTAAAGGCCCAGCAGACAGCCACAGCCTGAGGTCTCCCACTGGTGTCCTCAGGACGATGTCAGTCTGTCTCATTGGTTCTCTGTCTTCAGGGTCACAGCTATTGTAGGGTCTGATTACCCAGCTACCCAAGTCCTACTTCTCACAGCTGGGAAGACTTGCTACCAGCTCCATCTTTGCATCTTTCTACCATATTCCACATCCCTATTTCCTCTTTCTCTTCTCTTTTACTCCCTGTTGTGTCTCCCATTCCAAAATCCCTCCTCTGTCCTGGAGTCAGAGCTCCCACCAGCTCCTCCCTTCAGACATGCAGGTTAGGGGTGTCTGTGTCTCTTTCTCCTCTGTTCCTTTTCCCACCTAAACTCTCCCTATAGATGCTGTCACTGAAACTCTTCTCCACGTTCCTTAATTCTGCCTCACAGCCCTCTACTTCTGCCTTTCTTCTCTCTCACCCAAACAGGATCTCAAGCCGTGAGCTGTGTCTGCTTTGACTGACTTGTTGTGAGACTCTTCATTCAGCCTGCTTTTCACATGCACAGAAGCTCTCACTTCCCTTTGCATTTCTTTTCCCTCTGCAGGCAGTGTATGCCAGCCGTTCCTTTATTGCAGATTCACAGCCAGGTGGAAGCCTGCAGAACTGGGAACTCACAAAAGCAATAAACGGTAACCAAGCGTTTGCCTTGCTCTTGTTTCGGGCCAGTCACCTCAGTGGTATTGGCAGCAGGCCTCACCTGCTCCAGCACCTCTTCCCCCTCCCTCCTGCTGCTGGGGCTGTGCCTCTGCAGCACAGAGCAGCGGGGCTCAGTGCTGGCATTACAGGCCTTTGGGACAGGAACAGGCGATCGCTACCAGGTAATGTCAGTGACTGGATGTTCATATCTAACAGTGCCCCCCACCATGGAAAAGGCTTTCAAAAAACAAAGCAGGAATAAAACTTTTTGCACTTCGAGACTTTACCAGGCTAGCATTTCAGCTCAAGATTTTTTCTGCTTCTCCAGTTACCTGAAAAATACTGCTTTTATTTTAAAAAGTGACCTTATCTGGCTGCGGTGACTGCTGGGCTCGTGCTCCCTGCAGAGTGGATTTTGCTTCCACTGGTAAGAAATCAGCCAAGCCCCGAAGCAGAGGAGCTGAGGGAGTCTCCCTGGTGCAGAACCGGACAAAAGAGACAAGGCCGCGTTGCTGCCTGTCAGGCTGGTTCAGCTTGCCTAGGGTACACCTAACCCACACCCAGCATGGTGGGATGGGCTGGGCAGCCTCGCAAGGCCTGGTCCAGCTCTGCCTGGCACAGCTCTGCATCAGGGCTGCGGCCCATGGCCTCCCTGTGCCCCTGCATGCGCAGCCCTGCTGAGAAGGACTTTAAGGCTGGGGAATGCCTCCAGAAATGATGGAAGAGATGCAGCTGGTCGAGATGATTTTGTATTAAATCTAGCTTCAGTTACAAGCAACCTGGTCTTTTTCCTTTCCTTTACAATTTTTTTTTCCTTCTTTTCCTGGCAGATTTCTTTATACAAAGCTTCTCTGCCATCTTCAGTGCCCATCGTTTGCATTTTGGATGTCAGCATTTCACAGCAGCCAACACCAAGCCTTTACAGCACTGAGGTAAGCTGGGGTTTGATACAGAAAACGTACAGTTTCGCATGAATCACAGTTTTGATTTGTCAATCTGACAATAGACAAGAGAACATATGCTCGGATGCTTCTGTTAGCGCAGCTCTCAGGAGAAAACAGCGTAGCAAGGAGAGCACAGTGGTGATTCGCCCTTCCCCTGAGCTCCCCTGCCACACTCCTGTAGGCTGCGGAGGGCAACGCGGAGCTCTCCCGAGGGCTGTGTGTGAGAGGAGTCTGAGCACGGGCACTCACGGAAGATCTGGTGGCACAATTCTGATGAGGGTTCACGTTGGCTCCACGGCCTCAGCCAAGTTCACCTTTTCATTCCCAAATTCCTTCACCAGTTCCAGCTGGCTACGCTGCATGTTACTTCCTCACCAGCGATGGGCAGTTGCCAGAGGCAGCTACCAGCTGGCAGAGGTCCACACACCCCAGCAGACAAAGGGAGTGAGGGGGGAGCCCTCTGGAAGGAAGCAAAAGTTGTACAAGTTAGTTATTGCAGAGCCACAGCTATTTATAAAGCTTGGCTGGCAGTGAAGGAAGGAGAAAAGCTGTGGGTAGGGCCTGTGGAGCCAGCAAGGCAGCTCTGTGCTCCCCTGCTATGGCTGAACGGTGCAGCACGTCAGGCTCACAGCTTCAGCCACGGCATTTCCCCCACCTAAGATAGTCATTTTGCTACCTAAGGTAAAAAGACCATCTGCTTGTGCCTTGTGCTTGTACTATGGCATAGCTGTGGTGGGTGGGGAAGGCTGGAGTCCATGAGGGAGGCAGGAGGCTGTGGGGCAGGAGGCTGTGGGGCAGGAGAGGGATGGTGCTGGCTGCAGTGCTTGGCACAGGCAGCCCTGGCACATGCTGCTGCTCATTGCCAAGAGGAGGGGAAAATTTGAAGAGTGGTCTCCTGCTCCCCCGATCTGATGGATGGGTCAACTTGTTAAACCCGTTTCAGCAGGTGAAAAAGATCTAGAGTCCATGCAGTGCATTTGCTGCTATACAGTTGCAATAGGAAAAGCGAGAAAAAGGTGTGTTGTGTTTCTTTCCATCCTGCCTTATTTCCTCTCCTCCCCCTTGCTCTCTTATCTGTCCATGTAACACAACAGATGTTTTCCATAGGATAATGAGTGGGCATGAAGCTAGGGTAACAAGGCAATTTCCTGGGCACTACACAATCTCTTTATTTCCTGATTCCCCACCATAACCACTGCTGGAAACAGTGCTGTAGGCACAGCTTTCCAGGCTGAATGATTCTGAGCTGGTCCCTTGCTGTGACAAAGGGAAATCTGTCTCTGAGGAGCAAAAAGGAGTCTTATCCCCTCCCTACATCTGTGGGACAGCTTACACCCCCTTCCACCTCACCGGCTGCTAACTGCCTCAAAATCACGTGTTGACACAGGTTTCCTTGTATGTTCTTACCTGGTATCTATGAATTTACCTTCCCTAAGCTGTAGCTGGGAGAGGACTCACGCCGGCAGGGAGGCACGTGTCGTTTCATCACCTTCACTGGGGCGGCAGGGAGGCTGCTGCTGTGGCAGCATGGCCTGCAGCATTCAGCAGCTGAGGAGCTCGTAAGAAGATCCACTCAGAACAACCTCTGGAAACCATCTCATGCCAGCCACAGCGATACAACCTCCTACTAATTGGTTATGCAAATCCATGGATAGAATTAAGGAACCTGATAATTAACTGCACCCTCCCAAGCATCCCATCTGGGTGGCATACTGGCCTACCACCATGCTTCCTTATTTAAACAGCCCCCGCCCAAACCTCTCAAATGCTTCATGGAGAGTTGGGCTTCACAGTAGAAGCCCAGCAGGAACATCAGTGTGCTTCAGGGTGCGTAAGCAAAGGTGAATAAACAAGCAGAGAAGAGGGGTAGGCAGCAGGTCTTGTGTGGATTTGGTGTGATTTCCCCTTTGCCACAAATACTCTTCCACTTCCCTTCTCTGCCCCTAGAAATAGAAAAGAGGAGGGTACAATCAAGGGATTGAGCATAAAGGAAGGATAAAGAAAACAAGGCAGACAAAGCCCCTGAAGATCTCACGTGGACCACAACAAGAACACAGCTGCTTGTCAGTCTGCTGGGCTGAATTCTGGGGAAAATATTCACACGGATGAAATTCTGGGAAAGTGAAATGGAGATGCACTGCTAAGGGGGTTGCTCCGCCCTCAAGATCTTCATCTTACGGGCTCCTGGTTTCTCCAGCAAGCAAGAATAGCCAGACCTTTGCCTACTCATCAATTCTGAAAACCAGTCATTCTTAATTTAAACAAAGACTTCTGCCTCGTCCAGGCCACTTTTTCCAGCTGCAGTGGTTGACACGTATTTGGAAAATTTCTGCAGCCAGCACGTGTTTGTCTTCTCACACTCTCAAAAATGATTGTGCTGGAGGAAGGAAGCCTCCCCCTCTGTTGCCCCCTCCAGCTGGAAAATCACCTCTAATCTGACTGTCCTTTTTCCTGCTGTGTATCTTGCCAATTAAAACTGGGTCGTTATTAACTGCAAATAACGTGGCTAAGCCTTTGGTCATTTTTTTTCCCTAGTTTAATGCTCATTCTGCCCATGATCCTGTGTTTGGCTTGTAGTTTGCATCTCATAATCAGCTCAGCCCTCTCTCATTTCACCCTCAGTTCTTGCTTACTCTCAGCTTTCCTCCGGCTCTGCCAGGCATCTGCCATGTCATTTTGTTCCTGCTGTTTTCATATGCGATGGGTGAATGGACTCATTTCCCATCGCACTGGAGATATTTAAACTCTGTTGGGTACTTGGAGGGCCTGTGTTCACTCCGCTACGTACTGCATGTTGAGGACATATGCATACGCCACCTGGACACATGCACCTGCTTGAGCTAGAGCCTCGTTTGCTTATTTTGGCTTCCAGGATTTGTATTCTCACATTGCTGTTTGACTGCGCAACACAAAAATACCGTCAGCATATAGCGGACAGGACCAGCTCCAAGAAGTGGTCTGTTCATGGTGTAACCAGCTGCCGACAGCAGTGAGTGGGCAACTGGAGTGGGATTTGGCGGCTCCTGCTGACACCTCAGCAGCTGGCTGTTAAAGACTGCTCATTGGAAAAAGCTCTACATAACTATGGGCTCTGATGGTCTTGTTGGACCCATGGACCTCTGTTTTGGGAGCTTGATACTAGGTTCTCCCCTTACTGGCCAATCTTTATTTCACTCATCTGCTTCCTGTAGGTGCAGTTCTTGGACAAAACCACGAGTTTCTCCTTGGGTGGCATTAAATTCAGCAGTCGCCAGGAGCTAAACTTGCCCATAGTCTTTCATGGCCTTGCTCCTCTAGAGCTGAAGAACCCCTTCGTGTGCTGGAACTCAAACATGCCTTCTCTTTCTTACTGCAGAAGACAAAGCCTTTTAAAGTCTCCAAGGTTCCTTCCCACTCCCCTGCCACGTGCAGGCATGTGTAGAGGTGGTGATGTGTCTGCACATCTTTCCAATTAGAGCGCAAACTCTTCTGGGTTGTTTGACATTGCAAGGAAGAGCTGGCTCCTGTGGGGAGACTGTGGTCCACAGGAGCCCTGTGGCATTGCTGCTCTCTTTCCTTGACATGTGCAGGGCTCCACGTGGAGTTTTGTGCATCTTTTTCTCAAGCTCGGTGTTACAGTAGAAACACACAGATGCTACGTGGCTGGCAAAACAGTCTCAGACTCTTTTCCCTCTGGTGACTTCCCACTCTCAGCTTCTGGTGAGAGTGTGCACTGGTGGGAGCTGCCCTGAGTGCCAAGGTACAGAAGGACAACTCTTTTCTGAAGAAAGCGGCTTGTTGTGTAGCGCCTGGAGGCTCTTTGAGATCTTTCTCATCTGTGTGTTCACCAGCTTCCCACTTTCCCCCACGTTTCACAGTGCCCCTGGGCAGAAGGAGGTTGAGCACTGAGGGCATTGTATTTCGGAGTGTGCTGTGCCCCCTTTATACTAACGTATGCTCGAGACTCATGTGGTGATAGGATGTCACCAAAGCCATTGCAAGGGCTAAAACTGTTCCTAGACAAAGTAACAGGGCCATAAGCCTACATCTCCAATGAGTGGAAAATGGCTTTCCTTTTACATTAAGGTCACAAGTGACAAGCCTGCCTCTGCTTGCCTGCACCTTCCTGGGGCAGAGGCTGTGTAGGTGGTGTCCTCTCCTTGTGCGTGGCCTGTGGGATGAACCCTCATTTCACTCCTAGTAAAGGGAGACATGCAGCTGTGGGGTGAACTGTCATGAGCAATATGAAGTATGGGGGAGTCACCTCTATTTGAATTTGCTGTGTGCCATGATATATATAGGACACAGAGAACTGCATGCACCCAAGAGCCAGAATCTCCGCGTTTCACACAGTACAACGTACACCTTACTGGCACCCAAGCACGCTTCTGCCTAAACTTTTTTTTCTAGTTAACAGTCATTTACAGAATGTCCCTCATTTGTCCTCTGTCTTCAAAGCAACAGCTTTCCTAGCAGCAGCTGCTCAGACATGGGCCGTGGTGGGCAGAGGCGCTTGCTATTTCTGGCAGAACCATGTATGAACCATGGGCTATCTAAAGAGGCTGATGGTGCTGCCCGAGTACACAGACCTTTCCTTCACAGTTGCTGCACAACAATCAGTGTTCCTGATTTTGGGAAGCAGCTGCTTTCCACCACCCACTCAAGAAACATGAACTTCTGGTGCCATTCTAGGAAGTATGTTTCACGCAACTGATGTAGGTCCATCTTATCTCAGAGACTTATGTGTCTCTCTAAGACGGTCTCTTCCCCACCCCAGCGCGGGCTGGATGTATCCCTGAACTAAAGAACACAACTTCATTCAGAGACCACAATACAGATTTGCCTTTTCCCTTCATGTTTCTCTAGCAACTCTTCCAAATTTTGGCTGGAAAAAAAAAATGTGGCAAGATACCACTGCTGGAATGTGGGATGCCATAGCCCACTGTCCGCAAACACCACATCCAATGGGACCAGAGCACAGAGCACTGAACTGAACTTTGTGTGCTCAGCTTTCTGCATTCCTGTTTGCACATTTCATCTGAGGGCTGAGCGAACTGTCTCTGGGTACACGCACTTCATGCTGACCACTGCGGGATGAGCACGTGTTCACCCTGCAGCTGGGTCCCTGTGGGCCACTGGCGGGGCAGTCCCAGTGGAGGTGTGTGTGTGGTGATCCATTACCCATCCCATCACTGGCAGTGCCAGAAAAGGACCCTCGAGCCAAAGAGGGTCTCAAAGCTCTCAGAAGTGACCAGAATGCAGCAGCAGGTCTAAAAGACCCTATGGGCTGCTGAAATAGCCTCCAATGCTGTTGGTCCTGCCCTGTTTGTTGGCACCAGGTTCTGCTAAAAAAGAAAAAAACAAGACACAGGAAGCACCAACACGAGGTGGGAGAATCAAGACCTCAATCCAGTGTACTAGTAATACTTAGCACTGTACATCACTGTACTGTTACTTACAAACATTAACTAGTAAATCCTCACAACACCCCTGCGAGGTAGGGAAGTATTATTGTCCCCAGTGTACAGGTGGGGAAACCGAGGCACAGAGAGGCTAAGAGACTTGCCCAAGACCACGCAGCAAGGCATTGGCAGAGCTGACACCTGAATGGAGACGTCCCTGTCCCCCGCCCCACGCTGCCCCCACTGGATGATGTTTCCTCTCTGCAGATGGGGAACCCACAGGTCCCTTCTAAAAGCAATGCCTGGACTTGTTGCCTATTAATAATTTTTATTTGCCTTTAATGAATTATTTCACAGTTTTTCCCTCATACTGTACACCACGCTTTCACAGTCTGTTCAGCCTTCTGTGGTACCCCACAGCCTTCTCCTCTGGCACCGGGACAGCTTCGGGAGTATTGTAGGGTGCTCTGTGCTTTCATTAAGAAGATGTTTAGAAACAGTTTCACTGGCGTTGGATCGGGAGCATGTGAGCTCTCACTGGAGACGGATAGCACACACTGGAGAAGCAGGCAGGGGGAGCTGATGGTATAAAGGCATTTGCTGTCCCCTGTGAAATCGCCAGTGGTTCTCTTGGTTTCTTAGCTCTTCTAAGCTCCAGTGATCACTCAGAGTAGAAACTGTTTGTCTCCAACTTGCCTGCTCAGGAAGTAGTTGGGAGCTGCTTCCCTATGGGCAGTAAGCAGTCAGCTCGGGACCAGAGCGGTCCCCCGCACCGCCTACTGCAGGTGTGTGACACTGTCCTGGAACAAGGCTGGCTGTAGCCATTGTGCTCTCCTGCCACGGGGAAGGGGTATTACCATGGTTGGCAATGGTAACTGCTGCAGCCATATCCAGCGTCTGAGTCTCTTTTTTCACAACCGGGATTCCATGAAGAGCAAGGGAGAGTGGATGGATGAGGAGATGGGGATGAGGCAGAGCAAACAGGAAAATCCACCAAATGGGCTTCTGGGAAGGAAATGTTCCCCTTTGGACACTTCAGCTGAAGCGGCTTCATTTTCACAAGGCTTCTTTCTCTCTCTGGGAACATCTGCTGAGCTTCATCTCTGTCAGCTGGATATATCGTATGACATTGGTATCTGCAGGGAAAGAGCACACACACACACGTACAGCGGTTACAACTCTGTGTGAAGGACAGATACACCGCACCTCTCATCTGTGGTGCATCTCCTGCACCTGGGCTCCGGTGCTGCCTGTAGGAACAGCTCCAGTGGGAAGAGGCTATGAACCAAACCCTCTGAACCAAACCTCTCATGAAGTTCCTGGAGGCAGAAAACCATTGTTTCACCTCTGTAGAGAGCTGTGAGACCCCAGTACTGTGCAGGTGGTAAGCTCAGTCCTCTTTTTCCCTCCAGTGTTTCACTGTGCTAGCACAGCGCATACAACACGCGATCTTTGCTGTACCTCCTGGCCCTAGCAGGGAGGGAGCCATCCACCCGAGGCACAGGCTGATCTGCACGAGCGTGTGTCTCTAGACAGACCTCATGCCTCTGCAGCCAAGGTCACTCCTTCCTCAAATCACATTGATTTACTATCACAAAGGTTTGGCATCCACAGAGTAGCAAATGGTGTGTGGTACCAGAAGCAAGCAAGCATAAAAAATAACTGCTTTCACTTACGCATTAATTTTAAAATGGTTCTTTGCTGATAGCCATACTCAGAAGGCCAACCAGGGCCAGCATGGCCCATTATAAGTTATTATAGCTTCAGAAATCAATCTGAAGCACACTGCAGTCCACTCTGCCCTCAGTCAGAGAGCAATCTCATCTCCTCTTCATCCAAAGAGCAACATGCCCCACACCAGCTAGGAAATGCAAAGTGCTTGAGCTTCCAAAGATATGAGCACATTACTGGTAACATGCCCATTGCGAGCAAGTGTGGGTACTGCATCCACCACAGGAGTCGTGGGTGCAAAGTTTCCTCTAAAATTGAGAAGAGGACACCTCTGTTGTGCCCTCAGCTCAAGCGGAGGCCGTGGGAGATGGTTCAGCCTCCCTTTACGCAGAGCTCTCCACAGATGCACTGTGACAATGCTGTTGTGCCTTCCCAAGCTGTCTGTGGTGAGGGGGGTCTCTGGGCTGAGCCTTCTGCAGGTTCACCAGCATCATACCACTCACTTCCAGGGGTGGGATTCAGTGATTTACTTAGTTATCCCATTCAGAGAATCTTAGTGAAGCAAGGAGTTCTGCTGCCACTGGTGTTAGACAAGGAGCATCACCCCTCCCCAAGCTGGTAATACATCAGCACCTCACAGCAGCCTAATGAATTTTAAAGCAGCCTTTTTTAGAAAGCAGGATTGGTTTCAGTTGCACAGCCTCCAGGAGTGGAGCAGTTCAGCTGAGGGGCTGCCCCTGAGCATCTGGCCTTCCTGCACTGCCTGCTCTGCCCCTCCCGGCACCTGACAGCCTGCCACAGTGGGCACCCTCACTGCTGGGTTTCACAGCCAGAAGCCAGCCCAGCACAGGTGACAAGCAGGAGCAGAGGAGGCACCTTAGGAAATCACACCTGCCTGGGCCTGCAGGACTCTGTGGAGGTGAAGCCTCAGCAAGACCTGGGGCAGCAGAAGGCTGCCAGCTGCCTGTGGGCAAGGTGGCTCGCTGCTGATGGCACAGCTCTGCTCACCTGGGAGATTGCCACATGCACGGAAGCCAGGGGCAAAACAAGGTGCAGCTGACAGAGGGTGGGAGAAACTCTAATTGCAAGGTAGCTAAAAACCTCCCGGCAGGTTTAGGCATGTCCCATTTCCTCTTTGAGGGCTGCTGCTTTAGGGGAGAGGAGTAATGAGTAGTACTTAGCTTGCAGAAGAAAGGGAGCCCTGTCTTTTCCAAGTCTTTCCCTCCAAGCAATATTATGCCCCCTAGCTCTGTCTGCAGCATGTTCAAGCTGAAGGATGTTAGTCCAATTGTTTGAGTGAGGAGGTGTTGATGTGCAAATAACAGGTAAGGGCGGTTCAGGGGCTGGTCAGGCCCACACCAAGAGTTGTTGGTGATGCTGTAATGGCAGTGTGTTTCCTGGCTCCTGAGGCTATGCTTATGGCCTCCTGCTTCTTTCTGCAGCTTCAGGGCTTGTGGTTTACCTGTGGGGCAGACTGCCATGGCCTGGGCCTTGCTCCCAGGACTGGAGGGAGTCCTGAGTGTTAGAGCCAGCTCCCTTCATGCAGCACAGGAAGCAGGCCTGGTGCGTGCAGGCCCTCTGGCCCCACAGCAGCGCAGGGCTGGCAGGCTAACCACTTGTGTTTGGTGTTCCCAGGCCAACCTGTGGTCCTCTGCATCCCCAGTCAGTGGTCGCCTTGATGGTGTGGCCAGATCAGTGGGACAAAGCTGAGCACAGCTTGAAGGTAAGACGCATGCCAAATTTGTTATGCCCAAGCTCAGCTTTGTGAGGTGCAGCTTCAGCACGTAAATTTATGGAAGGCTGCTCTGCGCAGCTTAACAGAGGCTTTTCTCTCTCTTTCCAAGCTGTTCCTTAGTAAGGAGTGCTGTACAGTTATCTTGTGTTATTTCCATCTGCTTTTGTAATCATTTTCTTGTTTGTTTGGAGGTAGCATAAGAGCTCAGGCCAAACCCAGCCCTTGCCATTGACAGGCAATAAATAGCTATGAGGGATCTGCTGTGCTGACAGACCTGTAAAACCCTTTGCTAACTAATTCCTCTTTACCACTTAAAATTCCCCCCCACCAAAGAGACTAACTGCCAGTGATTTGTGCTATAACAGTCCTTATTAGAGAGAAAAAGGGGGGAAAAAAGAAGGATAGAACATGACTGTAATAATAACCAAGTGCTTTATCAGCGAGCTGAGTGATACCTCAGACAAAAGTAAAAGATCACATTTTGCAGATGGATGAAAATGGAGATGCTGAGTTACTCCAGGTCACATAACAGTATTCCTTGATAACATTACGTGGTTCCTACTGCTGTAACAGCCACATCCTTTATTGCTGCATATATTTGCTTCTTCCCCCCTGAATACCCTGCAAGTTCTCAACAAAAATAAATAAAACAGTGCAGCGATGGCCTTGGATGGCCTGACAATAAGAGGAAAGAGTCTCTGATGCAGAGCTGAAGGCCAAAACTGTTCCTGTATACATTAAGGGCCTTTAGGGACAGTTTCTGGTATGTCTTTGCAGCAAACAGTGGTATTTGAAGCTGTTGCTGTTGAATGCATTAATATTTATTTCAAGAAGGAATGAGGAACACCAAATAAATAGTATCACTGAGGGGGGGGGGGGGGGCAAAAAAAAAC
>WBMW01005934.1:1814902-1838648 GCA_013396635.1 Penelope pileata
GGAACAAAAATACCATCTTAAAAATAGGAGAAAAGTGGTTCAGCTAGAAGGACTTTCTCACATCTGAGCCTTATCAAAGCCTCAAGGTTAAGATAACTTCTTATTTTCCTCTGACTGCATTTTTTTTTTTTTTTTTTTTTNGCTCCCTATTCCCTGGTTCTGGCATGGGCTGAAAGCAGAAGGGCACACTGTAAACTAAATAGGCTAAACTGAGCTTTTAAGCGCATTTGCTCAGCGAGTGTGGGGTGCGCAGCTGTGCTGTCAGACTGCCCAGAGCCTGGGGGCCAAGCATGGCAGATGGGACCAGGAGCCTGTGCGGGAAGTGGAAGGGGAATGGGATCCCAGTGCTCCTCCAGGACACTGTCACGGCAGGAGCCCAGCAGGACCAGTGCCTACAGGGCACTGCACACAGCCAGCCCTGACCACCCCGCTCATCTCCTCTAGCTCAGTGCACGCCAGCACCACCATGCTCGCTCCTGTTCTGCGCCCACCTCTCACTCTGCGCTCGCATGTCTGGGTGGAAGAGCTGCTCTGTGGGGATTCCCTTGCATGTGGCTTTCATTGGGCTTTCTTGTGGTCCTTTAACGTTTCCTCAAGTCTTGTACTGAAATCAGAAATGGTTTGAACAGTGTGGTTTTATCTCCTGATCAGGCAGTTTGTTGAAAAATGAAAGCACCACCTCTGCAGTGTGGCCTTCTACTCCCCTTCTGAGTTTGGGTAGGTTAGTGTAGGTTAGGTTGTTTGGGTATACAATTTGTTTGCTGCCCCGAATGAATTACTTTGGTTTTGGATGTGTGGATGACAGGTTCTTGAACGGGTGCGTGACTGACTTCATAGTGTGAGCTGAAGTATCCTAATGAATGCTTTTTGAGTTGCTGCCTCTCTGATCAGTGGAAAATGCAACCCCTTCACTGAGATGGTGGAAGGCATGGCTGTTGGGACTACAAACAGTCTCCTGGTTTTGCTAAACTGGAAAAGTTTGTTCTCATTCATAAAATGTAACGGTCGGGATGCACTCTTCCCCATCCTGCTTCCTTCTCCAAAAATAAGACAGGGAAGGAAGGAGGTAGGATCCCTTCCACACAGGTGGCATTGGAGTGGTGCTGGTACCCCCCAGCCTGTGCTGCGGCCTCTGCACTGAGCAGCAGCTAACAACTTCAGGCAGTCAGTGCAAGCTCGCTGCCCTAGCAGGGAATCCTTGACAGAAGTAGGACTAAGGATACAGTGAGTCGTGCCCATCTCTGTGGAAATCAATGAAATCAAATCAGGGACAAAGTCTTGTGAAAAGAAATGCAAAGGAACTCAGCGTGAAGCCCCACTCCTGCTCCCCATACCTGTTGGCTGGCGAGATCTTGCCTCTTTCAAGTAGTAGAGTGCCTTGTTGTAGTCACCCAGGTGGTAAAACGCAACTCCTGACCGGTAGAGTGCCTTGAAGTTCTCTCCTTCTTTCTGCAGCACCTTCAGGCAGTACTCCTTGACGCGCTCGTAGTTCACCAGCTCGGCCTGGAGCAGGCAGGCTGCAGGGGACAGGGAGAGAGACAGCAGGGCACGTTACAGCTGCCTTTCTGCTCCTGCAATCTGCACGGGCAAAGAGAGCAGCCCAGGTGAGGGCAATGACTCAGAGTCATGATTCAGAACGGGTGCAGTCATACACATTGTTTGCCAGATCTGATTGTTCACCATTTAAATACCAATGCTTCTATTTCTGGCACTTCAGACTGATGGGATTGTTTGTGCTGGGGGGAGAGAGGGAGAACATAAACATCCCCCCCTCAGAGCCAGAGCTCCCCGTGATCTCCTGGCAGTGACTGCCTTAGCCTATAGTAAAATCACTTCAGTGAGGAGCAGGGCTCAGGAAAGTACAAAAAAGGAGGTCAAAAAAATAGTTATCTGGTAAGGGAAAAAAGCAGACTAAACTAGATCAGATTTTGTATTGGTCTTAATGATCCAAGGGTGCTGAGTTTACAAATACAATGTATTTCCTTTTATGCAGGAACTCCTATTTGGAGTCCTTCTGTAGGAAGAAACGAGGGTCCCTGCTCTGTTGGAATGTGCTGCTGGTAAACCAGAGGCACCTGGAGCTACAACACAGGCAAAAAAAATGTGCTAGGCTGTGTGCTTTTTGCTAAGTATTGCAACAAAAGTTCAGTGCAAGAGGTCAGTTCTGCAAATGTCCTAAAGGAAAAGGTAAACGGGTGAAGAAAGAGCCCACTGAGGGCTCTGTGCTGAAGGACAGCTGCTGCATAGGTGTCAGGGAGCTGAAGCAAATCCCCATAGTGAGTTTCCCCCACTGAGGTGTGTAATAATGAGGAGATCCCTGGGACATGCCTTACAGCTGGCATGCTGGATGTGCCTCTGGGGCTTACTGCAGTGCTCACTTTGGGCTCAGCTTCTTTAGGCTTATTGGGGAACACCGATGAGAATAGGACACGTTGAAGCCACAGTTCTATGGGAAACAAAGAAAGCTGTGCTGTTCAGAAGCTCTTCTGGTGCTGCAACCCAAGGCAACTTTGGGAATGACATGATCTGGGGAGGAGGGAAGGAAGGCCGGATGCTGCTGCAAGGATCGGTTCAGAGGCTGGCAATGGCAAGTGCCAGGGCATGGAGGGAAATTTCCCCTAGCAGGTGGTGTTACTCAGTGTGTCTCTGGCAAGGAGGAGACTCACTGCTCCTGGAAATCCAAGTCGTCACTGTTCACGTGTCACCCTTGAACAGCCAGACTTCATTTTTTGCATAGTAACTGTGGCTGAGAGGATTCAGTGCTGGGTCAGGAAAATGACACAGTTCTTGATCCCTGTTCTGCTGCACCCCTAAAGTAAGCCCCGTGCCCTCTCTGTAGCTCACTTTACGTTTCATGGACAGGAGGGTGGCCTAGGTGACTTCCAGAGACTCCTTCCAACCTGAATTACTCTGAGCCTATGAACGGTTAACATGGGTGGAATGCATTCCCAACCCAAGCATACATGTAAAACATAACTGACTGGAAATGACTACAAACAGCCTTTTACTAGTAGAGAACTGATGGTACAGACGTTGAGCAAGGACTGCAGAACTAGTCCTGCTGCTGGTCTGTTTGGTCTAGTGACACAGTATTTACTGATCAGATCTTTGTTCCATTTGCTTTAATGATGGACTTTCAATGTATTTTAATAGCTCCTGACATTGAAGTGTATAGATATTAGAAAGGCATCTGGCTGCTCGCTAATGATTGCCGGTTAATAAAACCCATACATTTCTAAAAGCTTAGTGGCATTTCCTTACCTGGAGTTTGTCCCTTCCTATTTGTCAAACATTGATTTTTCTCACTCTATTTCTAATGGACCTTGAAAAGACTGTGCTTTGTTTTCCTTTATTTTTCAAAGCTATTAAAAAGATGGCTGTGTAAATTTACTGCTGGCTTCACAGCCCTGGAAACAGGATTGCTTTGTTTGTCTGCTGACCAGTAGCATGTACAGCAGTGGCAGCAGCACTGAGCACGCTGCCAATCTGATCCAGTCTTTCACGTCCTGGAAAACTGCCTTGCAGAGCAACTAGATGGGGGATTTCAGGCTGTTTGTTTACTACTTGGTATTTCCAGCTATAGTCATATAAGTTCTGAAAATGACAGGCAGTCAGATGGTGCATATTACCTCAGTAATTCCATATCAGACTTGCTTCATGGATTAGTTTAAAAGAAAAGTATCCCAAATACTGCTAATTCATAAGCCCAAATGGACTTCCAAAGATCTTGCTGGGTTCTTTCTGTGGCTCACATTCACAGTAAAGGTTCTGCAAGGCATTGTTTGCAACTGTGCATATGGCTGAGAAAAGTCAGTGCCACATGGCTAGCAGGAGAGATGTGTGTTTATCGGAACAAAATGAGCAGATGGATGTGCAGGAAACAGCTATGCTGGGGGAGCTGGCCATTTGGAGAGCCAGTGTTGGAAGTGGCTGTTGAAAACGAACCTGGAGGGAGAACCTCACTTAAATATTTAGAGGGGTGTGCTTTCAACTCTTGGTGCACTGAAATGACCTTAATGGACCGTGATTCAATGCACACATTCAGGCTGTTAGTAATTCCGCTTTCAAAAATGAAGATATATGACACCCTTGTATTCCTATCTAATTCAGTCAGGAGAGAATTGTTTTGAAAAATGTTATTTCTCTAAACAGACTTGTGCATCTCTAGCTGGAAGTGTTTGTTTATCACATCAAACACCTCATCACCCTCCTTTTCTGTTCTTAATAGGCCCCCAGTGAATCCTTCTGAGGAACAGAGCACACTCAGACTGCGTCAAGAAGGGTTTATCCAGCTCCTCCTGCTTTCTTGAAAGTGAATGGACTTGATCCCACACAGCACCATCTCTAATAACTCTTTGGCAATTAGAAGGGTGCCCTTCACAGGCAGACGCAATCCTACAGTCGCCCAGTCCCTGCAGGTCTCATTATCAGTGCAAAGCAGCATCAACTGGATACAGCTCTCCAGATGAGAAATTAGGGTGTTCCATTTTCCCTCAGTGTGTGATTAGTCCATCATACTTGGTTTAATTCTCAATTTGGTAACTGATTTATTGGGTCAGCTTGACCAACAACTAACTCCTAATTTTTAAAACTATGTAAATCTAATGACATTCAACAAGGCCAAGTGTAAGGTGTTGCACTTGGGTTGGGGCAATCCCAGATGTATACAGATGGGGAGAAGAACTCCTTGAGAGCAGCCCTGCTGAGAAGGACTTTAAGGTTCTGGTGGATGAAAAGCTGGACATGAGCCAGTAGTGTGTGCTTGCAGCCCTGAAGGTCAATGGTATCCTGAGCTGCATCACAAGAGGGGTGGCAGCGGGGAGAAGGAGGGGATTGTCCCCCGCTGCTCTGCTCTTGTGAGGCATCATCTGGAGCACTGCATCCGGGTCTGGGGACCCCAATACATGAAAGATGTGGAGCTGTTGGAGAGGGTCCAGAGGAGGCCACAGAGATGATCAGAGGGCTGGAACACCTCTGCTATGGAGACAGGCTGAGGAGCTGGGCTTGTTCAGCCTGGAAAGGAGAAGGCTCCAGGGAGACCTCATTGTGGCCTTCCTGTTCTTGAGGGGAGCTTGAGGAGAGCAGGACAGAGACTGAATTTTTTACATGGTCTGACAGCGATAGGATGATGGGGAATGGTTTTAAACTGAAAGAGGGGAGATTCAGATTAGATATTCAGAAGAAATTCTTTACTCAGAGGGGGATGAGGCACTGGCACAGGCTGCCCAGAGAAGCTGTGGATGCCCCATCCCTGGAGGTGTTCAAGGCCAGGTTGAGGGGGCCCTGGGCAGCCTGATCCAGTGGCTGGTAACCCTGTCCATGGCAGGGGTTTGGAACTGGATGGTCTTTAAGGTTGCTTCTAATCCAAGCCATTCTATGACATATGTCACACTGTGACAAAGAGCCCCTCTTTGCTTTAAAATAAGCCATTTTGAAACTACTGGGTGAATTGTGCTATGGGGGCGGGGAGAGGAAAGTTACCCTGTTTAGCTTCAGTGAAGAGTCCCTGTCCATCTTACTTCCCAGCTCAGTGTTGATGTTTAGGCAATGAAACAGGATATGGGGCTGCTTTTCTTAAGAAGAGTGTGAAACCCAGGTTTCTAAGTTGTTAATTCCTTGCCTAAATCTATGCCAGCCAGCCCTGAGTTGCAACTGTTTTGAGAGGTGCGGTACAGGTCTGGTATCAGATGATGGTACGGTTTGAGATAACTTGCATGCCCCTGCTCAGCACCAGGTCGGGTGAATCAACAATTAGAACACCTGTAAGCCAAAATACCTCTATCTATGCCTTTATCTGTTACCAGTAGCTGTGGAAAGCAGTGGTGGGAAGTTTTAACCAACATCCTGGCAGTCTAGAGGTTTGGTTTCTACTTTATTGTATCCTCTTGATTTTTAATTCTGGCATATCTTTTAGGAAGATACCTAGGCTTGACAGGTGCCAGTGAGAAAGAACCCAATACAGCCCTCTTTCCCAAAAATTGTCATTGTTTAAGAACTGTCACTAAATTTCTTTTTTTCTGTTTAGCTTCAGCTACTAGCTACTGATTTTGTTGTTGTTACGCCTTTGTCTACTATCCTGAAAAGCTGTTTGCTCCTTGCATCAATACACTGAAACTCTGATAAAGTCACTCCTTCATTTTCCCTTTAATAGCCTGCATAAAGAGTTTCTGGAGTTGCTTAGTAAAACAAAGACAAACATTTTTAAGCTTTCATCACTTTTACAGCTGTTCTCTGAGCTCCCCAAAGTTCAACTGAAAATGCTGTCGGTGAGCCTCTCACCAGAGAATGCTCTCCTACTCGCAAGCCTCCCCTTGTTATGCAAATAGCTCCATTTGGCCCAAACGTCTGGCTTCTAATTTTGGCTGAGCCAAGAACTAAGCCTGGAAGAGGGATGTATGGGTTTTAAGACGGAGATTTTGAACAACAATATGAAAAGCCTTATGTACCTGGAAATCTTTGCCAAAGGGTAAATCTGCGTGCCAGAACACTCTTCCAGCCAGTTCTATACCAGCAGCCAAATTCCCACTGTAGGCAAGGCTCAAGATCTATCCATGTTACAGAAAAGTAAGCCGAATTACTGTGCAATGTTGGCATATCCCTGTCCTGTGGCAAGTTCTTTCAGTTCAGCACTTGCGTTACTCCTAACAGGAATTCCATTTACAGCTTTTCTGGGGAATGAAAATGCCCTGGCCCTTCAGGAATGTCTTGGCTTTCAAGTTCATATTCCAAAGTCCAGCCCTCTTTGCAGTTTGCTGTCACTCAGGTATGCTGGTAGCACTACCTGCTTTTAAGATTGCCTTCTTTCTTCCACTGCAGAGGAGAATCAACCGCTTATAAATTTGTTGGTCTCCCAAGTTTTCGTACTAAAACATTCCATATGCGATGTCTGCTTTTGGAGAATGTCAGCCAAAACTGTTCAGGTATTTTTGAAAATCAGGCTATGGAAACACATCTTATTTTTCCCTTGTTAAAATCTCTGGTGACTGCCTCTTTGGATTTGTCTCATGTCCTCTCATCTTTTGGCTTTGCAAACTGAAATCTGGCAGATACCATTTGTGTCAAGCAGGTGCCTTCTGTTACCCTGGGGTAATCTAGAGCTGGCCAACTGATAACTTTCTGAAAATAAAACCAACAGAGTACAGCTTCTAGTACTCGGTAGAGGCACCTTACAATTTGAATCCTTGTGTCTACCTTGGGCACAATGTCATCTAGGAAAAAGTAGGGATTTGGAAACTTAGCATGAAACTTTTCTTATTGGCTCACTGATAATGAGAACAAGGAATAGCAGAAAGTGTAAACCAAGCTGAGAAACCAAGCCTTGTCTTACCTATGACAGAGGTAGGGAGACTGATGCTGGCAAGGAAGGGAGGCTGGGGCTGAGAGCTGTGTGGGGATGGAGACAAAACTGTCTCCTGTGGTTACCTGAGGTCTACTGAGGAGGCCAAGACTGGGGGCAGAAGTGGAGATGAGAGTTTGGGACAAGGTGCTGATGATGTAGAGGCACAGGGCAGCTAGCCTGAGCACCAAGGAGCACTTACAGCAGTGAAATTGAAGCACAGATGGCTGGTCTCCCTGCATAGCAGCAGCTCCTCTAGCAGAGGGCTAACCCACCTTTGCATTCCTGCTCTGAATCGCCTTTCTCCGCTCATTGTACTCACGGAGGGATACTAACCTGCAATGCTTAAAGCTGGCCTTTGCAAGTATCCCTTGAAGACTATGAGTTTTAAGCAAGAGCTAATAGTCTTGTGACTGAACCACTCTCAGACACCTACATGAGTGTCTCAATCCAAATGACTTCTGTTTTCTACCCCTTACTGAGAATCTAGATAGTAATTGATCTGCCTTCCAAAAAAAAGTATGTGTGTTTGGCTCACTTTGAGGAGCTTGCTATGAAGTGAGCAGGACAAACCACTCTTCTACAACAACAAACAAACAAAACCACAAACCAGCATGTATAGATTTGGTTGGTTTCAAAGCAGAGAGAAGTGTCTTACTAAACCCATTACTGTTCAAGCCTGACATAGATATCTCTCTACTGTACTTATTCTTGACTCTACCACTGGAGTTTAACAGCCTATGTGTGGATTATTACTTCTTAGCAAGTGCTAGGTACTCCAACCACTACAAACTCAATGTGTATTTCACAAACAGACAGTGTCATTCCCAGAAATAACCATGATTAAACTCTGCAAAATACTTTGCTTTCTGATATGATCTCACCCTAAGTATAGCAGCCAACAGCTCACTTAAAATCTGTTTAAATTACAGGAAGATGGAACATATTCTTGTTCTATTTTGGAAAATGTGATTGATGCTTTGATATAACTACTTCAGGGTTTTATTCTGACATATAATTAAGACCTTGATGTATCATTGAGCAGGCTTTGTCCTCGTATCTCTTAAAGACTCACAATAATAGGGAAGACTGAGAGTGTCGTAACACTTCTCTTACTTCAGAAGGCTTGGCATCCTTCATGGTGATGCTCTTCCTCAGAGAAGAAAAAACACGATAGTGATAAGTTTTGGTTTGACTTACGTCTTTAGGAAGAAATATCATTGGACTGTAACAAGAGAAAAATTATATTTGAAAAAACAACGTGCTTGTTTTGGAACAGACATCAATCTTCTAACCATGCTGCTGATGGATGTATCATTAACCTCTGTGCATGGCAGTCTGTGAATATAAGAGCATTTGGGGTATATGGTGTCCACTGGAGGAAGTAAAGAGGATACCATTAGTAAATGGCATTGAGAATTTCAGTCATGTGTTAGTGATTCAAATCATAATTAAATTCTAATATTAGTTAAAATATCTTTCATGAAATGATGCTGAAGATGAAACGCATTATCTGAGATTAAAGCCACCTTGGAATTAAGATACTGTGATTTTAATGCACAGCACAAAAAGATCTAGACTATTGAAATACTTTGATCCAAATATCTCTGAAATTGATGTTAGTGATCTTGAAGGTACAGACTGCACAGGAAACATACGGATGGCACAGCCCAATCTTTAACCTGTTTTAACCTGTGTTAAACTTTGATCCTGACTGGCACTGAAAGGAGCTGTGCAACATGAAGGAATGTAAAAAACCTACACCAAGGGAACAGAGCTGGTTATTAAGCATCCAAATCTGCACCAAGCCCCCTGCATGCTGTGCCTTTTAAGAATGCAGCCCAGCATTCCTCCAAACGGGATGTTCAGAAGCACCTTTTTTCAGAGAAATGCTGCACACAGTTTCATTACAGGGCTGAGACACTAATAAGAATCTACAGTTTCCAAACAATCTCTTCCATGAAATATTTCTCTTTTCTCTATAGTTCAAGCTTGCAAACAAAGAGGATTTTCTGGCTTCTCACCAATAAGAAACTAATTATAGACAGCTTGATAATGTCTGGCAATAATCTGATCATCTGACTCTTAGTTCCCGGACACCCTAAATGGGGTGAAAAGGGAATACCAGAACGACAGTACAACTTTCCAGCCAGTGGCTCTCATTTATTCCTTTCCAGGTACCAAAAAGGCCTAAATATGCCCGTATGTTTCTACTTGCAGAGAAATGTGTGGCAAATTAAAATCCAAACTGTATGACAGACTGTTTATCTCTGTAGGGAGGGATTAATGCTAAATGAGGTGTAGATCCACAAATGTTTGGAGAGCCCGAAGAGCCACCTCTTCCAAGCTGCCTTCCCCTTCTTCTCAGCCTGACTTTCAACTTACAGACAGATGGCACCTGTTCCTCCCTTTCTGCCTTCTCAGCCATGCTTTCAACACACAGCTGTCTCCTTCAGTGCTCTGGAGTCCTTTGTACCTCTTGGAGAAGAAGGACCCTGACTTCACAGTACAAAAGTATGTCCAGAACAGAGACATTAAGAGTGACTAAAGCATGCTGATGCTTCCACCATCATCCAGGTCAAGAAGCATCTAGCAGCTCTCAAAGGAGCTGCTAAGCCTGTGCATCAGGCTTTCTATGGCTGGCAGCCCACCCTAGGACTATGCCTGTTGCCATCCTTTTCAGGGGCTTGGAGAGCACGGGGCTGATAACAAGGAGATAAGTAACAACTAATGTGAGCTGTCAGAACAAATCAGTTTAATTTCAGTCTGTGATAGGGAGATCAATCTTGAAGATAACAGAGAAATAGTAGATGTTACATATCCTGGCTTTTACACTAGTCAAATGACAAATTCTAGTGACATTTTCTTAAGCAAATTGAAGGAGAACAGTCTAAATGAATAGACTTAACACTGTTATCAAAGAGGAAGGCGATATTAAGTAAGGTTTGCACTGATCTGTCCCAGGCCCCATGGCATTTGGTACCTTCAATAAAGACCTAAATGACAGACTGCAGAATGCCTTGTCAATTTTGTGCACTGGAAAACAGGGCCAGAAGTCCAAAGGTTCCCCGCAGACTGGAGTAGTGTCCTAACAAAAATAAGATGTGAACCGGAAGGAGCCAGTGAAAGGTGCTAAAATTGGGCAGGAAGCAAACAAAACCCACACTGGTACCGTGGGGAAACAATTGGTTGAAGAACAACTCTTCAAAAACTGATTTGAGGGGTGATGGGGATTACCTATTAAAGTCAGGAGGGCTATACTGTTAATGAAAAAGATGCTCATCAGCATGTATGAGAAGAAGTTTGCAAGAAATATGAGTGTTGTGTATAATTTTGGATAATAATCTTGCAAGGGAATGTAGATAGAAACTACAGGAGGTCCCTGACAATAATGACTGGTCCAGAGGATACAGAGCATATGCCCTAAAGAAGACAGTGAGGGAAGGCAGGCTTACAATTCTCACGTATGTAAAAAGAAAAAACCCTGTCATGTGAAATAGTGTATAAACAGGATACAATCTGTTCTTCTTCTTGTAATCATGAAGTGGAAAGAGGGCTCAAATTTCAGCAGGAAAGATTCTTACTAGGAAGAGCTTTCTAATGGTGAAAAGAGAGAAGCATTGAAGTAGACTGCTTGCAGAGGTTGTGGAGGATCTTAGCTTTGGAAGCGTGTAAGAACGGATTGTATAAGGAATATGCATTACCTGTACCCTTGCATCATGCAGGGGTATGGATGAAAGACTCCCGAATTCCTGTCCAGCTCTGCAGTCCCATTACTGATTGTGCTGTCATACCTGGAGCATGAACTTGGCTTTCCCAAGAGCCACCACAAATTGTTCATTCCTATCAGTGGGCTCTGCTGAAGATGTTGCTGTGATATCCTCCAAGCCAGACATCTGAATACATGAGCACTTAAGTAACAGCAGGCATGAGAAACTTCTGCCTTTGTGTTTATGTTCCCGTATCTCAGACTTTTCTAATTTCAAGAATGCAGTTTTTTAGAAGCGTTCATTATTTCAAAATGATTCTTAACTTACATTAAAGCAAATCTATGGTGATTTATGCTTTTTTTTTTGGTTACAAAATCCAGTGATACAACACAGAAGGCTTCCTCCAAAGGGCTGAACCTTTGGGAAGGGAAGAGTTTCTGCCAACTTTTCATCTGATTCTCATAGCTTCTGTTTTGAAAGAGTAGTCCTTCAAATTAACCCCAGTGGCTTACTGCAAAAGTCTTAGCTGGTAATAATGGTAGTGAAACCTAGGTGTCAAGTAAACAAGAAGTATTTTCTGAAGCCAAAATCTATCCCCAGCTGTCGATCAGCGAATCTTTATTCAACCAAAATAAAGACACAGTCTTCATATTGCACCTTCTAATCTCCATGCCTTTGATTTTCCCAGCCAGGTGATGTAGGAGCCAAGCCCTAGAAAACCATTGGTGGGACAAGAGCTTCAGTCAGCTTTTAACGCCTAAACAAGAGTCAGCTTATAATGCCTAGCTCATTTTGATTCTATAATCTCCATAAACACTTGCTCCTCTTGCAGCTACATGAGGAGAGATGGGAATCCCTTCTGTCTGCTTTTGCCAAGGCTGCTATTGTTATCTGCCAGGTTAAACCCCCTGGATGCTTCCTCCGCTCTGACTTCATATTTATCTTTATCTAGTAATCTTTGACCTGTCTGTATCTTTTAGAATCAGTACTCCCCTAGCCCAGTCTAGCCCAGTCTATTAATAAGGCTTTAGATACGTTTGACCTTCAGTTCTACTGTTCCAGTTGCTGTTTACTCCACCGCTCCTTTCTTGTTTGCTTTTGCCATGTCTTTCACCTTGCGCTGCTTCACACTCTCACTGCTGCATCTTCTCCACATCATATCCTTCCCTCTTTCTGCCCTCTGTTGCTATTCCCACTCATCAGAGGAATCCGGTCTCTTGGGTTGTTCTCATGAGGGAAAAGCCCACTCAATTTTATCAGAGATCATTGATATCAGATGGTGACAACAATCTGGTGAGAGCCTGCAGTTCAACAGCAGTCCGGCTCTAACAAGTGCAATCAAATGGTTTACAATTGTTACGAGAGGAAACCACAGGAACTACTACACAGTGAAATTAAGGCCTTAGTACAAAGATGGCTTTTGTAAACCCCACTGAGACAAGGAGGGTATTTCTGTATGTAGGGAGAATCTTAGGAGGGACTGATGGATCTCAAGCTGCATTCTCTGCTGAGGGCAAAGCCTCCCTTGCTCGGAGTG
This sequence comes from Penelope pileata, assembly GCA_013396635.1. Classification (NCBI taxonomy): domain Eukaryota; kingdom Metazoa; phylum Chordata; class Aves; order Galliformes; family Cracidae; genus Penelope; species Penelope pileata. Next base: position 1,827,486 of record WBMW01005934.1, read on the forward strand.
GCTTGCTGAATAAACAGCTGACAGCAGGAGTGTGAAGGCTCTCAAATGAAGTAGCTGACAGCTGCGCATGCCACGACCGCCTCAGGCCCGGCTTACTGGGGCACATTCAGCTGGGGCTGAGAGCTAGTGCTCCTTCCTGCGCCACGCGGCTGCTCCACATCTGTGCGCTGCGCCCCGCGGTGCTGAGCCACAGCTGGGACACGGGAAGCTGACGGCTGCAGGGCCAGCTAAGGGCTGGGGAGCGGGTTGGGCTGTCTGAGGGCAATGCCGTGTGCCTTCAGGCCATGTGCACGGTTGCTCTGAAAGTAATGCCTCCTATTTGTTTCCATGGAGACTACAACAGATGCAAAGAGCACAATCACATTCTTTGATAGAGCAAATTCTCATCTACAAAACACTTTTTCAGCATAGTCACCACCATTAGCTATGCCAGCGGTGAACAAGAGCCTGTATGCTGTGCTCCTAAAAATCTGCATGGCTGTCTGGAATGTGGCTTGTCTTCATGTCGCTGTCGCCACTGCTGAAATGCACCCCCCACCGCCTCACTGTGCTCACATCCACTGTTTGGGCTCCATAACATTCAGCAAGCATTGATGAATGTCAGTGGGTGCCATTTCTTCCTCATGGAGGAATTAAATTCCACCCCTTTGCCTCATCCACACTCCCATGTCAGATGCCATTGTGTCAGAGTGCCCCTCTGCTGCCATCTGTCACACAGCAACAAGATGCAATGGGATATTGGTGGGAAGGTTCAGCCTCTGCTGCCATACCACCAACATCCACCTCTGGTGTTGTAGGCCAACACAATAAAATAGGAGGCATTGCTTTCAGAGCAGCCCTCGTATAATTGATAGAGACTGATTTTTTTTTTTCATCCCTCCTGAAATCTCCCCAGCTGAAAAGCCTTACTGGCAAGAAGGAGAGATTAAATGGGGAGGAACATTTCTTTCATTAAAATAATAACCCAATCACGTGCGTAGCCCAAAGCCCTTCCATTTTAATGAGGTTCTGAAGTAGAAAGCAGCCTTTATGGCTGCTGTGGGAGGGACGGAGAGAACAAGAACTGACAGAGTCAGAGGCAGCTGATGCCCAAGTCAACTGTTTTCTTATTAATTGAAGAGGGAGAGGTAAAAATGAAAGCTCTCAAAACTTTATTTTCTGTAAAAATGGGCTGAACAAATGTACAAAGGGTGGTGTGTCAGCAGCACAGCTGGCTATGTCAGGCTGTGCCACCTGCCCGCACTCTGCCTGCCAATGCAAGCTGAGCTTAAGCATCCCCTTTTTGTGTGGTTGGGCCTCCAGTGTCCTTCCCTGCCCTGTTTATGCTTTATGATCTTAGCACCTCTGAGACATCTGCCTCTCCATCAAATCCAGCTAGTCAACAGGTTGGACAGATATTGAGAGGGGACTGACAGGCCAACCACAGCAAACAGACTTGCTTATGACTCATTTCCTCTGGAAATCAGGCTGAAAACAAATAAACTAGAGAGTGGTGATTCAGTGTATTATTTGCTTGAGAAAGCCAGGGTTTGAACTGTGCAGGAGCATAGGCCAGTCTTCTTACCAGATGCCTGCTCTTTAGGAACAAGCTGGAGCAAAGCGCTTCAGGTAAAGATCTCTGACTCTTCCCAAACCTTTCATAATCTAAGCAATGCACTGCTGGCAGTGGAAGACTGCGGTAGGACTGTGTCTGGGCTGAAGTATATGCAGGAGAACTAGCAGGGGAACTACCACCCCAGGTAAGGAGCTTGTTGTCAGACACCAGGAGCACAGGAACCACCGTGCTGGGTCAGCCCTCTGTCCTGACTGCGCCTTCTCGCTTCAGCTAGGGGATGTGAAGATAGACGGAAACGATACGATGGCTGAACAAGTTGAACTGGGTTCTGCTGACATGCGTATCGGACTGCTAATAGAGATCACTAGCAGAATGCCTCAGGAATTAATTTCACAATTGAGCTTCAGTGTTTTTGATAAAAGTAGGAGTGCCCCACTGGCACTGTGAAGTCGGAAGGCATTGTCAAAAAGGAAGAGGATGACGATGTTGTATAAAAAGACCCACGTGACGTGGTGGACAGCGTTAAATTTATTTGTGATGAACATCAGTAGTACAGAACTTAAACTCTCTGGATTTAAAGCAAGAATTTCTGCTAGAATCTGTGAGCTCGTGAGGTGGAATCGGCCAAAGAGGAAAAGGATGTGAATATGCTAGCTGGTCACAGGATGTCTGAGTCATTTATGTGACATGGCCACGGACAGGGAAATTAAAATCTCAGAAGCTTATTCATAAATCCAAACCAGTTAGCAGTCCTTCTCAAGCATGAAAATGTAATATTTGCTTTACAGTTTTTGTCCCATCTAATATAGCATTGCATGTTCTGATTAGTTAGGTGCCTAAGCTGCCTTTTCTAACCTTATTAGGTTCTTTAACTCCATGATACTTTCTGGCACTGTGCTCCAAGTTCATCAGCCCTGAGTTTTAAAAATTATTTTGTATTCATCTATTAATTTAATTTCCCCTCCACCCCACGAGCAAAGCTTCTGAGCTGCCTCAGTTTGAGCCACATCACAGTAGCTACAGAATGTGTAAGGGAAAGTGAGGATATTTTCTTTGTACTTCCAGTAGAGGTGAGGATCTTACGCTGCTCCAATTTCTTTGCAACATGAATGCACTACTGCGTCTTGAGCAATTAATCACTGCAAATCATTTAAGAGGCCGGTAATCTGGGATTTGAATTATGCTAGTATTTAAAAATATGGTGACTGAAGGAGGAGTTGAGGCTTAACTCCGCACCGTGCTGTTTGATGACAGAATCATTGCTAGAGGCATGGGATGGAGGATCTGATTTATCCTTCTGGAAATATGAGACCAAAAAAAAAAAGATGCTGTTGCAGAGCAATAGCTAGTGCTGACTTATGACGATCATCCAGGAATAATAGACTCCTTTCCACATGGTTCTGCTTGTGCAAGATTAACTGATGGCCTCCCCACGTAGCTCGTGTTTGGGAGAGGCTACAGCTATTGCAGTGAGCCCAGCAATTCTCTGAAAGAACGGAGGAAACACAGGTCTTTCTGTCCTTTCCTTCTCTGGGAGCAGGAGTGCAGGAGAGGAATGCAAACTCTCACAGCTTCTTCCCTGCAGCTGCCTGAAAGATTGTTCTTTATATCGTAAAGATGCTTTTCCTATCAGGGTGAATTTGTGGATTAGATGGTGACTGTGGGGACAGCACAGCACACTGGAGGTAGAAGTTTGTTAGTCACGCCAGCCCAGAATAGCCAAAGGACATGCTAAGAGTCTAACATAAATTTTCAAGTCCAGACACCTCCTCTGCCTTTAATTTGCTTTCAGGAGTAAATTTCTTCTCCCACACATCACACTGGGGCGTGTGCAGAACAAAGATATACTGGCGCTTTATTTTCTGTTCTCCCTTCCGTCTGCTTCAGGTAGCAGCAAACAGCTCTGCTGCCTGGAGTGGAGAGCAAAGTCTTCCAGGCTGGACCTAAGATAGGCAGTATCCAGCTGGGCTGAGCTGAAATCAGTCTGTGCACCTCAGGCTGAGCTTTAGAGGTGCATAAAACAGGTGGTGAATCTCCACCATTGCATGATGAGGTTCTACCAAGATAGCCTTCAGCCCTCTTGCTTTCCAGAACAAGGTGACTTCTAGCAAGGCAGATACCTCACTTGAGTTTCCTCAAGTAGGAAATGAGCCACTTAGAGCCTGATGTGGCCAGGCCAGAGTAACACCAGAGGCATGAAGGCTGACAGTTGTAATCAGGGCATCACAGGAGCTTTGGAATCAGAATTTGAGGAAAACTAGCTTGGTGGCTCTCAGCTGGCTAACCCAGCTGCTCCTTTCCAGCAGCTCCTAGGAAACTAGATCGACGGCTAGATTAGCAGAGTTTTGCTGCCTGCCACTCTGATATGAAAGGAGGTGCTGCTGCCGTTGATGCAGAACAATCTTCATGACAGCCACCTAAACTGGCAGCAAGGAAATGCAACAGACAGTGCTCCTGCTAAAGCAAGAAAGGGAATGCTGAGCAGCAGTGAGAAAAGTATTTGCTTTAGTAAGGCAGCGGATTTACCTGTCAAAAATGGATGAACTGGAGAAGACGTCACAGCAGAGATGAGTTTTAAAGAAAGCCAGGAAGAGAGAAAAGGTCCAGCCCACATTAACACACCACAGTTAAAATCAGCTCCAAGGAGTCAGGTGCTCCAAGGTGCTGCGGAGCAGAGCCTGAGAACTCGGGGGATGAGAGAGCCTCACTGGCAGAACAGGGACAGAGGCCTGGAAAGGGACAGAACTTCACCTAGGAGGTCAAAAAGTCTGCATTGCAACTGGGAGGGCCAGCAGAGGAAAGCAGGAGGGAAGGCACCGACTGTGTAAGCAGCCCCAACTCCTGAGCTGAGGGACATGATGGGAGAACTGGGCACACAGGACAAAGGCAAGGAGAAGCAGATGGTGCTATCCAGCCTATGAGCCTCAGGGTGATGGCATGTCAAGAATTTCAGAGAGTGAGGAGAATAGAGAGCATTTTGAAGTAAAGATCATGACATTAGCTATTGCCTATGGATAGTAACAGATGAGCTCTGGCACGTCAAGCTACGACAGATAAAATTATTGCTCTCAGCTGTCCCTTCTGCCATGGGTTATTGCAGAGAGAAAACGTGACTGTGTCTAATTCACTCCATGACTTGTCTCAGTATGGTTTCCAGCGTGGTCATAAACTCTTAACAGCTATACTGAGGTGAGACCTCTGCTCCAACCCACCTTCCAGGGCTGCCAAGCACAGCCACCTGGGCAAGTGTGTAGGAGCAGAGCCAGCCATAAGCCTTCTTACCTCCTCCCCACCTTGTGAGTGTGCCCCAGCTGAAGCTACCTCCAGCAGTTCCAGCAAAGCTTCCAGAACCTGCACTGAATCTATTGTCTTTGTTAAAGAAAAAGGAATAGAAACGCTCCAAGCCACCACAAGATTTACCTGCATTCATCTATCACTGTCTCATGTTTACTGTTTTCCATCCAAGATGCAGTGCAGAAATGAACAAAAGGAGACAGATTCCTGAGCAGCCATTAGTAACAACTTACTAGTTAATGATAGTTAATATTGACTCTTCAAAACGTTTTTAACCCTCAGTAACTGGTATGGTTACCCAAGTAAGCTGAAATCAAGATTAATAAACAGTTGTCTTCCTTCTTTATCACAGTTTCTCACCCATGAAGTAAGAGAACGCAGAAGAAAATAGCCAATAAATTTCCTCAAAGCCTCATTACATAGTTTCTCTCTTAATTTTGCTTCCCCAGTTTCATACTCTTTTGCATGCTATTTTCTGTAAGATGGCACAATGTCAAGAAGAAACCAGGACCTGGCAACATTTAGACATCACATGTTCTTTATACTCTTTTCTACTGCTGTTTCTTTCCTTGTGGCAATCTCCTTCATTGTGTGTGCGTTAGATCTCATCCTAAAACTCTCATATAAAATTTTCTGATGACCCTCCATACTTGGAGCAGCATCAGTTGTTCTGCTCACAGGACACTGATGGGGATCTGGGGCTGAGCTGCTGAACTGATAGGCGTTTCTAGGAGAGCGGCTGGAGAAGCAAGTCTGGAGTTGGGTTAGAAATTTCTGGGTCTGAGCCCAAGTGAACAGGAGGAAGGGAAGGATGCTCCACCTGCTGAACCACAGAGAGGTGGCCCAGCTCCCAGAAAAGAAGGTAACCATGGAGCTCATGGCTGTATTTAGCCAAGAGATTGGGAACCAGCTTTGATGTTCACATGAAGCTTTATTGAACCACCTGAACGATCTCCAGCACGGCACTGATGGAAATGTGGGGAGGTGTAAGAGGCTGTGACTCACCACAGGACTCCTGAGGGAGGAAACTCCAGGACATCACTTCAGAAGAAGATGGAGTAAAGCTGGCAGGAGGTGCTACTACAGACCTCTCAGAAAGCATACCAATGCACATCTCAAGGAGGAGAACAATCTGTAGTCTTTAGGTAAACAAATTAACCACTGCTCCGTGTTTCGGAAAAAGCTTTGTGATTTCTGACACCTCCTGCTTCAGCCCCTATGGTGAGCTGTAGCTACCCTGGGAAGCATCTCAGCTCACCACGACTGCAGCTCCCCAGAGCGGTCTGGCGAGGGGCTCTGCACCTTACCAACACCTTGTTTCAGGCAAATGGTGACAAGATCAGCCAGGACAGGTTTCTCCTTCGTGCAAAGGCAATTGGGCATGTGGCAGAAGTGGCTGCAAAGCCACCACCAGAGCCTCAAGTTTTGAAAAGGCTTGGAAAGAATGTGACATATAGAGAGAAAAATGCACCTCCTGCCTCAGCAAGAGAGATGCTGTCAGACACACCATTTAAATTTGGAAGTATTTCCATCCCATTCTCTCAATGTACAGCAAACTCCTCCCCGAGCAGAGGGTATTTTGTTCTCCAAAATAAAAGGGAATAGGTAAATACAGAGTAGTTTTACAGACTAATTCATGGCAATGGCTTCAAATCTCAGTTAAATATGTGCTGGGGTTTGGGCCTATCACTAAAATGCCTCCCAGTCACCTGCATTCATTCTCTGCTGCGACTGCACCTACGTGGAACAGGGATTGCATCAGGCCTGTAGAACAGATATTCCCATCACTCTGCTTGAGCATCTAAACCAAGAGTGTCAGAAAACTCCCACCTCAGTTAGCAAGAACGCAGCCACATCCTGCTTGCATTTGCTGCCGTCTCTTTTTCCCATGGCACGGCATCCTTACAGAGCGTGTTTTTTGTTGATGCAGCACAAAAAAAACCTTCACATCAAGCAACAATCCAAGACTGCTTTAACACCCACAGCAATGTGCCCTGGTAGAGTCTGTACTTGCTAACTGCTATATACTGGGATGGGATTTTAGCAGAGGTTCCTTCTGAGGAGTCCTAGTGGGTGGTCAGTGCAGACAAGTTTTAGCAGCTTTTCTCACACGCAGTCATATTTTCTCTTGGATTAAGGCTCCTCATCTCAGTGGGACTACTTGCTGAAGGCTGTACCACCGGTGTCTGTTGGGAGCAGTACCTGTGCCCCAGCCCAAGGGTGCTGGGAAGTTCCTGTGCCACTGGAAGTGCCCTGTTCTGTGGGACGGTCGCTGTGAGCTTTGCCTAGTCCCGAATGACACCTGGAGGCCAGGAGGCCAAATCTCACTGTCCAGGCTGAGACCCATCTTGGATGGCTACGCTTCGCAGTGCTCCACAGGTATGCGTGTCCTCTTGCCTAGGCTCCTGTACTAAACCAAGCATCCTTGAATGGAGATATAAACACGTTACATTTAATTGACATTCATGTTAATTAACGAAGCCTTCCTGCACTCCCAAGAGGTCATAAATGCAGATGTATACACTGAGGTTCAAAGAATGAAAAATTTGGTGAAGCTAACACAACGGGACAGCACACAGAGGCAGAATGAAACATCTCCATCTCCCAGCACCACTCCTCATCCCTGGTTCTGTCTCTGGTTCTGTTTTTCCTGCCAAGATTAGCTCGAGTATTTCTGCATGCTTAGGAAAACTGACAAAGCTTTGCTTATCACACGGCAATGTTCCCTCATAAAAAAACCCTTAAAACTATGCTTACCCTTGGCATTTTGCTGCTTCAGAAAGACTAGCACTTGTTTCTCTCCGCAGAGCAGACACAATCCTTTTGATCCTGTAAACTTTTGGGCAGAGTGCTGGAATAAATGATCGTTGCATTTACTGAGGATGGTGGTTGCATTTGTAGCAGGGAAGCAGTCCCTACCTGCTTGCAGTTCATAAGGCACTTAAGCTTCATCTACATCCGAGGTGCTGTATGAGTGGAAAGGAGCCTAGGACATGAGTGGTATTTGGCCAGCTTGTTTTTCTGCAGGCACTGTTCCCACATTCATCTTTATTTTCAAAGAACACAAACCACTGACTGGGGAAAACTCGGTTGAATGCGCCATCAGGATCGGATCGTGGTTCCTGTTCTTTCTTTCTCAAATGGGCTGAGAGAGGCAAAAAGAGGTCAAGTGACTTCCTCAAGGTCAGAGACCATCAGTGAGTCATAAAGAAATGACTGTGTGCCTCACAGTCCTGCATTCATTCTGCGATGCTCTGAGCTTCTGGCAGGATTTTTCTTTGTCTACCCCAGTGATTTCAGTGAGTCCTGACTGTGCTGCTGCCCTTGCATCTGGTGACATTTATCAGAGGGACTCAGGGTAAAAGGAAGGGCTCTGGGCTGGATTTTGAGATGTGAGGGCCAATCTCTTTAAGACGAAACTCTTGGGACCTACACTGCAGCCCACCTCGTAGCTTTGTGAAAGAAATGTGAGTGGCACTGCCAGTGGATGGCCAGTGGTGAAAATACTAGGCCAATTTAAAATTAAATTAAAAAAAAATAATCAGAAGAATTTACAAACCAGCAGGTGCTGGAATCCTCTGCAATGCGCTGAACAGTTTAGGTCTGGGGGTGCCACACAGCTCCACGAGCAGAAACTTGAGAAAATCCATCAAATATTGGGGGGCTCTGATTAACCTCAAGAGCAGGCCGTCCTGCCTCGCGGTATGAGAACTGCCTGATGAAGGGGCCCTGCAAGGACCCGTGCTGTGCTTCGCATTCTGCAAAGCAATAAATGCACTGACACAGTTCTGTGTTGGCCCACATGCTCTTACTCCTGTAATCAGATTAAAACAAAACCAGCTCCGGTTGTACTCCTCACCCTTAAGATTGCCCCAAACGCCCCTTGGGTGTGCATTTCTCACCTGCTTGTTTGGCTAAGTGCATTACAGCTCTAGCCGATGCGCTCCTCTGACAGGCTCTAAGTCAGCAATTGTGTATGCACATCTGTATTTACGATGTAGATCGTCTCTGGCAGGTGGATGTGTGGTGGCCGCGTGAAAATGACCGTGCAGAACCGAGGTGGGCTTCTCACACGCTGAGCTCAGAGCAAGCGGAGGTGCTGAAGGAACTTGGTAATAAGGACACTCAGATGACAGCTGCTAATGCTATCGGGTACAAATCAAAGCTAAGTGAAAAACTGCCTTCTCCAGAATTAACATGTGTGGCTGTTACGCTCTCTGCACTATGCAATGCAGATTTATTTATTTTAAAAACAGCTCTAGGCATCCACTCGGTGCTCAGAAGCAGAGTGCCCTGCATCTCCTCTCTCCCGAACGTCCAGCAGCCCTGGCTTCTGCTCCCACAACAGCACTGGTGCCCGTGCTGGAGCCCAGTGTGTAACAGAACCGGTGCCTGCCGCCGCACCGCTCCCTCACAAAACAGGCTCCCGCCACCACCCCTCTTAGTTCCTATTAGGAAGGTGTACTAATTGTTATGACAGTTCTGGAGGAGCTCCCTCCCATCCCTCTCCTTTCCTTCCGACGCCAACTCACAGATCCTCCTGCTGGAGTGGGAGCTCTGGAGCTGTGCAGGGAGGAGCAGCACTGCAGTTTCAGAGCACGCTCCCCTCTCCCGCAGGCAGGGCATCTCCTCAAACCTGCTGGCCAGCACAGCAGCGGCCACACGCGACGCTGAGCACTCGCAGGACAAATCCTGCTCTCTGCTCCATGCCTGCCCATCTGCCGAGCACAGTACGCTGTGTGCAGAACAACACCCCAACCTGCTGCCAGGTTATCCCAGGGAAAGCACTGCTTGCACCTCCGGGGTTAATTGTTCTCATCTCCACTTGTGTTCACACCAGTTAAATTTAGGTAAAATCTGTTCAGATCTAGGCTAAAGATGGAGCGGGTTTCTCACGTCTGATTGCTACTGCCGACAAGGACTGAATACAATCAGCGGTGAAAAAAATCCCCCGCACAAACCAGAAAGAGTAAATAAATGGACAACGACCGTCCTGCAGAACAGCCCTGCCAGCTCCGCACACATTCACAGCGAGCACAACTTGTGTGTGCAGCAGAAAGTGCCGCCAGGGCCGAGCCTGGTGCTCCCTGCGCCTCACTGAGCTTCTGCCTTGTCCCCACCGTGCCTGAGCACCGGCAGCAGGCAGAGGGGCTCTGGGGAGAGCTTCACCGAGCCCAGCAATGCTCTGTGTGGAGCTGTTTGCAGCACTGCGGGCTCCCTGTATGACCCTGCCAGTGCAATGGGATTTAATCAACCTGTGGACAGAAATTATGGGAGACAGAACTACAGCTGTGTGATTGTGCTGTCACTCTGGGAGCTCACCTGCCTCTCCCTCCGCATGGCTTCGACAGGCTTTTGGAGGAAGAGTATGTGGAAGCGGGATAAAGGGGGCTAAGTGGTGCCCTCCTCCCCGTCCCCAAAGCCGCACTGAGTGTTATAGACGGAGTGCATCAAGGCAGGAGAACGTTATGGCTTGATGTTTCAAGCCCTGTTTGCTTTATTCTGCATCTTTTTTTAGCCCTAGACAACAGGAACCGGAGCTCACCAAGTGTCTAGAAAGCCAACAGCCCAGCGACAGTGACAGCTGACATGCTGGTGTCCTGATTTTCGCCATTTTTTCCCCCAAGGATAGAGAGGGCAGCGAGTGACCCTTCATCCTCCTGGGAAGCAGCAGAGCTTTATCAGTTTTGTCATTCTGAGCACCTCACTCAGGTTATGAACCCTCCCTGCCCTCTACATACACAGGGACAAGTTTCTGCTTTAGGGATGCTTTCAGGCTTGGAAAGGAAAAATCCATGTGCTTCCTGAGACCAGAAACAGCCTCTGGTCCCGCAGCTCTTGCTCAGGTAAAGCCCCCTGAATCCAACAGAGTTCTGCCTCTGGGGGGACTTCAGAACCAGAGCTCCGAGCGCCGACCGCCAGCCCTTCCCTCCCTCCTCCCGCGGCGCTGACCCCCAGCAGATGGCCGGCAGCGAAGGGAGGGACGAGCCCATGTCCCCCGGCCGCAGCGGCGACAGGCGCCGAGCGAAAAGCCACCGCTATATTTGCCTTCAACTTTTATAGCCGAGGCCAGAAAACGCCTTTCACATCCAGCGCTATTCGGAGCAACTGCAGCAGCGCCCAAGCCCTTCCCTGCTCGGCATCCCTGGCGCTGGAGGAGGCTCTCCGCCACGCCGCCGTCCGCGGGCACCGCTCGGGGCTGCGGTGGGGGGAGCGGAGGACACCTGGTGCCGCGGGGGAGGGCAGCGCTCCGCCTCGGCGCGGCGGCCGCGCTGCTGCCGCTTCGGGCACGGCTCGGCCGGCGGCGGGGCCTG
>WBMW01005934.1:1839009-1914516 GCA_013396635.1 Penelope pileata
CCCGGAGAGCCCCGCGCCGCCCCTCCGCCTCGCGTCCCTGCCCCGCGCCCGCGTCTCCTGCGCCTGAGGGGTCGGTCCCGCTCCGCAGCCCGAGACCCGCCTCATCCCCGTTCCCCCCTCCCTCGCCGCTCCCTCTCCTAGCACCTGTTCGCTGTCCCTCGGGGTGCAGTGCCCGCTTCGCTGGGGCGGCACCGGGCCCCAGCCCCTGGCATCCGCCCCTCGGGGGCTCTGATTTTTCCGAATCAGGTTTTCCCATTTTTCTGAAGCACAGGCTGGTGCCCGTTGGTAGCCAGGACATTCCCAGGTTCCAGATCCATGGGTGCTCCCGTGCGTGCAGGGCTGGCGGGAGCCCCGCACAGCACCGCTCGGCTCAGGCAGGCCCAGCACAGAGAGTCGGTGCGGCTCCACGTCCCCAGGGTGCTCTCTGGCTGCGGGATGTTCTGTAGCACAACTCCACAGCCTCTGGGTGCATGATGGCTGTGGGATGTTCTGTAGGTCACACCTCATGCTTCAAAAGCAGAAGATGGATGGAAATGCGGTGAGATTTTTCTCCCTAGTAATGTATTGGGAGGCACCATTTCATCACCCATGTAACTCACTTGTTGGAGCTGCGGGTGCAGTGTGCTTGAGCTGCCCTCTGCAGCCATGGGATGTTTCAAAATGGAGGCTTGAGCCTCTTTGTGAGACACGTCCAGCCTAGCACGGTGGCTTGTGGTGTGGAGCTGGCGAACGGCTCCCTGTCACAGGATTTGGGGCAAGTCTGGAGCCAGTGTGTGGGCAGCAAATCGGCAGTAGGGCAGCGAGCTGCACTTCATGCCTCAGTGACATGAGGCTGCCACCGGGCCACTGGGCCTCACCGCAGCTGTGGGGTACAGGCATCTCGAATCCACGAGCTGGCAGTTCATGGACAGGCAAGTAGCACCATACCTGTGGTAAAAGCGTTCATTTTGAAAAGCCTTGCTGAGAGAAATCAGAGCTGAGGTATGCAGACATGATTGTGTGATTCCAGGTGCTTTGATTGGCAGGTGCCCCACCAGACACCTCTCCGTGCAGCCTCGCGCTCTGCAAACAGACACTCAGCACTCTCAGGTGCCTCACGCCGAGAACAAGATAAGTCACTCGCAAATCCTGCTCCAGGTATGTGTGGTTCAGAAGCCAGGAAACCCTGGGAGGCGGGGAGGGGATGTTAGTCACGGAACCTGGAGTGGAATTTATGCGTGGGACCTAACAACTGAGGAAGGAACATTCCTGCTGGGCAGTGCTTTTGTCCGGCTGCTTGTCGTATTGCTCAGGGCAAGTGCGAATAACTCCAGAGGTCTCGTCTTACCGATATTGATTCCTGCTGAGGAGAATCCACAAGGACAATGTGTGTCGCCTGTGCTGGAGCTCTGACTTTGCCAGGGGGAAAGGGAATGTCGCAGCTGCTGAGTCCCTCGGGTCTGAGCAGCATAGAGGCAAGGCAGGGACCGGGCTCTTGGCAGCATGTGGGTCTTCCTGAGCCCACGGACATACGCGGTGTGGGGGCACTGAGACGCAGGGTGAAACCAGGTGCTCCTCTCGTTCCGAGAATACTGCGCTGAGGCTCGGTCCTGAGTGCCGCCTCAGCACCCAAATGAGTTCTCCACCCCGTAGTTCCAGAAATGTCCAAGCTCTCTTCCTGCCAGATTGCGGTGACTACGAAGAGGAATGTCACAACTGTGTAAATCCCGAAATAGATGACAGCAGAAGTGTCTGAGTGATCGCTGTTTGTTGTCCAACTGAGACTCTGTGTTGATACCAAACAGCGTCCCTCAGCTGAGGGCCGGATCTCCTGTGCAGATCGTGTAAAGATGCTGTCAGGTTTGCGTAGGGTGGCCGACAAGGGTCAGGTGAGCCCATCAGCTCTTTCCTCCTAGAGAGGAGCTGAGCAACGCACCGCACCGGCTGCACTAAAATATTTGGGAAACATCACAGCGTCAGTCAGAGGGTCACTGCATCGACCGCTCTGTGAGGGACTGCGTTTGTGTGTTCCTATTCCAAGGGCAGTTAAGGGGAAGCACGAGGAGCTCCCTGCTTCCCGAGTCAGGCATGATTTGTGCGTGAGAGATGCCTCACCTCTCATCTAACACAAACTGCGGTGCCCAGATCCAGATTTCAGATACACCGTGCTGTGAGATGAGGCACTCATTTACATAAAACCAAGCTGGTTGGTAGCCCTCAGCTGTTTGCCATGGGATGAGGTCACGGCGCTGGTCAGTGTCAGCTCCTGTGCCTGTGGGTGAGGTTTTGTCGCTGCGTACCTGCCCCATTCCGCCTGCCTGCCTGCCTGCCTGCCTGCCCGACCCATGGTGCGGCGGGAGCCTGCTGCTGCCGGGGTGTGCCTGTCTCTCCTCCTCCACACGTGGAGGATTTCCTCAGCACATTCCAAATGCGTACGCTCGCATCGCTCTATTATTGTTATTATTCTGCAGCGGTCACATGCCTCATAGTGGTATTTTAGGAGCTGTGACTCACATAATTTCCTGCTCACAGCTTACCTGAAAAAAAATTGTCTTTGTGGGGTCCCGTTCACAGCGGGGAGATGCGCTTTGGGGTGAAACCGTAAATATTGAGAAAGATACTGGGCACGTGGCCATGGGATCCTCAGACGTTCCTCTGGCTGTGATGGTTTCTCTCTGCCCATGGGGTGATTCATTGACAGGCAGATGTAGGGCAGATTCCTCACGTTTCCGGACAGTGCTGTGAAGAAGGGAGTGTGAGCTAAGCAGGCAGGGCACCTGGCCTTTGTGGGTGCACTTCTCTGGCGGGATGTGCATCTGCTGTATCATTACTGGCGTTAGGTCAGATTTTTACCAATGACAACTTTCAGGGCCGCTATGAGGTCTCAAATCCATGTATGTTCAAACCAGGCACCATTTCAGAAATCAGTGCAGGGTGTAAGGCTGCAAGGCCCCGGTACAGCACTCCTTGTGTGTTCACTGACTTCAATGGGACTGGTGGCAGTGTGAGAGTTGTTCCATCCATCCCTGTGAGCTGTTAGAGAGGCAAACCTCACCGCTTTCCACATGGACCCACATGGACCAGGTTGTGATGGAAATGGTGTCAAGCCCCTGTGCATGGGAGAAGAGCTTCCCACCTGCCGCCATTCAGCTGGAAACAGAATTCCCAAGCTGCAGCCAGCTTCCAGCATGCGCAGCTGCTGCTGCTAAAGTCTGCCACCAGCTTAGTCAATCATCCATTATTTATTTCCAAATCGTATGTAAAGCTCCACACCACGGCCTTTAGTCCACCTATGGGGAAAAGAAGAGACAGAGCTTCTGAAAGACCCGGGAAAACAAAGGCAGAGAAATCCTTTGCTTGGGAGATTGTCGCATGTGGTTACATCTAAAGAAGAGAGGAAAGGGAAATAAAATCACATGCAAGAAGGGGTTGCCACCTTGGTACATATTGCTTTGATCTCTCCATGTCATTTGTTGCAATCGAATCCTTTTAGCACCAGAGATGCTTTGTTTACAAGTGTTCCTCGGGCACAAAGCGCTCTGCTCAGCGCGTCCCTTGTGCATGCCGCTCGCAGCCCGGGCTGCACGGCTGCCCGAGGCCTGCAGGCTGCCTGCGGGAGCACGGGCTCTTCAGGGCCACAGCGAGTTTCCAGCAGCAGCGTGGCACTGAGGAAGAAGAGAGAACAGAAACGTTTGCAGGCAAATAAGAGCATCTCTGTGACAAGCCATTCGTTAGGCATGTGCATGAACAGCGTCTTTGTCACAGAAATGTTTGCTGATAAAAAATATTGAGAGGTTGATGGTTTAACAGAACAGCTGCTCAGAGTGAAGATGAGTGTTCCAGATTCTGCTTTTAACATACTGGATTCTTTTTTTTCCATAAAGATGATGGGAAAGTGCTGCCTAAGAGCCTTAGCACAGAGGCCAGATCAAACTCCGTATCATCATTCCAAGTGTGGGTTTTTTTGCACTTTAATTAAAAACGACTCCTCCGATTTGTAGAACTGTTTGGTTGCACCAGAAGGCGAGGGAATGTTGCTGACAAAGTTTGAGACACACTTTTAATCTCTTAGGATCTGTTGCTGACAGCCCATCCGCAGGTGGCAGTTAGAATGTGCCAGGCCGGCCCCGGTGCTCTGGCAGAGCTCCGGCACTGCACTCCAATCAGACTGGGGAGTGGCGAGGTTGATTCCTCTGCTGTGTGCAAAAAGAGTAAATCTGGGGAAACAAACACATCTTTCTTATCAGGCAAATACTGAGAATTACAAAGTAGCACTCCTGTATCTTTCAGCCCTCATTTTTCCTTTACCTTATCTACCAGCATCCAAGACTGTCCTAGTTCTGAAGGTACATCTGCACCAGACAAAAGAGCACGGTGAGGGGTTTTTGAATTAGCAGTGACCTAGATCTAAGCTCAGAACAAAGGTTTCCTGAGACCCTAAGGAAGGAAGCAGGCTCTCTCCATCAGCCCAGCTGTTGCTGCCCCGGGAAGACGTACAGGACTGCTCTGTTACGGCATGGCATCAAGGACTCGTGTCACTGTGCATCAGCTGCCCCGCTGTCACTGGCAGGGTGCCTGCTCGGGCCCTTTGTGAAGGTGAAGTCTCTCACCCCTTGTTCCTGGATTGCTGAAGGACTGCACGTTGTGCAGCATTAATGGGGACTAAGGGGCTGCCCAGGTAAATGGCAGGTGGCTCAAGGCTGGTAGGGCTCATATCACTGTATGAGCTGGACCAGAGGGCACCTGGCCCTCAGACCTGTACAGGAGTGAGGAGGAAGTCATCTGAGTGTGAGTCAAGCCAGATGGTGTGCAACTATAACTGGAACTTGAAATACTGAACAACATAAAATGCATCCTAAAATTCACTGACACCCCATGTATCTTTACTGTGGCACTCGGAAGACAAAGGCCATCCCATGATCAGCAGCAGCAGGGCCGGCCCAGGTTATGCATCGTGCTTACACCTTCAGGATCAGGCAGTGATTGCAACCACACTCCAGAATATGTGTGTATTTTTCATAACTTGCCCATTCTGAACACAACTAACACCAGAACCACTGGGCTTAACTTGCACGTATGGCCGTAACTCTGATTCAGCTTAACTCTTCCATGGTAACATAAAGGCAGAGATCAAGTGTGCATCCAGCTACCCCTGAGTTGTAAGAGAGGTCCCTTTCAGATTTGTGGCTCAATCCTGTCGCTGTTTATGAGATTAAAAATGAAGCACGGGAGCAAATGGGGTCGTTTGAGCTTCTAGTTGCTGGCTTTGTGCGACAGCCGGGTAGCACAAGGCACAGCCATTCAGAACCCATCTTATAGCTGAACTGAAGGAGGAAAACTGTGAGTGCTAGCTTTACAGAGCAAGCAGACCTGCTAGGAGAGCGGCTGCCTCTCTAATAGCCATCCCAGCAGCGTGTGAAGGAGTTAAGATCTCACAACAAGCAGAGGTATCTGCAAAGTTCCTAGTTTGGCTAAGCCTTTGAGAATGAGGGCTTCCATAAGTCATCTCCATGTGGCATCTGGTTTTGTTGTCCTATGTCAAGGCAGAGGTTCAGTGGCTGGCCACTTTGTTGTGACTGGCTGGCTGGAGTGATGGCAGCGGAGTGATGGCTGTGTGGTTCTCCTGCCTGTTCTCACAGCCCCTGAAGCCATAGGCGGTGGCCAAGTGAGTGGCCCCCAGGGAAGCACAGGCAGTGTCAGGGCTTGTAGCCGACGATGCAGAAAATGGTGCTCTTCTCTCAGTGAGCACTTGGCTGCTCCATTGGCGTGTCGGGAGGCCCTGCAGTTCAGCCAGCGGTGCTGTCTTTGGAAGAGGTGAGATTAAGCTGTTTTATGCTCCCGACCTTTAATGCTCTTGTGCTGTTACTGAGTTTGAAGTGTAGGCCGCAGGGCCTGGGTCAAATTTCAGTGTAAATGCATTCCTATTTGCTTTTCCAGTTGGATGTAGATAGTCTGCTTGCTTCTCTCTATCTGAACGCGCTGAGGGTGCTGCAGTGCACAGCTAAGCAGATGGCTCACTTTGTCCCAGAGACAGATCCATCACTGAGCACGGGGACTCCGGCACCTAAACAAGCGCTTGAGTGAAACCACCTGAGTGCACATTGCAGTGTAAACCAGAGATCTTTGAGGCCATTTTGCATGTGTGGCTGATCTGCTCACAAGAAAGCAGAAACAGGGAGGGAGGCCCCAAAAAAAGGAATGCCTCCTGCTGTATCCCCAGCATTCATCATCCTGCAGCAGCACACGGGGTTTTCCTGAGGACATACAATCCCAGATTTGCTAGAAACAAATTTGTGAGCTCTGGTGAGTGCAAAGCCCCAGACAGCATGGTTGCAGGCTTACCATCTGTGCATTACTCTAGGCTTGCAGTTCACATCATGAGGTTCTCAGCTTTGTTCTTTTGTCGCAAAAATGGTTCTGTTCCCACCCAGGCAGCTTTCCAGGCCAGATCCATCTCCCAGGACACTGCAGTGATGGAAGGTGGCCAGTACAGCGTGGTATCGCTATAACTCTGTGTGCAGTGGGAGCTTAAGTGAGCCTTAAGTGAGGAAACATCATTGCTTCCTCCTGCAGAGAGGAGAGAAGTTCTAATGAGCCTCTGTCTATGAAAGGCTTTCAGACTCATTTAGAGGAGCCATGTGATGTTGCAGATCTGAGGTCCCAAGTGTGGACGTGCAGAGATTAGCACTATCACTGCTTAATCGAAGCTCACCGACAATTTCACTGCAGAAAGTAAGCATTCATTTAGTGATTCCTGCAACACGCTGCTGTCATGTTGTAACACTGATTTTAAAGGTATTTCTTTTCCCGTAAGGCATAGTTTATATTAGCAGGATCGCCCTGAGGAGAGTCTGAAGAGCAGCCTTTATGGCCCTGGTTGTCAGAGTTGGCTGTCACAATAACAGCCCCGAGCAGCAATGTCCTGGCAGCTCAGGAAAGGGAGGCTTTCTGTTGTTGAGGAGATTTTGGCTGCTCTTCTGGCGTTTGAATTTTCTCTACTGTTTTGAGATTTTGCCTTGTTTCTGCCTGCCTTGTGCCTATTGATCAGAAAAAGCCAGGTAAAACAAGGTAGTTTCAATGCAGCCTTTTCAAATTTGTCAAAAAAGAGGACCAGTGCTTGCCTTGAAGGATCAGAGCATGAAAATCGTCACAAAATGTAGCACGTGCTGTCAGAGAACCATGGGAAGCTGCTGCTTTGAGCATCTCAAGCTGGAAATTCCTTTGTCTTGGACTGCAGCTATGAGCTTCCTGTCTTGATGCATCAATAATGTCTCCTCCTTCATGATCTCATATTTTAAAACTTTAATATATACAACTTTTACTAAAAACAGAGATATAGTCCTGATGTGTGTTGGATGTGGAAGATGGAAGTAATTTTTTATTCCAGTTCGATGTTTATTTAAAGTACTGCATGGTACCAAGACAGCAGTAAAATACTGGCTAGGGTAAGGAGCAAATCTAGGTTTTGAAAACAGAGAATCAATGGTGTCAAGAGCATCAGATGCCCTGGAGAAGGAGCTCTGAAATCAGAGGCAGTGAGGATATGAAAGAACAAAGTGTGGAAAAAGGAAAAGATGAAGCAAAAGGATGTCTTGGATGAGGAAGAAAAAGGAAAATGCTAAAATAAAAACAGTACCTTTGCACTTCAGGAAGGAAGCAACCAACGGTTGAAGATGGAGCTGGTGCAACTTCTTGAAAGCTGAACTGATGGCTGGAACCCTTGTGAAAAACCTAATTTCTAGAGCGGGGCCACAGCACCAGTGTGAGGAAGTGAACCTGAGTATCAGTGGCAGTGAAAAATCCCCATTGAGTCATGAAGAGGCAAAATGTGCAAAACCCTTTTATCTGTCCAGTAGCACTTGGTATCCAGACAACTGTTCTCTGGAGAAGCCAATGTAATTCTAAATTAATAATAATTATTATTAAAAAAAAAATAGCCAGCCTTGTTTAGTAATCCCTATGGTAGGAATAGCAAGCAGAATTTCTGAGTCCTGACTCACTGTGCTCTCCAGATAAATCCGTGAAATTACATGCAATGATTGTTTTCCAGATTGTACCAGAGGTGGATTGTAGTCAAGACTCCAAAGGCATGGATCACTACCAAAAATAAAAGGGAAACACTATTCTGGAATGAGTAGCCACATGTAACAGGACGGACACAGCGGAGAGAGGTCTTTAAGGAGAAAACCAGTTTTCTAAATGGGCACAAATAGCGTTAGGGTCTAAAAGGATCTTTGATTGCCTTTTTGGAAAAGCGTGAATGCCTAATCTTTTCTATTGCATTTGTTCTGAAGCAGCAGCATAACAAAAGCACAATAATAGCAGTCCTCTAGTTCCACCGCGTCTGGTCCTGAACCCATGCAGAGAATAGAGTAGCATGCAGCCTGATTGTTCATTACTGTGGCTTCATCTGCTCCAGCTAAAGTCAGGAAAACAGCACTTCCACAAAGATGGACTTGCAAAATCCTTCTTGCATAAATTCATAGGTCTGTGTGTGTAACAGTGAAGAATGTGGGCATATGGGACAGATTTGCTTGGAGCTTGTCAGCAAAGCTGCCAAATCTGCAGCTTTCTAGGTTTTTCTCATGCCGAGGTCAGATTCAGTGTATGAGGAATTCATCTGAAACCAGAAGGTAAGCCAAGAACAGGCCTGAAATTGAAATGTGACCTTATCTTGTTCTCATTATTCCCGCGATTTATATTAACCAAATATGTATTGACTGAACAGAAAGAAAATGGATACTTTTCCTCCAAAATGAAAATATCTATGTTAATATAGATTATAAAATTGTTCATATGACCGCCTTAACATGTATAATGCTGATTTTTAGGGCTGTCTTGGCGCTTGTCAAATCAAAAGATCAAATGGCAAATGGTATCACAAAAAACAAAAAAACCAATAGGCAACGGGTGTTTTGAATTCTTCATTTTTCAACACACAACTGGAACTTTGTTTGCAAATGGTAATATTGCCCAGTGTACTATGTTTCATATTCACAGTTTAAAAAGAGGGAATATGCTGTTGCTGTCATCTGTTCTGATCTCCATTGTAAAACGGGTAATGCAATCTTAACTGGTGGTCTGTGATTACAGTTTCTTATTTTCATTTGAGCTCTGAAATTTATTTTTGAAGACATTGGAGCCTGACTTAACATCTTCAAGGAATGGAAAATCTTCAAGGGTTTTTGATGGTTTATTCCAGTTGCTGATTACTGTCATTATTTTGTCTTACCTAGTTTGTCATCTTCCAGCTTACAATCATCAGATCTTGACTTATTTTTTTCTGCTAGATTGAACTGGCAAGTACCGTTGCAAAAAAAAATAATATTTTGTCTCAATAGCTATGTGTTGATTTGTTGTGGTTTACTCTTGGTTTCTTTTGGATAAACTGAATACACCAACTTACTAGAATCTCTTGCTGAAAATTGAGGTTTTCTAAACTACTCATCAGTTCTGTGGCTCTTTTCTGAACTCCTTTCTTAAATACCTCTCAAGTGCAAACACTGGAACTAAACTCTGTTGTCACTTGTAATCTCATTATTCCCCAGTTCTGCCCAATAATCCTTGCTTCAAAATCAGGTATTATACTCACCTTTTAAAACATGACTGACTTGTTGTTTCCTTTTAATTACTCTAAAATTTTCAGAGCATCTTAAGTTTTCCATATTTCCCTCCTGATGACTGGCAGGGGTGATTAATTTCTCTGACCAAATAGCAGATTATTAGAGGACAACATTAGAATGTCCTCTGTGAGAAGACTCTTTATCATCTACTGTCATTTTTTGCATGTGGTAGATTAAGCATTTTTTGTTTCACTGACCCTGGATAGTACTGACTCTTGATTTTTTAAAGTTAGAATTTCATAATGGACAAACATAAATGCCATACCAGAATGTACATGTGGTAGATAAGACTGATGGCATTTCTCAACCAATTTTGCAGCTTCTTTAAAAATCATAGCAAGTTTGTCTCGTGAGATCTCTTTTGCAACAAACCATGTTGATTGGTATTGTCCATGCCTCTGTTTGCTTCTCTGACTGCATCTCCTGTCAACTTGCCTCTGATTCTGCTGATCAGGGTCAACCTAAATAGTCCAGAGTCACTCTGGTATTTATGCCTGCCCTTTTTAAGGACAGACAAAACAAGACTGTTTTTCGGTATCCAAACACTGTGGAAATTCGAGAAGACCTCAGAAAAGAAGAAAAGAAAAAAATCAATACTAGGAGCCCTACCGGCTCTTAAGTCAACCTTGGAGAGTAATGAAATCAGACAGGAAGCAATACAGGCTTATACCATAAAATGCTTTGTTAGGACTTGTCACTGTGACAGTGGGTCAAGATACTATTATCAAAGAGAGGACTTGCAAACTTAAGTTCATTTTTGACTCTTAGAATGGTGGTGCCTAGTGAAAGCTCAAGGATTTCCACAACTCCAGTCATTTGTGTATGGTTTGGCTATACGGCACCAAAGCTTTAAAATGAAAAGGAAGGTCATTTCAGTGACTTCAGAGAGTTTCTGCAACATGTGGAAATGTGTATTATTTAGAAGCTTAGGACAGGCATAACTGTGTAAGTAATGACTTCAGTGTCCAGATTTCATTTAATTCATAGTCTATTGGTTTTCAATTAAAGGCTGTCTGCACATGAGAATCAGCCAAGAAAAACCTCTCATTGGGCTGTTGCCTTTCTTTGTGAAGTTGTATAATTATTTAAGAGTGTTGCCATCACAATTGAGAAACACCAGTGCTGAAAAATGTAGAGCAGTCAGAAGAATAAGCTATGCTTGACCTTATTAGCAGTACCATTCATTCTGTACTGCGAGGCTTTGGGGATGGTGGGAATTGGGCCAGTCTACTGGGAGTCACGGGATATGTTGCAACAGTCTTCTGGTTGTTTACTTGCTAACCCGTTTAATTAGTTTAGTTTATTGATTGTTCTTCTTTTCTTTCTTTCTAAGTGTTCTTCCTACAGTTATTCAAATATATCTATATCTTGGGGAATGCAATCTAGGTCAGGTGACAGAGGCACAAAGTTAAAGTCTAGCCTCTTAGCAACACCTCTGTGAATCTCAACCAAATTTGTTCTCCCACCTCTCTCCCCTGACTCCCACTTTTCCCAACAGACCCAACCCCTCTTACATATCCCGTAGCACCACCTACTGGGATGAGGATTCTCAGATGGATCCGGTACAGGAGGCTGGGGATAAGGTCCAATATCAATGTATAATGCCACCTTATAAATGTATAATGTGTTTTAAGCATTTTACTAGTGAGTGAGGGCATGAAGAGATGACAGGCATGGGCAAAGTACTTAGAAACTTGTCTCTAACTATTTACCGTGTGCATTAAGAGTGCTTTAAAGTTATGATGGATGCTGAAATGAGATATCTGAGCTGCATTAAAGATAGAGGAATTGATACAATCACTTAGGGTTGTGCTCACATTACAAATCGGATCGTTGTGAGATGCAGCCTTCTACAGATTGAAAGAGAGTAGGTCACTTTTGTATCACAGCAAGTCTTTTGTGAAATAGTTGATCTGTGTAGACTAACTGAATAAGCTGCAATGTCTTTATAGCTTCATAGATGAATTTTAAATTGTATTTGAGGGGTGATATTCTGACATAGCCTTAGGCTAATAAATGCAGTGCTTCCTGCCCAGCCATCTGAGGTCTCAGGGTTACAGAAATGAGAAACACAGCTCCTGGAAAGGACTAGATTCTGGATGTCACTGAGACAAGGACAAGCCTTGAAAATCAGTGTGGGAGATAATACAGTTAGTGTTTGGAAAACAAGTCCCCTATGTAGTCACTTCCACTCCATCAGCAGTGAAAGGTAGTCAGGCTTCAGAACAATAGTATTCACAAACGTGAAAGTCAATGGTTCCTGACCTGAGAGGCCTGAGATCTTCGGGGTGTAAAGCAAGAGTTTACAACATTTAATATATTCTGTAGACAGACTGAAAGATTTTAAAATATGCTGATAAATCTGATAAATAACGACTATAGAGGATAGGCAGACATATGAATTTTAACAAGACTCACACAGAGAGAGAAATGTGATGAGTACAGCTTTCCAGGTCCACTTCTGTAAATGTTCAAAGGCAAGGGAGACATCTGATCTGCCATAAAAACCACAGTGGATGAGAAAGTAGAAACCCATGAGCAATAGAGAATTTCAGGCTACAGCTTCTATATTCTTGATAGTCATCTGAGATACAGTTTGAAAAGATTGGTTATTCTGCCCACAATGAAGTCCAAGGTTTCCTCTCAAACACTAGTAAGTCACAAGCCATAAAATGTTTCTCTCTACTCACCTTTTCCTTTTAGGAAAGAACGATTGTATTGAATTGTATAGCTGGATAGTGTGCATAGAAAAGATGCTCCAGTCAACTTGGGTCTTAAGTCTGAAGGACACTGCTTTCACCGTGGCTCTGATAAGGATTTATGAAGGGAAGGCAACTCATTTAGCTGAACCTTCCTTAAATCCAAATCCTGCTATAACTTGGAATCAAAAAAGCCATTTAACGTGATTGAGAGATTTGATAAAGACGTGGAGAGTAAACAAAAGTTAACTGTGTATTTTGGGACTGAGTGAAGAAGGCAATACAGTTAGTAAGGCTCATGATCCCATTTTTCAGTACAGAGCCCAGGCTGATTGTGTTAGGAATGGACTCCACTGGGCTATTAGATGCAATGCTCAATATGTGAACAAAACACTTTGCTGCAGATCTGTCCTGTGCTGGGGAAAGCTACCCTGGAGAAACAGCCCTATTGGTGGAGGGTGCTCATTGCTCTGCTCTACCTTCTGTTCCTTCAGACAACAGTCTACACCTCATGGCACTGAATCAAGCTATGAAGGTCAGTCATGTGCTGTACTTCTGATGGTAAATGTTAATTTTGGACAGATTTGTAGGACGTGTAACTTGTCTGTATTTATCTCCTGATGTTCCCATTATCATTATTTATCACTGGATCATGATAGCTTTAGAGTCCCAGCGGAGCCCCACTGTGCTAAGTACTATAGAAACACATGCCCAGCTTTGCTGTTTTGGCTTCGCTCCGCAGCTATACTTGTGTATGTCCTGCCCTGCTATCTTGATTTTTTCTTCTTCAATAAAGGAGATACTTAAAACACTGGGGAGAGGGGAGCGGGAGGGGATGATCACTTGAGATCTTTTGCTTGTTAATCTGTAATCATCCTTGCTCCATTCTCCATTGCACTGACAGAAAAATGTGACTACTTCTTCGCCAGATGTGCAACTATCACAGCGTACTCTGTAAATTGCCACACACCTACTGGTTCTAATGCAGCGTGCAAAGCAGAGAGGTGCCGTGATGCTTTCAATTATACAGATGAAGCTCTGGTATAAGAGCAGGTTTGTTGTTTGCTTGGAGTATATGGTGAATCTCTGTGACGTGAGCTTAATTAATTTAACCTGCTCTTTCCAATCAAAGTCTTATGCCAAGTACTCGCAACCGGACCACTCTTGGCTGATCTGGTCAAGAGAACATCCCCATGTGGAGGTTTCTCTTATGTGCAGAATGTACTGGAAAGTGTCCTCTTGCCAAGGTAGCGTGTTTCCAACATTATACATTGCAAGGGCAGAGTCACACCTTCAGCCTCTTCAGGTTCTGTGACGTGGCACAGCAAGACCACTATCTCATTCTCTGATGACAGAAAATGCAGCACCAGCATGATGGTTTGATATTTTCCCAATACCAATGGGATCAACCTTCCTTCTTTGGGACATACTGAAGCCAAATATGAGGTTATCTGCGTTTAAGAAGGAAAAATCATCTTTTTTTTAATGCAGACTATAATGAGAAGTATGTTACTCCTGCAACAGAAGGGATGGATGCTGCTGGGAATGAGATTCCTCTGCAAACTGCAGTCCAGAACTATTTGAACAGACCTCTTGTGTGCCCATAGTTGTTCCAAGAGCCCACATGGAGCACTGATTCACCAGTAGCTCCCTACCCCATAGAGTACCTCATAATTTAGAGCTTATAAGGCAACGAGGGGAAGCCTACAGTCATGCTCTCTGCAACAACTTCTGAATGGATAGGATGAGGAACCCACATCCTCTCAGACACATCTGTAGTAACCAGATACATCTCCTCTCTGAAACTACCTTGTACAGACTAAGCAGCCAGAAGTCCTATTTAACTGTCATGCTAGAAGGCTCCTGTAAATTCTTTCCCTGTTGTGCCACCTGTATACTGACCTGGAACTTTCCTCTGTCTAAAGCAGAATCCAGTTACCTGGCAAACAAATCCTTGATGATGCAGCATTACCTGGCAGGGGAGGAACACTTTATTATAGCTCATACCACTTATTTTCCCAGGCCTAGCAAAAGCACGAGTTCCCCACCTTCCATTAGCTCAGCCATTAGTGCTAATTCACTCTCAGTCTGGGCCCAGGGACGAACAGCCCTTGCCATTCAGAGATGCTAAGCTGAACATTTTTTTCTCCGTTTTCTCCAGGTCTTAGAATTGATGTATGAGGTGTCCCCTCCTTCAGTCTTTGCTTGTCTTGCTCCGCAGCCCCACAGCAAGCTCTTTGTCTTCCCAGGTGGGTCTGGAGATCCCACACCAGGGAGTCACAGCTGACTGGGCTTCGGGGGATGCAACCAATTAAAGTGATCTGCTCAGCCTTGTTCATCCTAACATAAAAGATTGGTAGCAATGATTCTAACCCAATTCATGTTCAAAAAAAAAAAAAAGCCTAATATTTGGGTGACTTGTCTGTCTTCAGTGTTGTGTAGTGCAAAAGCACAGATAAAGAGGCAACACACCACTCAGGACAGAAATGTTTTTTATCGCTACCTGCAGGGGGAAACATGTAAAATTACTGGGAAGGAAACACAGGTGTTAGGGTTACCAGGCAACCAACAGTATTAAAAATAATGTGACAGGAAAGCAGGGAAGAAGGGATCCAATCAGAGACCTGCCTGGCCAATTAGGTGCCTGAGACAGTGATGAAGTGAGCACATTAAGATTTCATGGCAGGTGAAGAAATCTGTTTGAGGTAGACAGAAGCTGCAGAGAAAAATGTATGTGACTAAAAGACAGACTGGGGATGAAAATTATTCACTGGAATAAAAACCTCTGTTTTAATTATTATAAAGCCTGGAGTTGCTCAAGCAGAGAGATAATTAGAGGTTTCATTCGTGATCTGCCCCTGATGTTGCATGTTTGATTTTTCAGCTCTTTCAAAACAATGAAATTAAGCTTTTCTTCTGCACTTCCTGATCTGGTCAGCCTGTCCTGTTCTGCTTCCTCCCACTGGGCTGCTCTGAACGCTGCCACTGTGCAACACAGGGCTTGCTGCCAAGCCAGGCCCTGGTTTTGACAGAAAGTACAGTTAACCAGGACAGCAAATCCTGATTTTGTTCTTCACACTGGAGAGACTCTTTATTTTTCTAAAACCGTCTTTCAGATCAGCCAAGTGCCTGACTGAGGGCATAAAAATCAAGCACTTCATGATTTTGACCACATTAGGGTTTATAAAGGACTGCAAAACAATGGCATTCAATGCCTACTGAAAGATATTCTGTAACTGCTAAGTCCGTAGTGTGGTGCAGACTGTGGTTATTTCTAGCATGTGCAGTAGAGAGGCTCCATGGGTGGGAGATTGTTTTGCTTTGCTTTCCTTCCCCTCACTGCCCTAGCATCGGTGGCAGTGAGCAGGGTCAGGGCTCTGGTCCTGGGGCTCAGGTCTGCCTGGTGGAAATGGGGTATAAACGAAATAACACCTGCAGATTGTATTTGTTGCTTTCTTTTCTGTTGTAGGCTTCTGTGCTGATAATGTCAACGCAGCAGCAGATTGTAATGTGACAGATGTCTGCAGAAACAAAAAGGGCAGCATCCCGAGTTTCAGTGGTGCTTTAATAAGAGATCACGTGCTAGATGACAGAGCTGGTGCTTCTTTGCTTGGGATCTCATTTCCTCTCCTGCCTGCAGCTGTAGCAGCCATGTGGCATCCTGACATTTCTTCTTTATTAACTTCTTGACAGATTGTCTTTTGGGGTTTATTAGGAGATTAATAGTTTTGAAAAAGCTTTTAGGATGTTAGCAAGGTTTTATCTTTTTTTTTCCCCATGCCTTTGAACACGTCACTCTAATAAAGCACTGTGAGATGTGTTAAAAAGCTCTGAGGATGCCGAGAGCAGTGCTCTTCTCATCGGCCCTCAGCCTCCCTGCTGTTTGCAGCAAAGAGCTGATAGCAATGAGGGGGACCCAGTTCTGAAGAGGGCACCAGCTGCAGCCATCGTTGCAACCACTTTAGTTAGATCTTCCCCCGTGGCATTTTTCCAGTTAAAAGAAAAAAAAAAAAAGGAGCACACAAGCTTGGCTATTTTTTTCTATAGTCAATGCATGTGATTAGCTGTATTTATAAAAAATGTGCATAAAACAGTATCTCAGGAAAAGGAAAAGTACAGGCAGATGCACTGAAAAAAAGGAGAAATTAACAGGCTTTGAAGTCAGCAGAAACGCCTGATTAAGGATGCAAAGAACAGAATTTTGCACTCTGCCCATGTTATAGGTTTCTAAAGCATCATTCCACAATGGATGTTGAGGCCTTCTGGAAGCTGTGGTGATGACTGCACATGCAGTGTCAGCTGAAGATGGCACTGGCATCGCCATTATCTTCAGGGTGGGAACAAGGAAATCTCACCAGCAAAAATGATAACGCAAAGTAAGGAAAAGATATTTGTGCTAGCCCACTTAAGCATCCCCTTTAAAAATATTGTGGTTTTAGCATTGCCCCTAATTTTCTCGCATTAGTTGGTTCTTCTTCTTCTTCTTCTTTTTCCCCAAAACAAAAGGAAGCATTTTTCCATTCCTATTTAATATAAAATTGGTAGCAACTCACTCATTTCCTATGCAGTTCAAGCCCTGCAATTTTGCATTAGCACTGGAATTTAAATTTCCCTTGCAATTCACATGAGAACTGGATTTGCACAGAACAGTCCATGGGACTGGGAGCTTGTTACTATTAAACAACTGCGAGTTCAAACACGGGTTGGCAGAATCCAAAGCGCTGTGATGATCTCCTTGTTCAGCAGCCTCTAAGATGTTTTGGAAACTACCCAGGGTACAACGAGGAGGATGCAGAGACAATGCTTTTCACCTGGCGGCAGACAGCTGGTTTATTTTCTCTGCCTCTGCGGTCTGCTGGAGCTGTGCACTACGGCTGCCATTGGTAGGTGTAGTCCTCTCAATTTAGCTGTGTCTGTGCGAGACCATAAAGGGAGCCCGTGCTAGCGTCCCCACCGTACCCATAACATGACCGGAGTGTTCAGCACGAACAACCCTGCACCCACTGGGGACAAAGAACACTGTCAATTAGGAGCAGTCTCTTTTGTACTGTATGTATAGTGCCTAGCAGGGTCACGGTAGGACAATATTCCTCATTAGCTCCGATAGCAGAAATACATAAAATTAATTCCACTGAGGGAGGATGATCCTGAATGACATCGAAACGCTGGGGCCTGAAGAGGTGCCCGTTTTTATTTAAACGTTTTATGCATTTTTAAAACACTGAAATCCCTTGTGAATATGTCTATGCATCCATTCCTTAAGGTGCCTTTCTCTGGTATTAAAGGCAGCGTGCATGAATTCCTCATTTCACCAACAGAATTCATCAAGGTGAGCTTTGATTTTTATTGTACTTAAAGACTACCCCGTGCCATTAAAGACTGCCGTCATTAAAGAGCTGCCCGTCAGCGTGAATTCCCCCCCGGCCCCCAACAGGACGCAAGCCAGTGGAGGTGAACGCCCCCTCCGCCCGCATGGCGGCGCTCGTCTTCCGGCCGGAGTGCCGGCGCCGCTCTGCCCCGCTTCCGGTGCTCGGCGGCCGGGCCGCACAGTGGGGCGCCGGGAGCCGGGGCTATGGCGGCGGTGGACATCCGAGGTGCGGCCGGTGCCTGGCGGCGGGATGGCGGTGCTAGGGGCCGGGAGTGGCAGACGGGGTGGGAGCGGTGTCCGGTCCCGGTGCCCCGGGAATGGGGCTCGGGCGGCGGCATAAAGGAGCGATCCTAAAGGAGATTTTTTTGTGCTGAGGTGCGGAGGGAGGGAGGGGGAAGGCCGGGATTGTGGGGCTGAGGGAAGCTGGAACGAATTGCGAGTGGAAGTGGTTTGGGCGAGAGTTTGCGGGTGGAGATAGAAAGTTTTGAGGAAGGAGCAATATTTGAATAAGTTACCGGAGGTTTGCATCAGAATACAGATTAAATCACTGTGAGGAATTGGAACTCTGGGGGAGGAAAAGGGGCATGAGAGCGTCAGGAAGGAGACTGGTTTTCTCCATAAGAATGTTGCACCGACGCCTGTGCATGGGGAGGCCTCCAAGTGCCGGGGGAGGGCTGGCGAGAGGCTCAGTGCGGTGCTGCTGCAGAGGTTTTCTGCCTTTTAAGTTCTTGCTTAGTAACTGCTGCAGGCCCGCTGGCTTTCCTGGCAGCCCTGTTTCAGATTTGTTGTGTTGCAGCACGTGGCTGTCAATGGCTGGGGTGCAGCAGTAAGTTAATAGCTGGCTGGAGAACCTTCTCCCTTACCCCAGGTATTTTGAGGTCCCTCAGAGTCGTGTATCTGATGTGGCTCAGTGCGTTAGGCACAGGGTTGGAAGCACACTTCTTAAAGCTAGCAGGCTTTTGCTGTTCCTCTCAATTTGCCAAAGCCAAGTGCTGGGCAATCCAGCTTGCAAGTCCCGGTACAGCACCTTCTATGGATTGCTTTCCTTTTGGTTTTGTTTTTATTTCTTCTTTTTATTTTTGCCTTGGTTTGCTGGCTTGTCTCCCAAATTGTCTTGACAGCTATGGCAGATTGGCAGTCTTGTCACAAGCACTTCACTTAAAATCACAGCATCACAGAATGGCTTAGGTTTGCATAGGTGATGCAGATTCCACAGAAACGCTTTGAACAAGATGTTGGGTGTTTTGAAGGGAACAGGGAGGCAGGAACACCCTCTTTTGTCCTACCCAAAATAAGCAGAAGTACCCCCGTCCCGCTAGGAGCATCAGGCGTGGCGTGGTTGGTTATGTTCAGTTTTATGATACATTTCTCAGTCTCTTTCTGTCATGAGCTTAACTGAGATCCCTCTTGAGAGCAATGCATACAAGCAAGAAAAATATTTGAAATGTAATATGAGAAATTATTATGGCAAGAATGTGTTTAAGGCTGTGATTTTGTTGGGAAGGAAAGCTTGTCATCTGGTTTTGAAGTGCATTTAGGGTAATCAGCACAGCCACAACTTCTGTGCTTAGCAATGGGTCTTAGCACCATTTTACTGAGATTCCTTCTTTTTCGATTGTGAGGAGAGAGAGTAGTGCATGTGAAACACCACGAATGCCTCCTGTTCAGTGAAATAGATGGGCAGTTCTGAGATTGACAAAGCGAAATGATTCGCTGATTATTTATACCACATTTTTCCTGGTTTGCGGTGCAGGTAGTGTTACCTTGTTAACTGCTCCTCGGAGAAGCTGCTAATAATCCGTGAGCTGGCACTTTGCAACTGACTTGGCCGTCCTTGAACACACAGGGTTGTCACCGAAGTACAGTACTCACAGTGGAGTGTTGAGTGGGCTTTCAGGATAGGTATATAAAGTATGGAAGTAAAGGAAAGGCTCCTGTGGGAAGGGAATTTAAACTCCTTGCTCAGTCTTCAGTGACTTCTCATCACTTGTCTGGTGGTGGCGTTTTTTGATTCTAAACAATGCGTACCTTTGTCTCTTCCTTTCTCATGCCTTGTGAATTCTATCTGATGTTGCCATAATTTAAATGGATGAATTTCAGGGTGTTCAAGGCACCCTGTGGGTGTTCAGTGTTAGTGGATTTGTTGACTGTAGAACCAATTGTTGGCAGTGGTTTCTTTGGTCTGCCTGTGACTTTGGCTGTTGAAGTGCTTGAGGAGCATAACCGTACTGCAATGTGATAATAAAACTCCAAGAGCTTAAATTCAGGTGTCTCCCCATCTGTAGGAACTTACTCGGCATCCAGTAATTTGCATATTACAGAGTGTATTTCATTTAAAATCTTGCTTTTTTGTATAATAGTGGATACTTGCATAGTTACATTTCTGTAGAACCCACTGAGGTGCAGAATAAGTAATTTGCCACAGGCAATTTGCCAGATTAGTGTATGATCAGGAGTAGAATCTCTTGTTCATGATAGCTGGGAAACATCTGCCCAAAATAGCATCTTTGGTTCTGCCATTTTGGGGGGGTTTGTTTGTTACAGATTTCACCCACCTCAAAGGTAATCATCTTTGAAGCATAACAGTATCAGCTGCTGTGATGTCACAGATTTATTTTAATAATATAGCATCTTAGAAATGTTAACAATGCCGCTATTTTGTTTCGCTCAGTAGTTTACTCATTGGCTTTCTTAGAAGAAAAAACTCTTTGCTTTAATTAATGGATCTCCGTTAACGTTTTGCCTATTTTCAGTTCCACGGTTTAGGGCTTGGAAACTACTTTTTCTCTGAAATAAACTTTTAAACGTGCCCAGACTCAGATTTAGGGTAATGTTTATCACTTTTTTTTTTTTTCTTCAGCAACAGATTCTAGCTTAGATCTTTGGCAAGCTGAATTTACTAAACTAGGTTTCGAAAGGAACTGTGCCTTTGAAATATTCTCTGCTCTGCTAGTGCTGCAGTTAATAAAATAAGCCTTATATAATACTACTAATTAGGCTTATACGTGCAAAATATCATTAGGCTGTTACACAACATCACCGTGATTGACTCCCACCAAGCCATGCATGCACACATGTTCACATGCGTGTGTGCCCACAGCTCGCTCACGTTCTTGAGCCATGAAAGGTGTGCCAGAAGCTAGGAGTCGAGGAAAGAAAAATGCAGTGGTTATTTCTGTTATGCACCTACAGTGGAACTGCAGAGGGCTAAAGGATACCACTTATTATTTGAACACTATGAAACACATTTTTAAGTGGAAGCGGTTTTTGTGGGGCTATGTTGCACTTTATGTAATCACTAGCTGGTGGCAGCTTACTCTTGGAGGTGGTTATAGTGCTTCTGGCTGCTTTGGTACTCAACGTAGGTTTCTCTTCCCAGATAACCTCCTGGGAATTTCCTGGGTTGACAGCTCCTGGATTCCAATATTAAACAATGGGAGTGTGTTGGACTACTTCTCAGAGCGCAGTAATCCCTTCTACGACCGAACGTGTAATAATGAAGTTGTCAAAATGCAGCGGATGACCTTGGACCACTTGAAGTAAGTTGCAGTTCAAAACTGCTTCCCACTAGTATGCTTTGTCCCTCCATCCAGGGGCTTTGATGGTTGAATGGAAGTATGCTGGAAAGCTTCTGCTTCTGTCCTGTGCTTTGTAGTCCCACCGCTTGCCTGGTAGCCCAGCTTTCTTTCTTTCTTTCTTTTCTTTTCTTTTCTTTTTTTTTTTTTTTAATATTTAGATGCCTTTTGCTTCCTCTCATGCCATTTCAAGGAATGTTATTGTGAAGCATTCTAGCTATGTGCTGAGGTTCTAGTAAATCACCTTTTAGATATTTCTAATTAGAAAAGCTGTTGTCTTTCATCTTCCCAGCTCAACAGAAGCAGGGTAATGGTAATGTCTTTAAATGTTCTTTCTATGGTCAATAGGTTTTATGTTAGGGGATTCTTCTGTGTTCGTAAGTAGTTTGCGATTCCATATCTCACTGGCAGCGTGCCATAATTAGTACATAATTCCTCTGAGGAGCTGGATTTTTAGTATGGGTGATAGAAGTATTGAATGTTGTAAATAAACTGGTCACAGATGGCTGTGTAATGAGATTGCAGCATGTGCAAGTTAACTTTCTCTGCAGTTTCCCATCTGCTACACCGAGCACAAGCGAGGTGTTTGAGAACTATTTAAAGACTCTACAATATTATAAGGAGTGTGCAAGCTGAGCTAAAAGTTCATTGGTGAAGCCACTTGTGTTTGGATCTGGTTGCAGAGGAGCTTTTGACCGAGAGATACAGATGGTCGCATCGCACACTGGACCTTTGTTTCTGTGTTTAAATGACATCTTTATGCTAACAGATTGTGCCATCTCTCTTGCTATTTATTTGTTTGCTAATGTGTTCAGCTTAAATGCGTCAGATTGCAACAATTCCATTTGTATACACAGGTATACAAATGCAAGTAGCTTATATGCAGGTATATTTGCATGTTTGGATAGCTAGATCAGGGAATTATGCCTTTCCTTACTGCACATTATAGGAAAGCTTCCCAAGAATGAGAACTTCATTGCTCTGCTGCCAGGCCCTTGATAGCTCTTCACATCCCACAGATTTTACTTTGAGAAAGATTGTTTCTGTTTCAGCCAGATGGTTGGGGTAGAGTACATCCTTCTTCATGCTCAAGAGCCCATTCTCTTCATTATCCGAAAGCAGCAGAGGCAATCTCCAACACAAGGTAAGGTGACTCTGTGCTTGCCACTGTTGAGAAGGCCAGTCAGTTAGTCTCTTTTCCATGTTCCTAATTCATTTAAGCACTTCTGGCTCTCCTTTTCCATCTTTATCTTAAATTGAAGTGGAAGGTTATGAAGCTTTGTGTTGGAGGCGGGGCGGAGGTGTTTTGTCACTGGTGACCCCTAGTGTGCTCGTAGCAGGGATTGCCATCTCGTGGTGAAATGTGAAGAGTGCAGTGAGAAAGTGCTGTCCCCTGGTGTATTTTGAAATTGGTAGTAGTGTTCATGCCACATCTTGTATGTTTGGCTATCCAGGATATTTTGTTTTAATTATTTAAGTGTAAGGCTAATTATATAATTGCTTGGGGCTGATGAACTTAGTTTAATTACAGGTAACCATCTGAAGTGGCTAGTATGCAACCTTTTTTTTTTTTTTTTTAAATCGTTTTCTAGGGCTGAACCACAATTTCCATTGGTTGGGGAAAGTGATCATTCATGCTTCTATTTCTGTCATTTTTTAAATTCTACACTATTTCCACCATTGGCTGTAGTTCAGGTAGACTGATGAGTAGCATCTTGTCAGTAGGGAAGAAGATCTTTCTGAAAAATGACCACGAGATGATACAGATACTGGTTTTGGTTGTTCTTTTGAGACCTGAGCATTCTGAAATCATTGAAATCATTAGACCTTCACAAGTTCTAAATGAAATACCTTTGTTTTTTCCTTCCTCTTGCATGCAGTCTTGTTCAGTATTCCTTTTTAACCTTAAATTTGTAGCACACGTGTGATTAGATTTTTTTTTTTTTAAAAAAAGCAACCACATTTCAATAGTACTATTCTACATGTCAACTGTTTTAGTTTATTTCAGAATAAACCAAAAAAAAGAGCAGGGTTAATGCTAGTTATTTTTCAACTTTTTTTGTTTAGTAATTTAGGCTCTGTGTGTGCATTTTGGTGTTGCACAGGACTTTGGCTCATCTAGCAATGCTTCTCATTTGCTTATATCAGATAATTGCCTCCATATTGTAGTTCTGTATTGAAAAAGGACACATGTAATTCCTCCTTTAAGGAATTTTCCAGTTCTATCTTTATTAAAGGTTTTGAATCTGGCTTTCAGAAGGTGTGTATTGAAATACCTTGCTTAGACACTTTTAAAATCAAGAGTAGAGTTTGGCATCCACAATTTACGGGTTCAGACTTTTTCTGTAATACAAATGTATATTTGGTGGAACTTAGTTTAGACTTTTACCATTTTTTCCCATTGTGATTGTACAGTTTGTGTTAGATACCTTGCTTAAATCATGTAGTTCCCTGACTCAAATGTTACCCATACATTGTATTTTATCACGGTAGAAATATTGGTGTATTTGAGACATGGAAATGGGGATAGGATACTAAAATGTAATAAATTCAAGGCTAGTGTTGAGTGATTGGATAGGACTGGTGCAGATCTGTCTTAACGATTTCTGTGTGTTTAATTTTTTTTTTTTTTTTTTTCAAATTCATTAAGCCAAGCCCATCTGAAGGAAATAAAATCTTTAGGAAAAAGTCTTCAGATCCAATGACTAGGCAGAGCTGTCTGTGCAGGGAAGTAGGCTGCTCTGGTACAGAGCTGTGAGACGATAAAGCCTGCTGTTCTGTGTCTTTCTGCACTTCTAAGGAAATGCTGAGAAGGAACTCCTCCTTCTTTTTACTGGCTGTAATATGCCCTCAGTTCTCTTGGCTGTTAATTTAGGCAGGTGTCCAAGTTTCATAAAATGCCAGTACTAGAGGTATTGGGCCCTGTCAGTAAAAAGGTTGAGACAGAATGAGTTAAAGCAGACGGAGGAACCAGAACAAATGTGTGCACTGGCAGGAGTCTTGGAAATGTGAAGCTGACAGCATCATTACATGCAGTTTCTAAACTGAAGACTGTTTAGCAGAACGTTACGGAGACAATTGTGATGTTTTTCTGCACTGCAGCTATAATGAACAGGTATTTTTTATCAGCTGGTAGAGGTAGTTCCCAAACCTGATTTAACAAATGGCTTTGGAAGGATGTGTTGTGGTTTTTTTGTTATTGTTGTTTTTGTTTGTTTGTTTGATTGACAGAATGTTAGTAATTTAGAAAAGCATGCTCTGTACGTGCTTAGCTGCTGTTGAGCCTGGGCAATTTAGCTCAGATTGCACAGGTTGGAGAAAACTGACCCCCCAAATAAGAGATCTTTTGTTGTGGGTTTCTGACAGCAGTCAAGACTGGTGGAAGTACTTCCAGTTGCAGTTCACTTGAATCCTCTTGTGTAGCTCTGAAACTCCCATCTCCTATAAGATCAATTATTTGCTTGTAGTGACAGGAGACTTAAGTCTGATGCTTTTCTCTTTTGTAAAGCAGACCTTGGGGTTTTTCCCCTTAGGTGAATAGAATACAAATAAAGCACCTTAAGGAAAGACTTAAAAAAGACAAACTCATTGATGAGATGGATATTGCAATGCCTATTGTTACTACTGAAATTCAGCAACAAATTCAGAGTCTTCAGCCAGAGTTTAAATTGATCCTGCATATCTTTTTTTCTCCCCACAGTTATTCCATTGGCTGACTACTACATTATTGCTGGAGTGATTTATCAAGCACCTGACTTAGGATCTGTCATTAACTCCAGAGTTGTAAGTGTTCTGCACATCTTTTATAACCAGTATCTGCTTTTATTTTTGGTTGTTCCTCAGACTTTTGCAATCCTTCCTTCACTATAGTAGTATACTACAGTATACTGTATATACATAGTATGCACTAACTCAAAAGACGCGCCACCAGTTAATATGGTGTGTTTTCCACATGGAAACAAGTCATCCTGGCAGAGTGCAGTGTGGTCCAAAAGGTACAGGACATTCTGCAAGGACTAAGGGATCAGAATAACTGAAGATAGATAAGTGGCAGAACACAAGGTTCAAATAATCAAAACAAAAATTAAATGATAAATACATATGAAACAGTAATTAAACATATTCCACTTTGGAATGTTCATGCTAAGGTAATACGGTAATTCTCTTTAAATGAGACTTTTTTTTTTTTTAAGTTCATATGGATTTCTCTTTAAACAATCAAGTTTGTTTTGATTTCTTCTTTTGTCCTGGTAAACTGCTATTTTTGCAAGCTTTTCTCTGTGAGTTTAGGAAAAGAAAAAAACCTTGGTTTTACAAGATCCTGTTCAAAGAGATACATTCTTAGTCCACAACTAGCTGTCCCAAGTTTCTTTCCCAGAACAAAAATGAATATAGAATACCAATTTTAAAATCATTGCTTACAGAAATTTGTACTGTACTTTCTCCTTAAATTTTGAAAACCACCTTATGTTGTCTTGTTCTGAAAGCTCACTGCAGTGCATGGAATTCAGTCTGCTTTTGAAGAGGCTATGTCCTACTGTCGCTATCACCCATCAAAAGGCTACTGGTGGCATTTCAAAGATCAAGAAGAACGAGGTATGATTCCTAGTTGCTCCTGTGTGTCTGGGGAGAGAGGGAAGATAATATAGGGAAGGTGACAAGAAAAAGCTTGAGGCAGTGCACAGTGGTGGTGTAGAGGTGAGACGAAGTGCCTTCCCTGTCTGAAGGGTAAGTTGGTGCTCCCTGCCAGGTGGAAGGAATCTTTCTATTCCGTACTGATGGGAATGGACATTGAGATGTGGGTGGGAGATGAAAATGGTGAGCTATGTATCAATAAAATGAACCCAACTTCAACCCACTGGGGACCAACATAAGCTTTGTTTTGAGATATAAAATCATTCTTAATCTGTCTTCCACAAACATGTCGAAGAGAAAATGGGCTGAGGTTAAGAGAGATGCATACCAACATACATCAAAGAGTTGCTAAGAGAACAAAACTTTTCATTAGCTTCCTCTTACATGTTTGTACTTGCAGAGAAGGCTAAACCAAAAGCCAAGAAGAAAGAAGAGCCAAGTTCTATTTTCCAAAGGCAACGGGTAGATGCTTTGCTTCTAGACCTAAGACAGAAGTTTCCACCCAAATTTGTTCAGGTATGACACTTAGAAGCCACAGTATTACTGTAACTTACTCAAAATTTAAGGCATTCATAAGTACTTGAGCAGCTTAAAGTGCCAATTAGTGGGAATTATCTGTGCTTTCTACAATGGTAACACAAGTTTGGTAATAAGTTTGAAATGGAAGGCTTTGATTTGAGTGTGAGAAATCCCCTCTGTAACTGCAGGAGTTAAAATCTTGGCAAAACTATGAGGGCAAACTTCATTGCACCGGTTCCTTATCTATTTTTAGAGGGTCTGTACATGTCAGCTATCAAACTTCATTGCTTTCAGTTTCCTGCTTTGTGAGCTGAATCAAACCATCACAGCTATTGTGTTTTAGTTGTTTTGGGTGCTCCTTAATTAGCGTGGAAATTCTCAGCATTCTGTGACGTTGTTGTGATTACCTCTAATAATCTCTAGTAGCTCTTTGTTCCCTTGGGTCTTCGGATTGGGTGAAATGAAAATGATTTTTACAGCAGCTCAGGAAACGGATTGCTTTTCAGATATTGGGAAAGACTGGCTAACTGAGCATTTTTTTGATTTAGTCCTTTTCAAAGTAAAAACTGGATGTTAAAAAATTAAAACTTGGTGTTAAAAAAATTAATTGGATTTTGTTTGAAGTGTATTTAGTGGTCTTTTCATCAGCTCTCCCTTCTACCTTCAACTTATGTGTAACAGCATTGTTTTGTGTGCATTCTTGAGAGAATACTAGGAAAGGTAAACAATTATGACTTTGGTTTTGCTGATGTGATGTTATTTTTTTCCTCCCTCACAGCAAAAGCCTGGAGAAAAGCCTATCCCAGGTAAATCTCTAATATCACATCTAAAAAACACATTATATGTAGCAGAATCTTCCAGTTGCCCTATGAGCTCTTCACTGTTGCTTCTTAGGTGGTTAGGGATTCCAGTGTTGCAAAATTGTACAAAGTACGAGGCAAGAGTTCTTTGTGACAGCCAGAGTGAAGCTGAAGAAACGTGTATTCTTCTCCATATTTTGAAGAAGTCCTGCCCTTTCCATCTGTAAAAACTATGTTGTCTGAAGGTCCAAATGCAGTAAATAGTCTTTGAAAGCAGCAGAGAGGGAAAGGGTAAAAGAAGGAAGGAAGGAATAGAGAGGTCAGTCCAGCATCCTAGTGATTTTGGCAAGGTGCTATAAGCTCAGGAAAGCACGTGAAAGCTTTTAGTTGATATTAAGCAACCTCAAAACAGGAAAAGCATAAACTAGATCTTTTCATGCATTTCACTTTTTTACCTGTATAGGCATGAATTTAGTCCTTAGTTGTCAATATTTTCTAAATACTCTGAAGACTGTTTTAGGACTGAAAGTTAGAAGTTTAACTCTGTTTTGCTGTTACTTCTTAAGTGGATCAAATCAAGAAAGAACCAGAACCGGCCCCTGAAGCTGTCAAGACAGAGGAGAAAGAGACTGTAAAGAATGCTCAGCAGAGCGCTGGCACTAAAGGACCACCTGAAAAACGGATGAGACTCCAGTGAAGGGGGAAGGTGGTACACATCTGGATTAGTTAATACCTGGAAAACAGCAGATTCCTACTCTTTTTCTTTATATATAAGCTCTTCAACTAAGACTTTGACAATTCAGGAATTGAAGTCCCTGTAACAGCTTTTTCTCTAGAAACCTGTTACAAAAATGTTAATGGCAGGATATGAGCTACATCAAAGAAGGCGTTTTCAGTTTTAATCTTCTTCTGAATGTTGGCTTCTGGAGATGGTTTTTACAGATATGTATTTTGCAGCCTCCTGAAATCTACTAACCCCTGCATCCCTTGTGTCTTGATTTACTATGTAAACAAACAGCAAAAAAAAAAAAAAAACCCACCACTTTTATTTAAAACAAGCAAAAAACTCGTCCTCATTTCTTGGCAAATAAAATCCTGGCTGCTAGAATGCCTTTCTTACCTGTTTTGTTAGTAGTAAATACACCATATATACTGGCAGCAATTTTTTTTTTTTTTTTACTTGGGTGTTGGAATATATATTATGTGCTGTTTTGAGGAAGGCAAGTTCAACTAAATAGTGTAGATGGCCTGCTATGAATTGCTGTGCCTTTAGTATGATTGGCATACAGATCAAATCTGATAACTGGAGACTCAAATCCACGTAATTAGATGTCAAACTGCTCTCAGTCTCGACGGGTTCTTGGGCACTTATTTTACTTAATGGCTTAGCTGGTCTTTTCTAATAAAAAGCCAGTGTTCTGAGGGAGATTTATCATGGCATAAAGCAGGCTAAAATGTCTTGCTGTTGCACACTCAAGAGTTTAAGCTGTTTACATTTCTCCTTTTTTCCCCACTGCCCCTCAAATATATCAGTTACATCTCTCTTCCTCTCTGCTTCTAACACCTTCTTGCTGCATTTTACCACCTTGATTAGTCATCTGCCTTTTAGACCTGAGGAGGTAGGGCAGTGAAAGAGAAACTTTCAAAGAGCACTTTCCTTTTTAAGCATGCTGTTTACGCAACTCATTCCTTTTTTGCCTTGGAGAAAGAAGTTTGAAGCCACTCACTGCAAAGAAATGACTTTTGGCTTGTTTTTTGTTTTTGTCAAAGTAATGGAGCAACTTAAAAGTAGCTTGTTTTCTTTTCCCAACTGTTGTCTGCTTTCTTGCAGTAAGCTCCAGGAAATGTTGAAATGAGATGTACATAGCATATAAAATGTAGATAGGAAGGAAGACTGAGATATATTGTTTCCTCAAGTTTATTTTGAGTTCATAAGAGAGGCCTTTTTTCTGCTTTGATACATCAGTATACTTAAGTGTGTATAACCTTCATTTTATATCACCGGGGTGAAGTCTGAACAGCTATTTTTTGAAATGCTGATGGAAACAGATAATAAGCTCATGTGAACTATTAAATCAAGTATAGAGAGAGCACTTACTCTGGAGTGCTCAAAACAAGTTGGAGCTAATTATATAACCTTTAATGATTACAAGGTAGCATGAACATGCTTAGAAGAAAAGTTTTGCTTTTTTCTCGTAGTAAAGAAATTTCCCTGACGAGGAGCTTGAGTAGTGCCAAAGCTATCATCTTGTCCACTCGCATGACAGAAAAGAGGCATCTCCAGAAATGAAGTTTGAGTGGTGAGAAGCCTTAAGAGTCCCCACTGAATTTTTATTATTCAGATAAATTTCTTGGAAAGGGGCCATTAAGACAGCTGAACTTCTCCATGGTTATTCGTGTTACTATTTGGAAAAGCTTAGTCAGGAAAGATGGCTAGATTGCACTGTAATGAAGATCTAGGGTTTCTTCCTGTTTGGGAGACAAATTAAATACTTGTACATCAAAGAAATATTTGAAATTACCAGCACAATAAAGATATCTTGCCTATTGTTGAAGGCACATCAAAATGATCAAAAGTGGATGCTAAAACACATAGTACAAGCAAGAGTTCTATCAGTAAGTAGGCTTCCCCTGCAGTACAGTGTAGTGTACCGCTCAAATGCCAGAAAAAATTCTGCCAAAGAAGAGTTTGAAGAATGGCAATATTATGAGTAGGAGAAAAATATCTCCTATGAAGCCACTGGTGGGACCAAGACTTCAGTTTCTTAGGAAAGAAAAGACAAATATTGAGCCTTTATAAAATTAAATGAGTGCTGTGAAGCAAGTAGGCTATCTCGTTCAGTCTTGCATTATAAGAATACATAGACAAGTTAATGAAGCTGAATGGAGTTACATGTAAAATTAATCTTTGTAGTTCATGTTCAGAATTTGACTTGATTTAGAGTTGAGGGTAAAACTTGAGGGGGGCAGACTGTACTTGTGTTTGCCTCTCTTAATAGTGTTTTTGCTTGCTGCAGATGCATCTGGCATTGGCCAGTGTCAGACTGAGAGTATTAAAAAGGATGGTTTCTTGGTCTGATCCAGTCTGAGTTAGTGCCATCATATAACCTATAGAAAATGGCTTCCATGCATGGAAAGGATAAGCCTGTCTGTCTGTCTGTCTTTTCCAGGGGAATGATCTCTTCTGAAAAAGAAAAAAAAAAAAATCAAGAGCTGTGAAAAGCATAAATTATATTATAAAGCAATGGGGGATGTGTTGAATTCTTAGTAGCCATCTTTCAATGCTGA
The DNA here is from genome assembly GCA_013396635.1 of Penelope pileata. Lineage (NCBI taxonomy): Eukaryota > Metazoa > Chordata > Aves > Galliformes > Cracidae > Penelope > Penelope pileata. Next base: position 1,869,496 of record WBMW01005934.1, read on the forward strand.
AGGCTTACAGTATGAGGGAGTGAGGAAATCTTTTCTGATCTGTTACTTGCTGACAAGATGTTCTAAAACAAGTTTATCAGTTAAATAAGTTCTGATATTAATTTGCTCAAGTGACATTATATCAGGTATTACTGCTAAACTCAAAGTAATTTTCTGCCAAAAAGCTGTTAAGCTGCTATCATCTAGTCAGTTACATTTCTCAGTGTATGAGAATCTGAGTTTTTTTTCTGGTATTTATACAGTGTCTCTTAGTTGGAGCCTGAGCACTGAAGTCCAGAGTCCTTCAAAGGACATTCAGTATTTGTAAAGCTTATAGATGAAAGGGAAATAAGCAAGCAGTTCCAAAATTTTTACTGTCACTTTGTTTTGTGTAAAGGAGCTATCTGAGTGTACAGTAGAGCTATCATTTTTCTCTACTTTTGCTCTAAGATAATAACCATTCAGACTTTAAAAGGGTTTGTCTTAGTCTAATTCAGAGGGTTGCAGGAACTAAAAATAACCTAAAAATCTAATAAAAACATTCTCCTGAAAGCCTGAAGGTATGTATAAATGTCTGCATATGTAACCGTACGAACAGATATGCATACATGTATATGCATTGCAAAAATCTGGTCGGATTATAGGAAGAGAGGGAGCCTTGCTATCTCAGTTCACTATTTAAAGGTAATAGTATCTGAAATGTGACACAAATACTGTCTTTTCTGCTTTTCACCAAGTAAGGTGTGACCAGGCCATGCATTATGCTCACCCGTGCCTCTTCGCCAGCCTCTGCTCATACTTCATTTTTTTGGTAACCTTTCCCAGTAAAAAAAACTTAGATGCCATTTGAACAGTCAGAACACGTTGGCCATGCTTCCTTGGAGCAGAAAGTTAAATTTTTGATCAAGTGTTATTTTGGTCCAGTATTCATGCACAGAACAAATAAATGATCTCTTACTTGATTAGTAAGGGGAAATTTTCCCAGTGGAATGAGGTATTGTATAGTACTATTGATCTGAACTATCAGAAAGTTTAATTTCTTACTGCCAGGACAGGACAGTGGATTTCAGCAGGTCTGTGACCTGTTCCTCAAGACTCAACAGCAGGTAAGTGAGAAAAATAAGTGTCTTGCTGGGATTCAACCTTGAAAATTTTAGGGGATGACAAGATGAAAAAAGTTTGAAAACAGTGCTGAATACTGAGAAAGTCAGTCACACCTGCCAAACAAACAGAAACCTGTTTCTGCTGTTGAAGTAGCTATGGATTCATGCAATCTTCCTTCTCTAGTCTCTGCTATAAGGTCAGTCTTTTTTTTTTTTTTTTTCCAATCTGTTAATTGTCATGTAATGGGAATTGACTTCCCCCTCATTTACTCTTAATCAGAGTACAGAAGTGCACCATCCTGCTAATCTGAACACAAGTGTCATCCCTTTTTATGTAACCTTGATGCCAAAGGACTTGTTTTAGATGCTCAACACAGCGTCAAACTGTTGATACGTTCCACCTCTACTCAAATAACTTGCATTGAGTTCAGCATTGGAACCCAAATACTTTCTAGTCCTAACTGTATAGCAATACATATACTAAAAGAAAGTAGTTGGTACCTTCTAGGGGTAGGGCATATTTCTACCAAATTGGGAGAGTGATTGAATAGGGGTTGCCCTGTAACTTAAGGTCATGCAATGAAAGTACAATTTTAAATATAACACTTCACACACATTATGTAATAGGATTTTTCTTTTATAGCTGTACTCTGAGTTATATTTATTTCAAAAGGCATAATCTGACACAGTTCACAGTCCTGGAAGGGAAAATTGGTGTGAAAAGTAGTGGACAATTTTTCAACAACTGTACATAAAAGATTTCACAGAAAATAATTTCTACAATTTTACATTTAAATCTAATAGAATAAATCTAAGGCTAACATATGCCATGAGTTTTCTCACTTTTAGATAAAACAGTAATAAACACTTTCAAACAATGTACAGTTATGGATATCTAGATAGTTATCTAGAAAGATTCTAACAGAAGCAGACATCCTCCCATTTTCGTTCCTTTAATCTAATGTTTTATTACAGGGTATGCACTAGCAATACCAATGTCACACTTGGATGAGCAAAATGCCAGTCACAGAATGTTAGGCCCCTTTTGACATCTGGAGCAGACTGTTAGGCCTGCCATGTGCATAGCAGTAGCTACCAGCCTGCTTGGGATTTTGGGGTAGGAGGAGGCAGTGGAGGGAGGTTACGAGCGCTGTCAGCTTTCTTTCTTGCCGTTCCGCCTCCTTAGGGGCAGTGCTTGTCTGCAGCGGTTTGAAATGTTAAATGTTGCTGCCTGAGCTGGTGTGATGGTCACCACCTAGATATTATTGCCCATCAGATGGTGGGATGATGCATCTCCTGCAGCTGAGAAATAGCTATGCAGAAAAGAAAGCTGTGAAGAGTTCTCAAAAGATAACAGGTGCCCAGAAGGCAGTGTGCATAGCTGTGCAGGACATCCTGTCTTGCCATAGTCCAGATCACTGTCTTAGAGCTGTATCTTGATGGAGCTGTTTTCTAAAACTGAGATGGCAGCCAGGTAGTAAATGTAAGTAGCCTCTTCCCTATGCTCTGTGAATGCAAACATTTGAACACCATGACGTGGAAAATGTGGAAATGCACTGGTGAGGTCTGTAATTAAGGCACATTGCTGTACTTATGTAGCAACTGGTAGGCTTTGTGGTTTTATACTCGATGCTACTAGTTCACCTCTCTAATATTGAACCTAGTGGAACCAGATTCATCCCTTGTTCTGGTTTTTGTGTGTGTGTATGTAGGGGTGTGTGTGTGTGTGTAGGTGTGGCACTAGCTAGAGTAAGACACCTGCTAAGAAACGGCACCAAGGAGTGTTATGTCCTAACATTCCTGTGCTTTTTCATTTGAGACTGAGCTTTTCCCAAATACTTCGTTGAGCCAAAATTGTCTGTTTCTGATCTTCACTCGCAGATGATCTTTTAATAAAAAAGAGAACAGAGCAAAAGCCAACCTTTTGAGCTACTTAAACAGACGTTTTTCCTTGTGGTCTAATCAAATGAATGGCTAGGAGTGTGATACTCAGCTGGGGCACCTCCTCACACAGAGCTCTTACACCTATGCAGAAGGAGAAATTCATTTGAAAATGAGGATTATAAAAAGCTGGGAGCTTGCTTGTTTTGGACTAATTCTATTTATTCCTTCGCAGGAGCCTGTGTCCATACACATAGAGCAGAGGGAATGGCTGTCTCGAGGTGTCTTTGTGGCCCTCCAAGATGTACAGCTGGACAGCAGGGCGCCATTTTCTGATGGGGGAGGCCGCCATGTTGCCATTCCTCCCAAGGGGAGGGCGGGCACTGAGAGGCAGTTGGGGGCCTGGGGGTGGCTCCTCTATTCCTCTCAAAATACGGGCCTCTCAAAAAGCAGGGCCTGGGGCAGTGCCTGGCAGCAGCTATGGAGGCACTGCTGGTGCTGCTGATGCTGCTGGGCCTGGTGAGGTGTCCCTCTGCCCCTGAGGATGAGCCTGAGCCGTTGCACATCACCGGCATGTGGGTGACAGTGCCACGGCAGCTGAACCCCCGGGCTGACATCAACCCCCTGACAGTCTCCTACTGGCTGGAGGTGGAGGGGCGGCCTCAGGTCCTGCGTCTGCGGCCCAGGAAGGGCCTGGTCTCCCAGCCTTTCACTTTGGTCACCTATGGCGAGGACGGGATGCGCCGGGAGGAGCACCCCTTTGTGCAGGATGACTGCTTCTACCAAGGCGAGGTGCAGGGAAGCCCTGGCTCCCTGGTGGCCCTCGGCACCTGCGGCAGGGGCCTCCACGGAATGATCTGGGTGGGGGGCAGCACCTATGAGATTGAGCCCATCCCTGATGATCCAGACTTTCAGCACATCCTCTACCGCATGGAGGCAGCCAGTGACCCCAGGAGCCCCATGTGTGGGCTGACCTCAGAGGAGATGGAGTACCAAAGGAATCTGCTGCCTTGGCTCCAGCCCTCTCGAGAAGCAGAGAAGTACATGCTGAAGGAATGGTGGACACACACCAGGTATGTGAAGATAGTAGTGGTTGTGGACAACGTGCGGTTTGTGAGGTCAGGCAGGAATGAATCTGAAGTCTTGAGGCAAGTCCTAGAAATTGTCAATATTGGGGACTCTCTGTATGACCAGCTTTCTGTTCAACTGTTTCTTGTGGGACTGGAGATCTGGACCAAAAGTAATCCTATAAACATCACTAAGTCTGTAAACAAGGCACTTGCAGATTTTAACATATGGCGAAGATCAGAGTTGTATCCACGGATGCGTCACGATGTCGGTCACTTATTTGCATTTCAGAGCTTTGGAAGAAGCCTGGGATTGGCATATTTGGGGTCCGTATGTTACAGCCAGTGGTCATCAGCAGTTGATTCCTTCACCAATAGGAAGCTGTCTTCATTTATTGTCACATTTGTCCATGAGCTGGGCCATAATCTTGGGATGAACCACGATGAACCGCACTGTAAATGCAGACGGAAGAGATGCATTATGTATGAACGTGATTCTGACACTGACTCATTCAGTGACTGCAGTTACAAAGACTACTTTGACCTGCTTGGGAGTGGTGGTGCCTGCCTGCGTCAAACACCAGCAAATGGCAGTTACTACACCTTGAAGCGTGAATACTGTGGGAATAAGATAGTAGAAAGCGGAGAGGACTGTGACTGTGGTTCACAAGCAAACTGCAGAAAGGATCCTTGTTGTCACCCTAACTGTACATTCACTGCAGGCTCAGCTTGTGCTTTTGGAAAATGCTGCAAGGGCTGTCAGCTCCTTCCAGAAGGAACACTCTGCAGACCAAGTACTGGCAGCTGCGACCTGCCAGAGTACTGCAATGGGACTTCCCCTCAGTGCCAGCCAGACCTGTATGTACAAGATGGAACCCCTTGCGAAGATGAAGCCTACTGCTATAAAGGAAAATGTTCCTTCCACAGTAAACAATGCAAGCGTATCTTCGGCAAACAAGCCAAGGCTGCTGCTTTAGATTGTTTCAAAGAAGTGAATACTCGAGGTGACCGGGTTGGAAATTGCGGTCTTGATAACAACAGTTGGTTTATGAAATGCAGTGTTGAGAATGTCTTATGTGGTAGGCTACAGTGTGAAAACATACACAGGTTGCCTTTTTTGCAGAACCACGTAACACTTGTTCAAACCCCTGTTGGGGATAAAAAGTGTTGGGGTCTTGACTATCACATAGGGATACCTAGAGCTGACACAGGGGCTGTGGAAGATGGCACACCCTGTGGCAGTGGCAAGATATGTATCAAAAGGACATGTACCAATATGTCACTGCTGAATTATGATTGTGACATAATAACCAAGTGCCATAACAGAGGAGTGTGTAACAATCGTAAGAACTGTCACTGCAGTTATGGTTGGGCTCCTCCAAATTGTGAGTTGGAAGGATTTGGAGGTAGCATTGACAGTGGACCCGCTCCACCTGAGGAGATTTTCCAGAGAGCAAAAATAGGATTATCAGTATTTGGTGCTGTTTTTCTCTTTGTCCTTGGAATTACCCTTACCATATGTCAGAAAAGGAAAATAGGGGAATGGCTTAGGAGGAAATTTCCACGGGCTATTTCACATAGTAGTTCGTAGTTGTTTCAACTACTGGAAATGCCAGTAGTTCCTGAAGAACACCTACTACTGAGTCAAAATCTACTACAAAGCACTTCACAAAGACCTACAAAGCTGCAGCTTTGGATGCTCCCAGGAAAATCTCCAGTAGCCCTTGAGCAGAGCCAGCTGATAACTTATCAAAATAATTCAACACATCTGAATAGTTACAATCTGATGCAACATTATAAAATATAGATTAAATGCTATCTTTGTTTATTTTAAGTTAATAAATGCAGGCAGTAGGATATTCTGGTTTTTTTTGTTTGTACCTTGTGTTCTTAAAGTGCTAGGCAAACAGTAGGTACAGCTTTTATGCTCCATACCAACTGTTTCTGAATGTAAACTTCTTTAAACAGGCCTAAATAAATGGTTTGCTCTACTTTACTCCTTCATCTAATGCTTTCTTCGATTCAGAGAGATGTTTGCGAACACTTTGCTTCTGTTGGTCATTGATAACCAAAGAGGAAAAAAATTGCTCTTGCAGTCTTAATTGAAGTCACATCTGAAGTGCACAGGCAGGCATGAAATAGATGTTCTGGTCAGATGGAGGCATCTGTGCCATGCCCTCCACCTGTGTCCAGGGAGGAGCCTTCCCGGAGGGAGCAAGCTTGCAGGGAATGGGCTCTTTGCTTTGTGAGATGGTAGAGAAGCATTATCCAGACCACACCAGTAAATGTTACACACTTCTGATCCACCAGATAACATGTCAGAAGCATGGTGACACCAAACCTACTGCTTCACATCATTTTTTCTGGAAACCTTGCAATACCTTTACTGTTGGGGTTCTTCTGTACTGTTGTAAGAAAAAGCTGTCTGTGAGGCTGCACAAGTTAACTGGATTTCTAAAACTCTATTTGGAACTATTCTGCAAATCTCCTGTATCCAGAACTCCTGCAATGTTTGATGGATGTTTTATCTGACTACCTCGGGGGCTTTCTCTTGCTTTCTGTGCGGTTGCCTTGCAAGCTCTTCCTGGATGTGCCCTTGCAGCTCTGCATGCCATCATTCCCATTTTATAACAAGTTTTGTCTAATTTATGAGAAAGCATTAAGGATCTGGAAATGCCATTCAATGTTCTATTTTTGTTGTGTATATTAAAGCAATGTCTAGATCTCTCCACTAGGTCAGCATAAAGAAGAAGCTGTAGTCCAGATTTAACAGTGAAAATTTTATTCAAAAGGATGGACGTCTCTGGGCTAAAGGCTATGGTAACCCACTTGTCTGGTGCCCAAACAATTATCTGTATGTGGAAAGTAAAGACCAGCTTGTTAGCAAACGTGCTGTTAAGGCAGGACGCGTAACACAACATCTGGGAAGGAGGACGCGATGGCTCTACACGGGATGAGGGTAAACTGCTGCAGGCTCCCAGGCATGGCGCATGCTGTTAGAGTGCACATTTTCCTGTATGTGTTTAAATGACTGTGTTGTTGACTGACGGACGGCCGTTAACGGCCCTTCTTAACGCTACCAGGCACGCGAGGGCAGCTACCCCCTGCCGCTCCGCCCGCCTGGCGCCCGGAGGCGGCCCCGAGCTGCCGGCCCGGCCCGCGCGGACTACAACTCCCAGCGCTCCGCGGCGCGGCCCTGCGCCGGCGGCCGAGGAAACGAAAGCGGCCGCCCCGCGAGCCGCCTTCACCTTCAGGCTGAAGCATGAACGGCAGCGTGGCGGGCGGCGGCGTCTCCGAGGAAGTGATCAGGCTCACCCGGGGGCCCTCAGGTAAGGCCGGGCCCCCGCGCCTTCCAGGCCGGGGCAGCCGCGCTCCGCGAGGAGCCTCGGGCAGCGGGGCCCCGGCGGCGGCAGCACCGCACCAGGCCGGGGCAGCGGCCGGGCCCTGCGGCGGGGAGGGAGGAGCCGGCCCGGGGCTCGCGGTGTCCACCGAGCGGCGGCCGGGGAGCGCCGAGGCTCGGGGGGGAGCGGCCCTCTCCCGAGCACTGCCCGGGGAGCGGTGCTCGGCTGCTGGCAGTGCTGCGGGGAGCGCGTCGTCCCGGAAAGGGGCTGCGAGCTGTGCGAGTTAATACGGCTCCGTCAGACCTTGCTGCGCGGCGAGGTAGAGGCTGCTGCCAGCTTCTCCGCTGGAAACAGCTCCGGTGGGACTGCAGGAAGCGGGTGCTCTTGGTGCCAACTACTGCGCAGCTCCTGTTGCTTTCCTGTTGCGGGACACCACAGCTGGGGGCCTTCTGAAGCCTCCCGTCGGCGGCACGGTGCCTTCTCCTGGCTGCCTGCGGGCTGCAGGGCAGCGCGGAGTTGGGGTGGGGCGGTGCTGACTGCAGGGAGCGGGGAAGGCTGGGGGTGTGTTTTGGCTTTGCTGTCTCCTGTCACAGCCGTGCCCGCTCCGGTGGCAGTGACCGGGCCCTCAGGCACACGCTGCCTCTGCTACCATTGCAGGACTAAAGTAGGGCTTTCAGAGGTGCAGGAAGTCAGCAACAAATGCACAGGTCTGAAGCAAAATCTCAGGTGTGAAGCCTTCTAAGCTCTGGGGAAGTGCTGAAGCCGGAGCTTTGATGTATGAGGCCTTCTCTTTAATTAAAACAGGGGTGAATTAAACTAGCCCTGCTGCTTGCCTGGCTGCTGCACGCATGTGGCTGCAGGCCTGCTTTGCCTCCCTGTGCCTTGCTGTGAGCTGCAGCACCCACATCTAGCAGCCAGACAAGACAGCTGAGGAGGCAGAAGGCCCCAGCTCCTCCCAGGGAGGCCGTGCAGATAACACAGATATTGCAGGGCTTCCCCCATCCTCATCTTCTGGCTCGGTGAGCTCCTGGTGGACTGCCCTGAGCAGTGGGTACAGGCAGGCGGTTCGGCAACGTGGCAGACCCTTTGCAAGCTGAGCCTGTGCTGCTTCTGATCTCTTGGCAGCAATTTGCTGGACCAGTGCTGGCCCCACCATGGGCAGGCAGCCCTCTGCTGTGCGGCTGCAGGTGGGGCCACTGCTCTGAAACCTGCACGGCCGTGCTGGCATGCTCGTGAGCCTCAGCCAGCAAAATGAAGCCGGTGCTGCCTCCAAGCACGTTCCATACATTTGGAAACGTTTTGACCTGAAATCTTGAGGAGGAGGAAGGAGATGCTGAAGGGCTGAGTTGAGAGGTCTTCACCGTGGCCACTGGAATGTAAATCTGATTCCTGTGAGCAGCACTTGTCCAGCTATTAGGACGGGCTGACTGTTTTTCACTGTTAGGTTTCTAACTACGGCAGTTGATCTGGTCCTGCAGCCCCTTGTGATCTTGAATCATTCGTTTCTGTTGAAGGAACAAACCTGTAAAGCAGAGAGTAATCCCACAACCTCTCTGAGTTTTGACTGCGCAGTTTTCTAAAATAGAATCGATGCTTAACATCTCTGGCAGAAGTTTGATGAGGAGCTGAACACGTTTACAGTAGGAAAACTGTTTGTGTAAGTCTCTTATCTTTTTCGAATTTCCTTCTGATTTATTAGGCTACAATTAGGCAGAAAAATCTGGTTTTATGAAAAACTAAATTGCTTGGTAGGTTCAATTTGAAGTTTGTATTGTACAGCATTGCAGGATCCTGTAAATAATGATTTTATGAATGTACTTGGGGGAGCCTCTTATGTTTCAAGGGATAAAGGAGGCATGGGAGGGTCAGAAGCTACCCCTAGACCTACCTTTAAAGCTTGGTCGCTGCACTTCTGGCCTCTATAGGCAAGGGACTTAGTGCCTCATAGTCTCTTCTTCCCTTTCCTCGCTTTCTCCTGGTTATGCTCTGCCTCTTCCTGTGGCTGCATGAGCTGGAAGGAGGAGAAAAGCAGAAGAGCTGACGGAGTGGTAGGGAAGGTATTTTTAGCCAGATTGGAAGTTTAAGTGCAGAAGAGGAAAGACAGTGAAAAAGCCCAGCAGCAACAAGTCCTGCAGGTACTTAGTCTAGCATAAACTGCTGCTTCACAAAGATCTGTTCCTTCTTTGTGGGGCCCTTCCTGATGGAAGCAGTGCCTTTAGGTTATTTTTGTAATCATGGGTGAAAACCTGCAAAATGTATATTTGTTCCTAGTGTTGGGTTTATATATATATACACATACATCAAAACTGAGAGAGAATCAATGTACTCTGAAACTTAGATTTCTTCTTTCTGGTTTTGTTTTGTTTTTAATAAATGCTGATTAAAACTCATATTTTCTATAGTATTGATTCCCCTGAAGCTTCATGGCAAATCATTTTTAGGCTTGTGGATGTTTTGCCTTTTTTTTTTTTTAATTCCCATTGAAGGTTGTGTTATTGTGCACAAGTGGCCCGTCTTGTAATAGATATTAGTCCAGCTGAAAAGTTGGGGTTTCTTCAGTCTGCTGCTCCTCTCATCTTCTTCCTCATTCGTCTGAAGCTTCCAGGAGGGGGGGGGGGGGAAAAAAAAAAAAAGGACAGATGTGGCAAGGTCACTGTTAATATTTCTCTTATTCCCAGCTTTAGATGCATGCTTACATTACCATGAACATGAGCCATTTCATGCGACCTTTGGTCCCCTATGGCTGACTAAAAATACTGCTTCCCAGCAGGCACAAGGTGTTTTCACTCTTTCACTTTCTATTCTTCTTCCCAGAGTTTCTAGTCTTAAGTTCGGGAGAACGAGAGAGAAGAAAAACAAACGAGCCTGGCAGAAGGGGGGCAGAATTTGCCTTCCCACTGTCCTTGACAATAGATTTTGGATGAATATGTTGTATCAGGCAAAAAAAAAAAAAGTTTTTTTTCCCCTCTCTATTTAGTTTGTTCATATACTTGATTTCTTTTTCTTGACTTTTCTTTCTTTTTTCATTACAAGCCTCTTCTTAGGAATCTTTCCCATCCCTTCACGTGCATTACCCTTGACAGGGCAGCTCAGCTGCGTGTGCAGTGCAGAATGGGCTCTTGTAACCTGTGGTTTGCCAGGTTTTGAATTCAGTTTATTCTTTTAGATTTTGATGAAACCAGAGCACTTAGTCTTTAACTGCACTTTAATTCAGCTGCTGGTTCCAGCTAGAGGTCTGTAAACAAGACTTATTTTAAAGAACAGTGCTAAAAATAATAGAAATGTGGACATCAGCTCTATATAATGTATGTGCGTATCTTTTTGTTTTACTTGAAATCCTGGAACTTTGTCTTTGTTTCCTGTTGTATTTCGAACTCCTGAAACAGAACCAAGTGATTACAAAGTGAATTTGAAGGAGCTGTGTCTGACCTGCTCTGATTCTTGGGGGCAGAGGTTGCCAGTCCCAGCTCCATAGGCACGGATGGGAGCTTCGGAGTGCTCCTTGCGCTGGCAGCACTGCTTCTCTTGCCCATTCCCTCATCTGTAGATGTGGACTAATGCTCCTTGCCTTTCCCAACTCTGATTCTCAGCTTGTGAAACTCATGAGGCATGATCCCTTGTTTCTCCAAGGTAATGGTGGGCTGCAGCCTTTCCTGTGAAATGCAGAACCCTTCTGTTTCCTTTCATTCTGTGCTCAGAGGTGAATTCCTGTTGAGGGTTGAGCTGGTGTCTTACAACTAATGGTGTGCTCCTTGTTATTTCCCAACTGATGCTTTGTGGAATGAAGCACTTAGGGTCTCTCCTCTGCTTTGAAGACCAGTTTCATGAGAAGTTTTCTTTTTTAGACAAAGATGGTTGGGAAGGGAGCAAACTGAACAGCGAGGGAGGGTGTGCTCCCCAACAGCAGCAAGAATGCCTGGAGCTTCGAGCTTTTCTCATCAGCTTTCTCTTTGGCTTACCTTAGGGCTGGGCTTCAACATTGTTGGTGGGACAGATCAGCAGGTCATTTCCAATGACAGCAGCATCTATGTCAGCCGGATCAAAAAGGATGGGCCAGCTCACCTTGATGGCAGATTACAAGAAGGAGATAAAATTTTGGCGGTAAGCCCTTTCTTCTGTCACCCTGTGTGATCTTGAAGTGCTGTGTTCAGTGGTGGAATGTGAGATGCAGGTTTGCCATCAGAGGAGGAAGGACGTGATGGATGCAGTTGATGCTGAGCTATGGAGGAGCTATCCTGGGGATGTGGGGAGAGCTTTGAGCACCAGGGAGGTGAGTGCCTCTATGCACAGGCCCATCTCTTCTGCCTTCCTGATTTGCTCTCAGAGGTGCTTCTTGGTGCTGCATTTGTATTTCCTCTGTGACTTTGTTCCCTGAGGTTTTAGAATTCGTCATGCCTTCAGTTGCTCACACTGGATCATCGTTTACACACACGTAAATAAAGGAATTGGTCTTCCATCTCTGAGTTTTCTTTTTTTTTCACTGGCTTTCAGGGGCTACTGATCCTTTTGCTCAGGTAACGCTTGTAGGCCATAAAGCTCTTCAGTTCAACTCACCATGAGTAATACAGCCTGCTTCTCCTTTGGGACAAATGCAAAGTAGCTGAGTTTCAGTCCCCCTGGTTCTTCGGACTCTTGGCAATCAGATGAGACAATATGCTTTGAAAAGTAGTGAGTGAAGAAGTAGTCTCTCCTAGTGTGATACATGATCTTTTAATACTCTTAAATTTTATTTTATACTTACTATATTCCACATGTAATCTTTTTAGTCTCTATAAATACATTGAGTGCCTTGTACTAGCTAGAGCCTATTATTGATCCAGAAAATGATATTAAATTAAACTACAGAATACTACCCTATATTTTCTTGACAGTTTAATATTTCTGTACATGTGTTTGGAGAATCTGAGTATCAAGGGAGAGGAGGAATTGGGTGTGATCTCAAGGGATACAATTAGAGGTAATGATGATGAAACAGTGAGGAAAAAATAGGATGAGTATCATTAGTGAATGAAATCAAATAGGCTATAAAACCTGCTGCTGTGAGAAATCATTTTAAATTAAGAGAAATCCTAGCACTTCAAAGTGGGTGCCGGTATGGGTCTTTTATTTTTTAACATCAATATGCCTTTAAATTTATGTTTACTTCAGTCTTTTAAAGAGAACATTTCAAAGGCGTACCAGTAGAGCATCCATTGTGGGAAAGATACTCATTTAACAGTACTAATAATGACGCTGTAGCTGCTTTTTTGTGTTCGTAAGCTATCACAGTTACACCTTTGATTTGTTTCCAGTTAAGCAACAACATAAGAAGCTGCTATTGGCACAACTGTTGTCTTATGGTCTGGTTTTGCTCCTAGGTAGTTTTTATTTATTTATTTTTCAATACCTCCATCTTTTGGCTTGAAGTTTCTCTTGTTACCTCTCAACTTGAAAATGCATCTGTAATACAAATGGATGAATATGGGTGTTGCTGTCTGTCATGTTATGCCCCCAACTGCAGAATTTTATGGAAGATTTTTGTCTCCTTCCTATATTAGCTTGCATCACTGGGAATTTGCTTTTTGCCCTTTAGCAATTGGTTCTCCTTTTCCTGTTTTTTTTTTTTTTTTTTCCTTTGCGTGATCAATGGCAGAGACTTGAAGGATTTGCGGCACATGGATGCTGTGGAGCTGTTCAAGAACGCAGGCTATGACGTGTCTCTGAAAATTCAGCGCAGGGTATGTTTAACCTGCTTCTTAGGCATATTCCTGGCTCAGTTTAGACTGGATTCTGTGATTGTTTGTTCTCTGCTTTATGAGGCAGAAAAATGCAGTGTCCATGTTATGCATATAAAGAATTTGTCTGAACAGTGGCCTCCTCTGTTTGTGAGGGCTGTATCCATACCTTGCATTATTTGTTTATAAGAGCGTCAGTGAAGTGGTGAGGTTGCAGGAGTCTCTGGGTCTTTGTTTTGCTGCAGTATGCTGTGTTTTCTCACAGATCTCCTTTCTCAGAGGCAAAGGTTTGTCTGTAAAGGCAGAATCTCCAGTTTTCTCTCAGAGTCCAAAATCTTACTGGAGACCAAACTCCCCTGTTGTTTCAGAGGTCATCACTCATGTTAGTGATGAGATGCATATGTAGCCTAGCACAAGGGAATGTTTTCTGCAGCTGTTGACATGTGCTGACATCAGTTTGGACATAGAGAGGAATCCTTAATGCACTGCTGTCGATTGAACATCCCTGGCTAGCACTGAATTTGACAGAGGAGATACAGATCATCCTGAAACATGCTGATTGGGGGAGGTGGGATGAGGCCCCTTTTCTGCTCCCTTAATAAAGGAGTAAATATTCTTGACTCTTGTACAGGGCAGAGGGGGAAAACTGAGGAAATTACTGAAGGGTGCCTTGTAGTGGCTGAGTGTCCTGTAGGAAAGCTCAGTCTACCTGAAACTGTTTTGACTCCCCCATGTGTGCGCAGGGAGCTGGGGGAAGCACCTTGCATGTCCTTACAGAGCCATCTGGTCCTGACTGGGGCCTGCGGTGGGATCTCTGACGCAAATGCTTTGTTCTTCTTTGTAGTTGCAGCCAGGAAATGGCCCACTGGGTCATCGAGGTGATGGAGACTCAGGTGGGTTTCCTCTGGCAGCTGTCCTTGTGTCAGGCCTGGCGCTTGCAGCAGCAGTCTGGATCTTGTTGAGGTATCGACAGAGGATATGAAGAGTACACACTTCGGATATCACTGCGTATTTTACACACCTATGATGTAATTTAAAGATAAATAACAATCTTGTCACAGACTGATGTCAAAAAGGATCATTGTCTATCATAAAGCTGCTGCTGGTGTTCTTTATATATTGATTTGTTGCAGGGTGGATGGAAGCAGAAAGGAGCAGGGGAAGGGAGCTGACTGTGTTCATGTATAGAGTGGGATGGCTGTTGTTTTTTTCTTAAACTTGCATGAGACTTTAGCCATCCCTCTCTTTTCTGCACCACGAACTTTCAAACATGCTCCTCTATTTCATGTTTTAAGATGTGATTCTTTGTGAAGGGGTTGGGAGGGTGGGTTGGGTGGTTTTAAATCAAAAACTTTTACTAGGGTTCCCGGTGATGTTTCTTGAAACTAACTATCCCCACTTGAACCATGAATAAAGAGAAGTAATGCAGAGGGTATATTTTTTTTTTCTGTTGATTTTTTTTCTTGTTGTTGTTGTACTAAATAAATGCCTTAAGTAAAATGTATAAAATCTAACCTATGGTTTCACAGGTAAAATCATCAGTATAGCTGCTTATCTAACGCTAATACACAGTATTGGTGAGGTGTTCTAACCGTTCTGGAAAGATAGGAAGATAATCCACTGCCAGAGAAAGGCTTTAATCATCAGAATGGCTGTTCATTCTTGAGTCAGAGTTGTAAGAGGATGCTTTCCACAAATTGCTAGCATAGCAAAGAGAGATGGGCAGACAACTGAAACACAAGGATTGTTGTAATGGCAAGAGATACACAAGTAATGGCAAGAGATTTGGTCACGCCGAAGCTGCAGAAGTCTCTCAAGTAGTAATGAAGCAGTAGTCCCTCCATCCTTCAAGCTGGTTGAAGTCTGCATCTTTCAGGTGAAAAGTCTGTTATGGGTGTGGGGTTTTTTGGGGGAGAGGAATACTTCGGAAAGTTTTCTGTAGCAGCTAACTTGCTTTTGGCAATCAGAAAATCTTACAATGATTGAAAGAGGGAGAGCTGAGAGCAGTCTGGGATCATCGTGGCTATGGCTTGCTGTGAAGAATGATGTGATGCTCAGGAGATAGGGTGGCAAGTGTGAGGCAGGGTAAGGTTTAGCAAATACAACTGAATGGGCATACCCTTTCTATGGAAAACGTGTTGCTGAATTTACCTGCAGAAACTCATCTCCGCACTGTGATTGGAATGGTTTTAAATGCCCCAGCTGACGTGAACTATGTGGGGTAAGACGTTTTTCTCTTGTCTCCAAGAAATAACGTTTTGCTGTTGTTTTTGTAAAAGAAACGCACATTGCATGATCTGGTCTGTATGATGCCAAAAAAATCACATATGCAATATACATATTCAAACAAAGAAAAACTGGTGTCTGCGTGCTTTACTTCTATCTGTTGTTTGTTATTTTAGCAGGACATTGTTAATGCATTTGAAATTGTTGTGTGATTGCTCGGGACTGTATTCCTGCCATTCTCAGGAGATAGAAGTGGTGTGCTGTTAAACATGATGTTGTTAAATTGCCACAGAGGTGCAGAGCAGTCAGGTTACACGAAATCTTACTTCGGCACGTAAACTGCTCTAGTGTGAAGAGGAGAAAATGGGAGGAATGTTTCCTGTGTTCTTAGGAGACTTTAGGAACAGACTTGAGGTTTGGTGAACACATGCTGGTATTGGATGGCCAGGGCCACTGCATGCAGAGACTTGCTTTGGCCTGCCAACCAATTAATGTCTGACAGCATAAGGATGGCTGTTTGGACAGATTTTTGCAGATGCAGCATGAAGCAGTGTGCTTGTCTGTGACCTGCTCTGGATGTTTGGCTGTGATGTTCAAGAAGAGCACGTGTGTATGAAGGTGGACAACTGCAACTTGATGCCGTTGTATTCCAACCATCAAAATAAAAATGCAGACAGCAAGAAAAGGTCTCGGGACAAACTTTCTCTTCTTAGCCTGTGGCTGACTCTTGGCTATCTGCAAGATAGGAGCATGGAACAGGCTGGGGAGGATGAGGAGTTACAGAAGGGGTTATTTTTACTCTTTTCCCATTGAAGTCAGCAGAGAAAACATAGCCTTTTTTTTTCCCTTCCCTCCTTTCAGTTTTGGATTTTTAATGCTCTTCAGGCATAATTACCATCTGTTTTGCAGGCAGTTTATTAAATTATATGTGTGGGGGGGTTATCCAATGCCCAGATAATTCGTGTGGCTTAGTGAGCAGCAAAAGACCCTTTTGGTGCATGCTATTCCTTTGGATTTCTTTTTCACAATTATTTGAATTATTTTAATGCCATGGCATTAACTCAGTGGCTTTTCCAGAAGTAGCTTTATCCAGAATAGTAGCTTTTACTCAGAATTTAAACTAACCAGTCTAACCCTCAGGATTAACTTTCTCTGTCTGCCTTCTTCAAATCAGTGTCTGAATACCACCAAACAATCCCCTTTCCAATCCCTAGCCACCTCTTGTCCTGTTTATTGGAAAAATCACCTCAACCCCAAACTCCTCTGTGAGCTGTGGCTTGTATTTGTTTCTCTCAGCAGCTGGACTGTGTCACCTAAACTTTGTGTTTTCCCAGGTCTCCTTCCTTCTCCACTCAGTTTCTGTAGCCTTGAGTTTCATCTTTATTCTGAGCCCTGTATATAATTTTTCTGTCACTACTGAATAAGTGAAGTAAATAAATAAATTAAAAAAAGCTAATGAGGGCAGTGTGTACGTGCAAAAAATTAGAGAGAATTTTAGGGGAAAAAAAAAAGAAAAGGTTAAGTTGAATTCTTAAAAACAAACCTAAAAGCATCCTAACTGTAATTTGTAAGTTTTCTTATAAGAACTCATTTGCCATTAACACTTAGAACTGCTGAAACTCTTAAATCCCCACGTTTCTTCCTCATTTCTTCCTCATCCGTCTCTTCAACTTACTGTGAACTTACTGACCTGCTGAGGCCTGTGTTTTATATCCACAGTGTAAAGACCAATTCATCTAATTTGACTTCCTGTATATTCCAGGCGTTTGTGTCTCACAAAGTTTCCTGAACAGTGTGTGCTGATGACATGCATTTGACTTAGGCAAACAGTGAGAAAGAGCAGCCACACTTGATTTGAAGATAGGAAGATGCTCTACTTCTGGCAATTTTTGATTAAAATAAACAAACTAAAAGGGAGCATGTGGGAGGGAAAGATGCCTCTTACTTTCAGTTTGCCTTCAGGTTCCAGCAGCTGGCTTGTTAGGTGCTAGATGAAAGAGGCCTCCACTAACGGATAGTTTTTCCCTGTGAGGGGGTTTGTGTGTTGTAATTATCTTAGCTTTCACATAAGCCGTTTAGGATTCTCAGTGTAAGATACTTTCTTTTGGGGTAGCTGCTATGGCTTTCTGCACCCTTTTTAGTTTTTCTGTATTGCTTTGTACAGTGCAGACACTCCCAACCTTGTGTAGAGTCTCATTATCAGGTTTGTCAATGCCATATACCAGAGGTTTTCTGTATCATTTGTATCCACAAACCCTTATTAAAAAAAAAAGTGAAGGTGCAGACAACTGCAGAGCACATTTAAGCCATCTTCTAAGTGCTCGCTTTTCTGAAATAACTTCTACAAGTCTCTTAGTTTCCCCCCTCTTCTTTTGCTTTCTCAAGTGCCTTACAGAGCCTGTAGACTACAGTACAAATGCCATTGCCATGCAGAGAGGTAAATTAACTTTTTTTCAGTTTTTCTATCAAGAGAGCAGTCCTTTTTGGTCATGGTGTGACACTAGAAAGTTGTCTTGTCTTCATACTTGTGTTATGTTCAGACTTCTAAATCTTCCTCTATGCCTAGGTGCGACCTACGTGGTGTGAGTGAGGGTGTCTGTATTTGCATTTGGTTGAGTTAATGCTTATCCTATATCAATTGGCTGTGCTCACTGACAGATCTAGATTACTCTGTCTGCCTTGTCTGCTGTATTATTTTCCCAGCCCACTACTAGTAGCAGTTCTGACTTTGTCTTCTGCCAGACCATTGGTGAAATTTCTGGATGGAGTTTGGTACAGAGGCAATGTCCCAACATGGTTTTGATTTTTTGGTAACTGTTGTTATCTCTTGATTATTGGATTCTTTGTGTGTTTGTAACAGATTCATTTTGATGGCTGAGCACTGGCACAGGATGCCCAGAGGCTGTGGAGTCTCCTCCTTGGAGATCTTCAGAAGGTGGACATGGGCCTGGGCACTCTGCTCTGGGTGGCCCTGACTGAGCAGGGGTTGGACCTGACCGCCTCCAGATGTCCCTCCCAACCTCAGCTATTCTGTGACAGCATATAGCATTATTTTTCAAAACCCATGTATCCGCATGTTGCATAGTGCTAAGTAGATTCCATCTGAGTGGTTGTTAAACTTCGTCAGTTTTCTTCCTGGAAGAAGCAGATACAAGGATAATATTAAATTACCCTTGTAATTTAATCAGGTGAGTTTATTACCCAGTCTCTCTCTATCCTTGTCGATGTGGCTTTGTGGGACTGTGTCCCACAGCTTATGGTCACAAGGGAACATTTCCATGGAGAAATCTGAAGAGACGCCTTAACTATACCCTTAGGACTTTTCTCTTGACTAGCTTTAGGCAGACTGATGCTGCATCCATGTTGCCTTCTCAGAATGCTTCATCTTAGGAGCTCTGTTCTGTCGCCCTGCTTGCAGCTGAGGGACACCTCATGCCTTTCGAAGCTTCCTCGAAGAAGGATCTGTGGGAGTGTGTACTGGTTTAAATGAAAAGTCATGCTGTGTGGACTTGAATTAAAACATGGCTTTCCTTGTAAAATTGGAGAGCTTTTGTTCTTGCTGCTGTAGCTGTAACTGATGGTGGCAAGCTTTGCTATAGAGAGAGCTGTGTCTCTCTCACCTGGCTGCTGAAACCAACTTTTCTAGACTAGTGTTCTTACTAAAGGAGGCTAACTGTGCTAAGTATGCAGGATAATTATTTAAAATCCCATGTGGCTGATTGGCGATCATTTGCCAAGCTTCTGTGCTTGTGTGCAGAGTAAAGCCTCTGTCAGTGAGCACTGTTCTGCTTTCTCGGTGTGCAGGTCTTCCAGCCGTGTCTCCCTTCGGTAAGGTTCTCCTCCCTCTCATCCCCTTTCACCGCCTCTCAGCAGCCTAACATTTGTGCCTGGCTTGCATTTTTTGCCATGACACAAGCATAATTGTTTTAGAAAAATGGCTGCTTTTGCCTTGTATCAGCAAATACTGATATTAATTCAGTGATGTCCCTTTAGGTGGCTGGAAGTTGTGTCAGATGCACTAGCAGACTTTGACTTATGAACCAACTGTCGGACTTGCTATTGCTTACTTCTTCTGTTTGCTCCTCCTTTTGGAAATGGACGTTGGCACTTAGCTGTGTGACAGCCTTCATTCTGACTGGTGCGTCTAATGTTGGAGGGCAGATCACCAGAACACCAAGTGCAAGCGTGTTCTCCTATGATGTAGCCGAGGCTGTCCAGTTAGACTGGTGACAGGCTCTGATCAGCTCTGAACTGAGCCTGGAGAAGTCCTGGAATCAATACTCTGGCTGATTGTCAATGTTTTAAGCAGAGTGCTGCACTCTCTACAGCAGTAATGGCCAGCCTCCAGTTTTGGGAATGTCTTCAAAGACCTGTGTTCATGTCATGGTAACTCCCAGCTCCACGCCTGCCCTTTTTGTCTGTATGATGTGTCCATGTCTCACCTTCCCAGGTTCCTGATCGTGGGTGGGAAAAGAGTCTTCCAGCTGTCAGAGAGCATCTCTCCACATTACAGCTGTGCCCTGTCTCCTGCCATGGGCTGGATGGGAAGGGTAAGCAGGTTTTGGCAAAAGATCACCAGCCAGATGACAGTGCATCCAGTACTTGGGAAAATGCAGCAGCAGTGCAGGTCATGTTAAGCCTGTCATTATTCTTCTGGAACAGGGTATTCCTAGAGGGAAAAAAAATAAGAAAGAAAGAAAGCTAGTTTTGCAGAGGCAGGCAGAGTTTTAGAAAGAGAGCTGTACCTGTTGTCTGTCTATCTGCAGCTAACTATCTGAGAAGAAAAGTTCTTGGGAAAGACTTGGAGCAGACTGAGAAAAGAAGGGCTGAAGAAATCCTATTTATCCTTATTCACAGTGAGTGTGTGAGGGAAGTGTTCTCCTAAAGAAAAGGAAATGAGATTTAAAGGAAATAATGTCTGAATCTGGTTCAAGAGGGCTCCTTGGGGTGGCGGAAGTTGGGGAATAGTCAGGACTGACTGATCTATACACAGCGTTTTCTGAGAATGGAGAAGTAGCAATGTAAGCTCTAAGCCATGCTGCTTTTTCATTTTTGACACCGTTATCTGCTTCAGCTACTTTAATTCTAACTACTGTGAAGCACTTGGTGAACCACTGGCAGTAATCTGGATGTTAATGACACCAATGCAAATAGATTAGAAGTTCTGTCTCTCAGAATCACTTAAAATTTAGAGTTGTGAGATGGATTTTAAGGTATATTGTTGACATTAGCTGAAGGACATCAAACTGTTACATTGAAAATAGTCTAAATTAGATGTTGCTGTGGTTATTTTACATTAATTAGTGCATGAGAATACTTTTAAAAATTATTATTTTTTGTTTTTTAGTATAGAACAATTGAGGTACTGGCAAGCTGGTGTTAAAAGTTGTTAGTATGAGGATTCCCGGGTGAGGAACTGGAGACTGTGAACGAAAACACTTGGTTAACAGGTAAAATATTTACTAAGTGTCTCGTTTAAGTACATAGGTTACAGAGGAGTCCAAATGCAATTCCATGAAATGGTGGGTTCACAGTTACCCAAAAGGGCCTTTTGCATTCATTGCTTCTCAGCATACTTTAATAAGGGTCTAAATCAGTAAAACAATAAAATATGGTAGGAAAGGGGATAAGAGTTATAATATTTAGGGCTTCTTGAACTTTTTTTCTAAATGTAGCAAGTATAATACAAAGTTTGGGTATATAGTTCAGAGATTTAATAATTGTGAAAGATGAGTTGTAATCCATGATCTTGTTGATATTTTTCTCCTTTTGTTGTGTAAATAAGCAGAAAGGTTTCTAGTGAATTTAGAGAAGATTTCATGCAGCTCTGCTTATGCTCCACCACAGACTGCTGTGAACTGATACATAAAAGGCATGCAGATCACACACCGCAATGGCAAAGATGATATCATGGGCTGTAAAGTGCCCCTATGCAAGGAAAGTATTCACCTGTTGTTGGCTTTACCATGTTAGGGTAGCATGGGCAGGGAGCAGAAATGAGTAGAAAGGAAGGCTAGAAAGGCCCAGAAGTCTTGCAGAAGCACAGGCTTCATCCAAGTCCTCGCAGCACTGTGGGGCTTCTGAGTCCCAGCTGAGCTATCATTTGCCACATGGCTTAATTATAGTGGAAAGGCCACAGAAAGCCACTTGGTCTGCCAGCCGGGCACTGGAAGAGCACAATTCTGCAAAGAAATTTCTATCTTGAGTCCTTTTTTTCATGTTTGATTTTTTTTTCCCTAGCAGTCGTACCAGCTTTGCCAGTTAGTTGTAACATACTGAGGAAATGTTATACAGATATATTGAAGGAATCTGATCAATGTGTTAACTTTTTTCTAGTTGTAATTAAAAGGGAGTGTTTGAATCTCTACTGAAATTATACAGTGCAATGGCTTATGGGCTCCACTGCATTTCACTCAGATGTTGAAACAGGTCTTCAGGCATTCTTGTGTGAACATTTACACGTGTTGGGTTAAGGAAGAAAAAGCCTTCTCATTCCATATTCAAGTTCTCCCTGCTTGGCAAGCCTTAATTAGTCTCTCCTTGAAGTGCTACTGTGTCCTATTTAGGCTACTGAATTTGTTTGTAGTGTGTAAATACTTCTAAAAATCCTAAATGGGGGATGTAAAAGCACTTGCCAGCTGAATGAGAGCACATGGCTGTGGTATGAAGCTGAAAATAAAACATAGTCCAGTACAGGGACTTCTGTGGCTGCGGTTAAAAAGAAAATAAAAGAAAAAAAAGGCAGTCAAAATTCTCCCTTGAGGGAAACCACTTTTCTTTAGTACTGCTCTAAGTGTTATTTTAAATGCTAGCATCAGAACACATGCTCGTGTTGTTCAAGGTGAATGCTGGCTGCAGTGTGAAGATGTGGACTGGATTTGAAAGACACCAATGACACATGGTGGCTGGAGAGAGAGAAAGGCATCCAAACCACTGGGACTCAGCTGCTGTTGCAAGGGACCAGGTTTGGGCCAACTTCTTGTACTGTTTGCATGTGGCTCAGTCAATGCCTTGTAACTTTCTATGCTGATTCTTTGAGAAGCAGGTCCTGCCTTCCCAACTTGCAGGCGTGCTTTTTGCATAAAGTCAACACGCCCTTGATTTTAAAGTGGTTAAAGTTAAAGGGATTTGCTCTCAGCTGCTTGATCTGACTGAAATTGTTTCTGACAGTAGTGATATTTAGCATTTTAGAGGTGAGATTGTAGGCTGCCCTTTAATAGGGGCAACCATTTTTGATGCAGAGCTTAAAAAAAGGATGCTTTGTCAAAAGAAAAGCAACATTAGGTCTCTGTTTCTGCCACATTTCTGCTGGGACTGGGGAGAAGTGGCAGGAGGAGGATGGCAGAGTTGTCTCTCTTCCTTGTCAAATGGAGATCTGTTTTAGGAGTAGTGAAGTGCAAACTGTTCTCTAAAACTTTGCTTTGCTGTGGCCTTCTAGTGTTTGAGTTTTTTTCAGTGCCTAACATACGTTACTTTTTTTTTTTTTTCTGAGCCTTCAGCAAAGCAGATGTCACATTTCTGCACCTAATTCTGAAAGTTTTCTGCCTGTCACCAGCTCCTCCATACACTGGAGAGACACAAGAACTTTTTCAAGTCGGAATGGGAAACTTGAGACTAAATGCAGGCTGATGCATTTTCTCTGAATTTAACTTCATTGTGTTAACCAGTTAGATAACTTGAGAGAAAAGTGGTTTTCCCGTGTGGAGAAGAGACCTCTGTTTGCCCTTACTGGAAGGCAGAGAGGTAATTACCACCAGTGGGACAGGGATGGGTTAACAGGGGGAATATCCTAGTGTGCCCTAAAGCTGTCATCTCGAGATTCTGATTCAGAGAGGAATTTGAATTGCTTGACTTGCCATGTAAAGGTATTCTGTACTTTTCCCTTATGGATTCATTCTCAGGTGTTGAAAAAAGGAAGATTTTTTTGTGAAACCACCATTAATGTTATGTTTCTGTAGGACTGAAAAAATGATGTAATACTGTATACACAGGGAAGTTGTCTATCTATCTGTACAAATCACTGACTGCCTGCTGAAGATTCATCATCAATGAGTGTTAGTGATTCATTAGCAATTCTCATTTCCTTGGTTCCCAAGGTGACAATATCAGATCAATTCCTGATTATGAACTGTGGCTAATCTAAACACGTTTTGATAGTTTTGTTCTGTTTCGTTTTAATGGGGAAGAGTCAAAAATGTTCCTACAGGTTGGGAACCATGAATGCTGAGACTGTGAAGTAAGGAAAAATGAGGGATTAATGCAAATGAAATGTTGTCACAGATGGTGAAAGGGATGAGTCAGACTGGGATGTGCTAATAGTTGTTATTGATGCAGGAACACCTCAAGCAGTTGTTAGTATGGTTTAAGTTTACCATTTAGGGCCCTGTGTGTTTACCTCTAGACTTTAACAACACAGACTATTCAAGAGCTCAGGGCTCAGAGCCACTTGTTCACAGTTGCTTGCACATATGGCTGCTTGGAGAGGGTCTCCAGCAAGATGATCTGTGCCAGAATCAGTGACTGGCTGTATTGTTTTCCCCTGGCTAAGAGGACATGTTGATTATTGAAATAGCCTAAAAGAGCAGGAGGAGGAAGAGAATGGAGAGCTTTAATATTTTAACAGCACATCTTCAGCTTTGCAAGCCTGCCTAATAGTCACAGTAAAAGTGTCCAGTTATATGCAGTAAGAGGACGCTCCACCTGATAGTGAAATAATCTGTATTGAAGAGAGGGGCTGTTCTTCATGACTGCGAAAGGCAGTTCTTTGCCTGCTTTAGCTGTGGTTCACCTCTTTTTAGAAGAGACTGCATTGATTGTGCTTCTTTCAGGATGATAATAATGAACTTTGCCATTGGAGGAACAACTTCAAACGAGGGAGCTAGGTCCAAATGTCACACAAATTCAAATAAACACAGCTGGACCGAGTGTTTGTTCAGAGTGGTGACTTTGAAAAGCTTATCTAAGTGGACCATGCCACAGCTTTTTAAGCAATTGTTCGTAGACACCTGCTATATTCTAGGGCTCTGGTCTTTATTAGACTCTTTGCTGCTGACTTCCCAAACTTCTGTTGAAGCCCTGCCCTGTCCCTGAATGGAAGGGACCTGCACAGAGATAACTGGCCTCTGGTCAGCTGTTGAAAAAGGTACCTCAGATACTTGTGGGAGCTCAGGCAAAAGCACAACTGTCCAACAGCAGTGAAGATCTGCTCTCAAGTACAAAGAGATTTGGAAGACTCATCAACGGCAAGTATATCGAGGTGCTCTTTTGCCCAGTAGTAGCACAAGCTCTGATAACCTACCTGGAAGACCTAGAGCTTTTGCTGTTTTCTGAAGTCAAAATCCTGCTTTGAAGACAAGACAAACTATCTTATTTGCCCCTTTCACAAAACTCTGCTTATGTGGCCTTAGAGAAGTACATTTTTGTCTGGAATGGAAACAAAACATGGCTACTAGGGGGATCTCTGAAAACGTGCAGAAGGAGTACTTTCAGCTTTGCAAATGGCTCTATTACAACCCTTGCCATTATCGACACAAAGCTGCTGCTTGCACTATGAGAGTTAATGGGGAAGTTTTGAACAACAGTTCCCTAACAGAGAGACCTGGTGGTTGAGCTAACTGCTTGATACTTTCTACTAAACGAGAGGCTTAGCGGAAGGGAAAATTAAGCCATCAGCTAGAAAACCCACTAAGTGATTTTTATATTTTAAGCTTGCGTGCAGTGTGAACTGAGTGTATTTTTAAGTCTCAATTATCACTTCTAGCTGTGCTTTTCTGTACTGAGTTTAAAGTTGACTGGTTGCTTAATAAAGAAATGAACTGAATTACTGAGCTGTGGGAATTCATCTTGTGGTGAGGTATATCAGCACAGAATGAGTTTTTCTACTAAGGGATGAAGGCTACTTCTATTACTGCCAAAACAAATGTCGCAGTTGAGGTATTTAGGTAAAATAATCTTGTTATAAAGTAATATTAAAAAGCTTATGTGAGAAGTCAGCAATCATCTAAGTAGGGTGCACATCATGCCAGTAATGGGGGTAGAGTTACTGCTGCTCTGAATTGTGTTAGAGATCTTTGCAGTTCAGAGCTGATGCTGGTTCCAGTCCATGTCTATTTCTGTTGGCTACTTCAGATGGACTCCACAGGAGGTGCTGAGGAGGCAATCTTCTTTGTAAAACTGTGTGGTCATTACCTTGTGTTTTGAAACATCAAGGTTCCTCTGAAAATCCTAAATACTGATGGTGTTAGTACTGTTAGAACCAGTGTCCTTTTATTTAACCAGCCAACGGAATTGTAAACAGGCAGGTAGGTCTGAAGAGTTAGCATGCCTTGCTGCTGACTGTTTTCTACCAGTTTCATCTATTAGTCAAATAAAAGGTATCACCTCCCTGTATAAAATTCACTTTACTATATAGTGATGTAATTTGAAATACTGCTATCATATTGCTTGTCTTCTGTACCAGTTGACTTGCATGTATTTTAAGCAAAGACAAATCCAAGTGTTGAAGGTTGATGTATTCTCCTGTCAGCCTTTTGTTACTGAGGAGAATTATTTGCCTATTGTTATTTTTCTGTCCTCGGTCATAGGTCAGAATGGTCAAATTGTAATTCTTGCTGTTTAAACAATAATTATTTATTACTTCGTCATGAGGAGCATTCCAAAAATAGAAGTTGGTCACTAGTTCTTTCCTGTTCATTGTTTTATCAATACAATCAAAGTATTGTAATCGAGGCTGGTTTTAATTTGCGCTGTAATCCTGCAGGAGTATCTTTGGAATTCTGCTTTCCAGCAGCTATTCAACTGATTTATTAAGAAGGTGAGCAAGGTCTAACTTGCTCAGATTACTGTCTGAGCCTTTTAAAATTAAGTAAAATAAACTTGTTTTCCAATTCCTTTAAGGAGAAGCTGGTCTTAATAAGGCTGCATGTTTTTCCTCTGTTATCTCCTCACTTGGAAGTTGCATATCCAGTCCTCATCCTTCGATGCTCACAGTCCAAACCCCTTTGGGTTGTTTATACTAATGAATTTAGTGGAAGAATTAGGAATCTTTGATTAGGATCTTCCAGTTTACAAAAATATTCAAAAGTTTTTTTTTCTTTTCCTCTTCTACTACAGCAAGTAGTGTCTGTGTTCTCAGATGCCCAGAACTCAGCCCCAAATGTCCCTTGCTGAATTGTTCTCTGAACCACGTCTCTGCTGGTTATGGGAGTTTCTTGCTTTCTTCTCCAACTCTGTGCTGCTTGCGGTGTCATTTCTCCTGACTCCTGCCACTCTTCTGCAACTATCCGTGCCGCTGTCTAACAAAAGCAACGTATGCCTCATGTCCTTTTCTAGAGTCTCTGGGCAGCCCCAGAAATGCCTTTGGGGGATGCAGGGGGAAGGCAGTGATGTATGCTTGTGTTTGGAGTGGAGGCTGCTGAGCTTTTTCAGATGGCTGTTTTAAATAGTAAGTCCTACTTTTTCTACTAGTTTCTATTTGCATTATGTTGATTATAGTAAGCTCTTTTACTATTAAGCTTCAAACCAACTAAATTTCTGATGAGCTTCAACACCTGGAGATATCTTCAGGTGCTGATGTGCATGGAAATGTGTTACTGAAAGCAAAAGCTGTTCCAAAGTGACAGTTCTGGTCCACCTTCTGCAGGTGAGCTCTGGATAGGGCCTCTAGTTGCTCCGCTCCTCCATGACCTTCATTTTTTTCTCTTTTCTCACCACTGAGATTTATCGGGAGGAGAAAGTACGACTTGCTTTGTTTACTGTTCTCCAGATGCCTTCCTGTGCCTCTTCAGAACATGATAGTGTGTCCTGTCTTCTGGAACAAAAGCTGACCTTAAGACGGGGTGCGATTTTTGGTTGAGTTATCAAAGGAAAGCTGCAATAATTCTTTACTGTTTTTACTGATGTTTTGGTCAGAAGAGTGCCAGCCCAAAAGACTCCACTTTGTTCCTTTTTAAGGGACTCTTGTAAGCAGCTGTCAGTGCTCAGCTCATAGTGAACTCACTCACTGGGCTTTTGTGAATCTCACAAGCTCTGAATTTGTATAGCAGTCAAAGCCAGCCCTTTACAGATGGCTGCACTCAATATGATTCAGGAATTAGTAATCTCGTAACATTTCAGTGAAGAAGGTGGAAGAGCTTCCAAAACAGCAGGTAGGCTTTGCCTCTGTGGGCAATTTAATAAAGCAATTACAATTATAGTGTTGGGGAAATAATACATGCGTCCTTTAGAGGTAGTTACTTGGCATTTCTGCGCAGAACTGAGTAATTAGGGTTCTAAGAGCTCCTTTCCGTTTCCAGGTTGTTCCACTCCTGTATCTTGTTCAGAGTTGGGGATCTCTTAAGAATACTGGCAGATGAAGTTTTTATCCACAAAATGTACTCGTTTCTTTCTCTTTACCTTTCCTTCTTTCAAATATCAACAGTTATGGCAATGGGAAGGTTGGAGGCAAATAAGCAGCTGACAGTCTTCTTAAAGGGCACAATCACAGGCTGGAGTCTCTCCTGAATTCAGCAGCACAGTGGTGGAATCACAGCAGAATTGCTAGAGGTGACACAGTGCATTTTGAGCTCACAGGGCAGCTGGATTTACTGAGGTGAGATATTAGTCATGCTAAACCTTCTACCAGAGCTGAATAGCACGATGCATGCAAATGCAGAAAGCATGGTCTAAGGTTTTAAAATGCCTTTCCTATTTATTCATTTATTTATTTATTTATTTTTCCAGCTGTACCTATATTGTGCTTCAGTACATTCTGTCTTTGTCTACTCAGAGTTTCCTTAGTCCATAGTGTTTCCAGTTACAGGGTAAAAAACATATTTTACAATTAATTGTCTGGTAGGGTA
Organism: Penelope pileata; assembly: GCA_013396635.1. Lineage (NCBI taxonomy): Eukaryota > Metazoa > Chordata > Aves > Galliformes > Cracidae > Penelope > Penelope pileata. The sequence continues at coordinate 1,897,646 of WBMW01005934.1, forward strand.
AAAATAATTGGTAACTTAGCAGGTTACCAGGTCTTGTGGGACAAATTCATTCTTGATGTGTTTGAAAGGCATTGAATGACGGGATATGCCCTTCGTATCTTTGAATGAAGGTGAATACTCCAAAATTCAAATCTCAGTGTCCTGAACTCTAAAGATATTTTGGTTGTAATTTCAATCCAAATGCCATTGCTTAGCTTTATCTGCCTACTGGTTTGAAAGTAAAATCAAGTTGAAACATCCTCCACGCTTAAGGATGTTCAAATTTGAATTTCAAGGATGAGGAGGATCCAGGAGGAAGAGCGAAGGGAAGCCAGCAGGGTTCCCTAATTACTAGTAATGTTTTAATTAAGTGGAACAGAGCTGCGTGAACTTGATAATCTCAGTTCCTCTTTAGAATATTTCCGTCTACTGGCAGTACTGAAAGTGGATCCCTGTCATAGCATCACAGCTGTATGAGAGCCATTTTAACCTGTCACTTTTAATGAAAGTTGAACCAGGAGTGATAGTATTTGAAGTCTGTCACTTCTGGCTGACAACTACTTCATCTCCATTTTCATGCATTCAGCTTTATGTGTATAAGCTTCCCCTGCAAGAGTACAGCTTAATTATATGGACTTCTGCATGCCTGTACTCTACGGACTACCTGCAAAACCCATTTGCTTGAGAACTGTTCAAAATCAATGCTTGGGTATGCAAGATTCAAGAATATGTGTCTGTGTCTATGTTTAATGTGAGACTTAGGATATAAAGCAAGAATACCCTCCAAGTTGAAGCTGTAAGCATGACTATTGTCAGCAGTAGTGGGTAAGGCCACCTCAGCATGTGTCAAATTATGTGGTGGTATGTGTCAACAGAACAGCCCTTCTCCAGTCACAACCTGTGACACTGTTCTTCGTGCTGGGGCGTCCCAGAATTCTGCAGCTGCTGCTGTTTGCTGTGGTGTTCACGGCTTCACTTTGGTCTGTTAGCTTCTCTTCCTGGCTCTTACTCTTTCCCTGTGATGGAGTGGCCATGAAATGCCAGTCCTGCAGGTGGCACCCAGTCCCCCTGGGATTTGGTACCCACCTGTCTAGAAGCAGAGTGGAAGTGATCAGAGCCCTTACAGCATTCTGAGGTTCAAGGGCAGAGGAAGAGAGGTTGGAGCTGTGAAATTTTACTGAAAGGTATTTCTGCAGTGCTCAGAGTAACCTGTCATGGTGCTCCAGGTTTTCAGAATGTAAAAAGGAATTACAGTCTTTACAAGCTCATCCAAAAGAGCAGCAGTGCTGCTCGCTTGCAGCCTCTGAGTTGAAGCTGCACGGAGTTCCTCGCAGGAAACCTGTTTGTAGTTTGGGCATCAGGAGAGGCACCAACAGGGATCATCTCTCTGCAGTGGTGTGCATGGTGATGCAGGGCATGGTGACAGAGCGGCTGTTGACGACAGAGGGGTTTCTTCTGTCCTACCACCCCACAATCATGGGGTACATGCCTTTGCTACCATACACAAACAGCGTGAGAGTTCAGCCAAGCTTAGTGGGCACATGGTGAAAACAGCCAGAAGGACCAGTAGCAGGGAGAATAGGGTTGTTCTTGCTTCTTTTGTTAGAAGAGAATCTTCTCTAGGGGGAACCATTTGCAATTCCCTCTTAGGGGCATTGTGTTACAGGAGAATTTAAGCTTCAGTGACTAGAGATCTGGCATCACAGCATGTTCTCATCACTGTCCAAGAGGCCCTCAGCACCTTGCAGACTTGAGCTGCAGCTCTTCCCCTACATTGGACTGGCACACGGTCTCTTCTTTTTTTCCCTAGACCTTGTGTTACTCTCTGAGTGTGGGGGCACACTTCTTTTTTCCCGTGCTGTGATTCCCCTGGAAAATTGCTGCTGTTTCTTAACACTGAGGTCTGTTCTGTTCTTTTGCATCTGATGTCTTTTGCATCTGCTCTCGCTTCCTGAAGTCAGAGGAGCTTCTGCCTGTATATTGTATATATCAATATATTGTAAGAGTAATGTTGCTTTAAAGCAAATAACGTGAGTTCTGAAAAGGAAAACACTTTTAAGGTGTAATTCGTTTTATGGCAAAGTGCTTTAGAGCTGAACATAAAATAAACAGAAAAAGTCCCCCCCAAAAATCTTCAATTACACAAAGCAAAACAAACTTGGCACATTAAATAATGTGTTAATAAGCATCTATGAAGTAGATGGTGGTTTCAGTCTGATATGACATTTATTTTTCAGTCCTGTGGAGACAGCTGATGAATCATACATAGTTATGGCACTTGTGAATCTTAAGTCTCCTCACGACTGAAGGTAAATGTCAAAGATACCATGTGTTAGAACAAGATATCTTGCTTGGCAGGTATGGCTTATTTGGGAAATAGGCTTCTGTTTCATACATATACACTTTACATTGCTCAATTGAGTGTATCTGTTCCTTGAGCACCATCCTGCAGCTGTCTTGTATGCTTGAATACCTCCTCCTCGTTTTGGTAAATAGTATTTTCTTTGGTACTGGAGAAGGGAGAGGGTATGATCAGTGAATCCTTTCACTTTGGCTCTCTTCTAGTAAGCAGTAAACAGAACACATCTGTCACCTGTGCAGATCAGAGGCACAGCGTGAGCTGCGTTAGAACTGAGTTGCCAGAAGGCAAAACCTCTGTGGCTGTGTCATCTGCTCTTGCTGACATTGACCTCCTACTTGAGTGGGAGTGAGTTTCTCCTGTCAGTGCTCAGAGCTCCAGCCTGGCCTTTCTCCAGCAAACAGGAGAGGTTTCAGACGTTCAGACAGAGCAGAGGACATCTGATGCAAAGCTTTTGTCCCCTGGCCTTCCAGGGCTTTCCTGAGAGAGGTGAAAGCTCTCCTAGAGGACCTGGCTCTGATACAGTTTCCTGGAGAGTTTTCACATTTTCTGGTCTCTTTTAGCTTCTCACTGCTATAAACACAGCTTATTCCTGGGATAAATCCAACAGCCATGACACATTTGAGAGCGGAGCAGAGATAAATGACGTCCCCCTTTTTGTGGCAGGGACAGTCACTGCCTGCAAACTTTGCTCAAAAGTGAGTGCTGTTCTTGTCAGGTAGTGTCCGTGAGAATGTTGGCCCGTCAAAGGGGAAATAGGAATAAGATGGAAAATACCATAAACTCTACCATGCTTGCAGCACTGCTAGCTGAATACCCTCCAAATAATGTGCTATATCCACCAGAAGCGTGGCACAGAATTGTTCCTGGTGAGTCTATGCATCTTCTCCCTTCACCTGAGCAATTGGTTTAACTCAGTGAGAGTGGGAAACTCCAGGTGCATACCAGAGGGACCACCGTAACTCTAACACCTGTGTGTCTCTGACTGAGCCTGTAGAAAACAATAAAGTAGGCTTCAGGCCAGGCACCAGGGGAGGATGGGATTGGTGTGAATGAGAGTGAACATACTGATTTCATTATAGCTTGGCCTCGACAAGTTAGACATTGGATAGGGTGTGATCCTTGTTGAGTACATCTAAAGATTAGGTTACCAAAGTATTTTGACTCTGTAACTGTTCCAGTAAAACACTCATCAAGGAAAAAAGTGGAACTTCAGGTGTCACAGGCATTTGCACAACGATGTGTCCTTAGTGGGCCAGAGTGGATGGAGGTGCCATTGTGCACAGTGCATAATGCAGGTCTTTGTGCATGTGTAAAACATGCCTCTGTTGTGGATTCTTCAGTTCCTATGGGAATCATTGATCCCCACTTACGTTGTAGTCCCAGGAGAAATTATCTATTTTTTGGCCAGTGGTGAGTAATGGAGCAGGTGTAAGGGGAGATGGGGGTGTAGCTCTGATGGAAACTTTGTTGGAGTGGAAGGTAGGGTTAAGCCTGTGCTTGTGCACACCATATGCATATCTGAAAGGACCTCATATGTGAAAGTCTCCTTACTGCCAGCAATGAGTTTCATAGACACAAAATTCTGATTGTTCTCAGTTGTTACAGGTGTGTGTGGGCAGAAACAGCTGAACCAGTGCAAAGCATATTGTTGGCTGTCCCTCAGCTGCTGGGAATAGGATTTCAGGGCTGAACAAGTTTGATTGAGTGGCAGAGACAGGAGATGCCACTAAGCAGATTCTAAGAAGTTTTCTTCAAACAAATATTTTCAGAATCTACCATCTGAATATCTCTTTTCATACCATGTACAAGAGATATGATTAGCAAAGAGATTTCAAAAGCAATGTAGTTCAAGATAATGGAAAACACCTGACCTGTATCTGATTCCATTTGGGATTTCAGTAACAGCTGCAAATGAGGCCAAGCTGAATTCCATCAGCATAGCAAGATCTCAAGAGCCCCTTTGGAGTATGCCTGGAATACAAAACACAGCTAACCCTCTTGCATTTATTAGCACGGGAGAGAGAGGGGATGTGTGTGTGTGTGACTTGATGGCTAAGGTGGAGTTGTGCTGCTTGAATTTGTAAGGATGAATTTGTTGAGGCCTTGCTGCTTGATGAGGCTGGGATGCTTTTAAGCTGGGAAAGGGGGAAGGTAGAGTGCCTGCTGAGATCCCATTTTGCAAGGACTTCTTTTCTTGATAATGGCAGGGCTTGTTCTGCTGTGATATGTTTTTAGTAAAAGCTGTCTTTTTCATCCAAAAGGCTCTTCTATTTTTATTTTATTTTATTTTTTATTTTTTTCCAGGAAACACTGATTTCCTGCTCAGTCTCAGTGGGATTTACCAAAAGAAGCAAATTCCCTTCTTTCTGTTCTCCCCAGAGAGACTTTTGGGGGGTGGGGTAAGAGGATTTTTGCAAAGTGAGAAGAATAATGCACTGAACTCTTGTCAAAAGTTGAGATTTTTTTTATATGCATGTGAATCTGTATGTATGTATCATAGAATCATAGAATATCTTGAGCTGAAAGGGACCCACTGGGATCATCAAGTCCAGCTCCTGGCTCCACACAGGACCACTGGAGATCCAAGCCCTATGTCTGAGAGCGATGTCCAAATGCTTCTTGAACTCCGTAAGACTTAGTGCCATGGCCACTGCCCTGGAGTGCTTGTTCCAGTGCCCAACTATCCTCCTGGTGAAGAACCTTTTCCAAATATGCAGCCTGAATCTCCCCCGCAGAGGGGAGGACACTTCAGCATTTTCACTGTTGCGAAGAAAGTCTGAAGGACTAAAGTTATGTTTAGGCACCCAAACGCTCTTTCCACATCCAGATTTTTCTAATGAATGGCAGAGTTCTCACTTTCTGGAAGAGAACTTCTAACGCAGTCATTACCAGTGCAAAGAATGTAACTCATGAAAATGATAACTACTTCAGTCTATTTTAACAGAACAACAGCAGAAAGGAAAACAGGTGATGGCAACTTCGGAACTATATGTTGTCAAACAAATATATGCAGCCCTCATATCTAATATTAGGTTAACATATATATATAAATGTATAATGAAACCCTAAACTCCTTTGAGAAAAAATTACTGTGTCAATATTTTCTATTTCTCCAGACTTCCCTTTTCAGGATCAGCTCTAATAATCCTGATTCCTCTAAGGACGGTCAAAATCTGCACCTGTGACTTCACCCTTCAGTTGGCTTCAGACTATGTTGGAACAACTGCTGCTCATCATCTAGCCCTTCTTTCCGTAGTTCTCTGATGAAGTGTTGGGCCTAAACTTTGCATCCTAGTGTGCTTAAATTGGTAGTGTCCTGCATCTCAGAGGGCCCTCCAGAGCATTACAGATGGTCATTCCAGAGCAGACTGGGGAGGCTTCAAGAATTCAAACCATGTGCTTCTCCATTACCCTCCATCCATTCAGTTCAGCACAGCACGTCTTCCCATTGTATTTTCTTTTTTCTGCCTGTTCAGGCTGTACCCTTGGCTTACTCACTCCATAGGCTTTCATTGTCAGGAATATGCTTTTGTGTCACAGCAGAGCCTTGCATGAATGAGCTCAGCTGGTTTGGTGCTGGGAAAAACTGTCTTTCCTTTCTCATCCAGCTAGCAACGTGTTCCTTTTGTGTAAATACGTTAATTGCAGGCTTCATTGTTTCCCACTTAAGGAGGTGTGTCTCAGCACTAGCAGGCCAGTGTGTCTGCAAGCCCAAGCTCTTTGCTAGTAGTACTAAGGCAGCATAGTTATCATCTGTCGCTTTGGCACTTTCAGCCAACAGAGGGTTTGCACTGGTCTGTTACTGCCTGCCAGCGTATTTCATCTGTCTTATTTCGCTGTGAGCAGTAAATTACATGCACAGGATGCACCATTTAGGTCTCTGTATTCCACAGGGCTTTATTTTCATGAAGAATACAGGTGGTATTGCTGCATTGCTATAACTGAAGTTTTTAGCTGTTGCAGAGGAAAGCTAGAAGCATTTGTCATTTCTGCTAACTTTGACATGTTTTGGTTTCTAGATTGGTAAGGATGGTCCATTCAACTCAGTTGGTTTGCAATCCAATCAATTTCTCTTTCTGTCATTTCTTTTTTTTTTTTTAGCATGTCTAAAAATCAAAAGGAATTCTGCCAGCAACTGGATCAGTTCCCCGCCTTTAATCAAATAATAGATAACAAGAACTAACTGGAGTTCTTAGTGGAAATCAACAGAGAAATTAGGAACAGACCAGAAGCTAACTCTGATGTCTCCTCTTTTCTGAAAATCTGAGACACAAGCATGCCAGGGCTCTGATAGAATGCTCTTGATATGAAGACTCAAAACTCTTTGAATCAAAAAGAGTCCATTTTCAGCTGTTGTCTCCTTCTTTTCCCCTCCCATTCTCCTCTTCCCATCAGCTTCTCTATAAATCATCTCCCTCTTATAGCTGTTCCAGGATCACAGAAGCAGTGGAGAACTGTCTGTCCCATGTCAGCATGAGCTCTCTGGCCAGGATTTCCTCCTGAACTCAGAGATGACTTCTATAGCAAGAGGAACCCGGGAGAAAAATGAGTTAGACTAGAAAGGAGAAGACATGGAGAATATTGTCTTGTTCTGTTGTTGAGAAAGAGCAGAGGTGCTGGTAGGGGTGCAGGGAGGTACGAAGAGGCTATTTCTTCTTGAACAAGCAGACACTTCTTACCCTAGGTCTCTGTTAGCGTCTGTAGGAGACACATCCTACTAAGCCAGTTCTTTCCAAGAGGAGGGCTTTGCTCATCACTTTTCCTCCTGCCACAGCACTGTGACTTCGTTCTGTCATTCCCTTCATCTGGTGGGTGAGATTAGAAAGGGACTGAGGTGCTGATATGGGAATTCACAGCCCCTTGGTAGGAGAAAGGGAGAGAGCTGGAGGGAGTTAAGACCATTCTGCTCTAGCAAATCCCTACCCATATGAAGTACACCAGTGTACTCTGGGTGTAGCTGGCATCTTTGGGCCTTAGTGTAAGGACTACCACATTGTCTTGATTTAAGGGTGATGGTACTAAAATTTTGCTATGTTTTCGTAAGTGCTGGTGTCACTGCAGCAGAAGTGCAAGTGAAATTGAGGCAAAGTGTGTGTGACATGCTTTAAGAATCACAGGGTTATCCTGCTGGAGGAGATGAAAGAGCAGATGATTGCATAATTTAAGTACACAGCTTCTTTAGACAAGATCTATTGCAGGCAGGAAGGTACTATCCTCATTATTGTAAGGCATGTCATAGTCTTAGATTCAACACATGACAATCAAAATGTGAATCATTAAGCATAGAAGAAAAATTACACTGTACAAGTAGGCATGTCAGATTTGAGAACCTGGAGGATTTTGCTATCTCAGTCTGTTGTTGTTTTCCTAAGTGCTGTCTCGTACTTACCCTGCCTCAGCCAGAATACCACTAAGGCTGTGTATTTGCTTTTCAATAAGAAATATTTTTCTAAGTAATGATCACACAGTAGCTTTAATTCTAGAAAGTCCTGTCCTTCAAAATAATACCTCCACCCTAATTCAGAGCTGCAGAACCTTCCTTGCAGTTACTTTATCCATGAATTATTGTCATAGAAGGTGACTGTGATTACTGCTGTGCAAAGGTACAAGTAAGGGCAAAGCAAGCACCATGTGTTCTTTCAAGACACACAGAAAGATAAATGAAACCTCTTTGAGGTATATGGTAACTGGTGACAGTGGGAGTGAGCACCAGGCAGTACGCTCTGAGATGGGTCTGAGCAAGACTAGAACGTGGAGTCTGAGAGTGTTTGAAAATGCACATAAACCTAAGGTATGTGTATGAAGTTAGAGGGCTGTGCGTAGGCTATCTGTAAGAGCCAGGGGGCAAGTGTCAGGGATGAGACTGAGGGAGAAGGGAGCAAGGCACAGAGTAACTGGGTTTCCTGGGGGGAGTAAGCTTGTTATGGGTTTTGGTTTTGGTTTTGTTGGCAGAAATAACACTTTGCATATGTTTTTGTGGGCCAGCAGGGCTGTACCTGCAGAACTCCCTTTACTGTTATCCTCGTTTTTCCTAGTAGGATCATAGATAGGCCTCTGATACTAGCCAACTGCTTAGGCAGAGTGTGCAACAGGAAGAAGAAATATGCTATATTGTCTATTTATTTTAATTTTGTTTCAAGGCTTTTACCAGAAACAAGTTGATATCACTGTCTTGGTTTGATTATGGTTGTAGGTGTGGGTATGCGTGCTTTAGTGTTCATGATACCTACAGTTAGGAACTGGCAGAACAGGCAAACTAATATTTGTCTGAGGCAATCCTGCCAGTTTTATGTACTTACTCTGGTACTTCAAGCAAAGCTATGACAATGATCATTAATTCAGAACAAATGAACTATTCATACCAGGCCTAACCTTACAAAATTGTATACTTAGACCTGTTGCCTTGAGTTTTTCAGTGATTCAGGGCTGGAGAAATTTATGCTAGCCATGGAGCTTGTTGATAAGGACACCAAATCCACTTCATTAATTCCTGTAATAATAAGCTAGTCCATTAGCCTGCAGTGCCACCTAGCCTCCTCATCCTTTGGAGAGCAGAGAGTATGGTGTGACTATTAGGTAAAAAATAACCAGGAAAACATTTGTGTAATGGTCCTTTTTCTCCTTTGTTTAAAGATAAAATTCAATCTCATCAGAAGATTTTCATCAGCATTCCAATAATTGTTATCCCAGTATTAGCCAGCGGTGGGAAAAAGCACTGGAGAAATAGAGATGATTTTCTTCAAAATGTTAGTTCCTTGCTCAGTGCAAGTATTACTCATAATTTGTAAGGTCTGAGCTTGGCGAGGAAGCATCCAAGCTGATGCATGACTATTAAATATTTTAACAGTCTGATTCATCCTGAAGTGATTCAGAGACTATTGATAGTTGTCCTGTCAGGAGTTACCTTCTCTGTGGTGAAGCTGGTGTGGTTACTGACATACCAGTAGTGCTTTGTGGCATTTCACAGAATTCACGAGCTAAGAATGTGGGGGATGGTGAAGGTGGCAAATGGAGCTCTGCTGGGACACTGATATTAGCATCTCTCTTACCAGAAGAAGTCGTGTAGAAGAGATTTCTGACTCCTACTGAGGGGAAAAATGAATGGTCTTGAGAAAGGGGAACCAAAGCTCTGCTGCCTACCCTGCCCATGCATTCCCTGGGGAGCCAGGGCTGCTGCTGTACAATTCCTTCTCCTTCCCTATTTCTTCGCTGGGTGAGAGGAAGTCAGTGTATTTGTGTTTGGAAAGTCTCTACCGCGGGATAGCTGTTCAGCTGTGTTTAGTGGGGAGCCATGCTCCTGGAACTGGAAGAAAAGATAGAGACATTAGCAGGGATGCAGGATGGGAACAGCAGCCCAAAATCAGGTTGGATGCAGGAGATAAGTGAAAGGTAAGAAACGTGTCCTTACATCCATGAACTCTGTCAACTTGTGGCACAGCTCTGTGCCTGTCCCAGCCTCTTTCCTGTCAGTTGAACCTTCTCCATCACCACTGTAAGACAGGGTTGTATTTTCCTTACCCTTTGGGTGGCTAAGTTTATGTTTTTACTTGCTATTTAAGTGTTGACTTGATTTCTGTGTTACAGGATTGATAGTAGGTGATGGGAAAAATAAATAATCAATTTCTGACCAGTACAATTCCAGGACATCTGTGATAGCTTCTGCCTTCTTAAATAACAAATATAATTAATCTGAAGCTTTGGTTATGTGTAGCTCTGTGGAAACAAACACAGATTTTTGCTTTGGCACCATTAACCTGAATCACTTTGCATTTAGAGTTGGAAAAGATTAGCACATCAGGTCCTTTGTGAAAGACTACAGACGGTGACAAAAGCTGTGGCCGCAATCACAATGTAAATAAAAGTAGGCAGAAGCTGAAAATGTGCACTGCCACAGTCTGCCTTTGTGCGGTGAATTCTTTCAATTAGTTTGCTATTGCCAAGTAAAACCTCAAACTGAGCCCAATGAATGTAGGTGGGATGGGACACCATTACTGGTTTTCTTTGATATGCATTTCAGCTTACATTATAGCAGTATTCAAAAAAATTGGTAGCCAGATTATTTCACGTACCACAGCAGGCTTCTTCAAATTTGTGGGTGGGAGGAGTGAGAAACAAATCTACTTCCATCTCCAAATGCTGCTAGATTTTCCTCTTTATCAGCAGATCTTCCTTCAGTGTTTGATGATCTTATTAAATGTGAACAGTTTTGTTTGAGAAGGTACTGCAGCAGATTTGGGCTTGACTAAATAAAGAATCAGCTGAGCAGTGCGCACATCTAATGGTTAGCCATGGCCTACAAATATGCATGTTAGAGCCCCAGGATATGCCCTACAAAGTTATTGGGTTAAACAAAGCCTATCACTAAGCCTTGTAGAATTGTAAAATGCTACGCATAGTAAGAAACCATATGAATAATCTTAAGGGTCTAACATTGAAGCCAAACTCTCCTGTTGCTCTGAGGGAGTGAGCTGCCCGCTTTGTGTGTCTAAAGAGATGATGTACTCCTAGGGTAATGGATGCCACCATCTTTGCTTAGGCATAGATCTCTATCTCACTTTTTAAAATTAGCAGAGCTTTTTGAGTGGCAGGGATTAAAACTGGGAAAGAAATGAGCCCATTAAAGCTGCCATGGAGGTGCCTATAGGTGGTGCTGGTCAGTAGAGCATAGTAGTCTTAAACATATCAGAAGGCACTTCTGGATGCACCTGCATCAGGTGTGGGTTTTGGTGTGTTACTCTGAAAGCTAAAAGGTCGCTTGTGTTGTTTGGATGCTATAATAGCCCCAGAGAATCCCAGCATGCTATGGTATCAGCTGGCTAATCATGAAGCATGAGGCAATGGAAGGTAAAATAAGAAAAGGGGATTAAGCATTCTGGAAAATAACCCACAAAAACAAACAGCCAAACAAAAAACTGNCCCATAGCAACTCACAGCTCATTTGCAAAGAAATGAATGCAATTGAAGTAAAGGCACTGGAACAGTTGTAGTTACTAACCACAGTTACCCAGCTGTAAGACTAGCTTACAAGTTGCATTTTGCCCTACTTTGTGCACCTTTCAATGCTTGTGTGATTTCTTCACTTTTTTATGTTCAGGTTCTGAACAGACTGCAAAGAGAGGCTTAGGTTTAGAAAAAGGAATACTTAAATTATGACAATAAGTTGTGATGCTTATATCCATCTTTTTAATCAATATGCCGTACCTTTGATAACTTTTCTGGAATGACTGGACTGCAGCTATGATTCAGCTGCAGAATACAATACTCCGCCGGACAGAAAAAGAGGCCTAATACCTGGGTATATGATTCCTGGACACTAATAAATAGGCAGTTTAGGTGCTGGACCAGCCTAGCTTAGCAGCTAGTGAGCGTGTCTTGGAGCAGGTGACCGAGCATCCCAAAAAGGGTGTGAAGTGCCACAATCTGAAGTTTTGGGTGCTGTCCTTGTTAGGGTGAACTTTGTCTGCAGGAGTCCAGCTTTTGTGCTCCCTGTAATCTGTCTATCAGGTGATAATACAAAAAGTGACCCCAGCAGGGTATGGATTCTGCATTCAGCTGGCTACATGTGGTAGAAGGGATTGGAGCACACCAGGCAGACCAAGTTAGCTGGGGGCTGATGTGCTGGGTCTCTGCCAGCAGTGAAGACCCCCAGTGCGCTGGCCAGAGGAGTTTAGAGTATGCTTAGCAGGTGGACAGAGATTGTCCTGGTCCAGGAGGGAGGCAGCTGACACACACTGAGGACTAAATCTGCAGCCAGCTTTTTGGATCCTACCCCTGTCTTTACAATTGTAGCATTGCACCTCAGTTCAGTTCTCTTTGGTCTCAACTGTATGTGCTGCAAGTTTTCTGTTTGTCTGAATACTGGTCACTTTGACTCCCCATACCTCTGTGATGTGGAGCTGAGGATGTTTCTTTTCTCTTGTTGTTTACCTGTGCCATCTTTGTAAATTACTGCCTTTCATGGGGTAGATGTAGTGTCTTCCTGTGTGTTCATACAGTGGCCAATAACGTGAGTCTCTGCTCCCCTGCCTGCAGCTTCTAAGCATTATTGTATCATGATGCAAATAAATAGCCTGAAGATGTGACTGATGAAAAACTCTCTGAAAGTAAAGCCGTGCAGCTCCTCAGATATATAACAAGTTACTGTTACTATTGTGCCTTTTAGCCTCGTGCAGTGGCTGCTCTTAGGCCTTTACTTCATGCCATGAGTTTGTGTTAATAATATTTATAACTACTTGTCTAATTCTTACTATTAGAATGAACATGGATGGTCAGCATTTCCATCCTTGCTTGTGTGTTGAAAGTTGCTATGTATAGTGATTGCCTGTCAGCTGGCAGTGTTGCTTCCTTTTAAAAGAGCATATAAAGAGCCAAAACTGCCAGAGACCTGAGGGCACAAGCGGCCCCTAATGGCCCTGCCTGTCCTTCCCTGGGCCTCCCCCAACCCTATCCATGGCTCAGCCACCCCATTTCAGCCCAGTCCAGGGCTGTCAGCCTCTGCCCCAGTAGGATGCTGGACTCCAGCCTTGCCCTGTTGGGCCTGGCCTGTGGGCTGATGTCCCAGCTTGACATTGGACCTGCTTCATCCATGTGAACTTGCTTGATGATCTGGACACTTGGCTGAATGTGGCTGCCAGCTCCAGGCCAGCCCTGCACACCTTGCTTGTGGGTTGTGGGGTGAGGCCCTGGATAGTGAAGTTCCTGCCCTGTCAGTCATGTTATTGCACTCAGCTCCCCATCCCTTCAGGAGCAGCCAGCCTTCAGTGCTCCCTGACAAACAACCTAATATTCAAAAACTGGGAATTCCAGCTGCCATGAGGAGGGAGACAAAATGCAAAATCAAGTGACTCAATGAGGAATTGAATGCAAGTATTAACTTTGCTACCTCGAGCTACTGACATGTACCTACCTTTCAGCTATGGCTCTCCACAGCCTTGGCTAAATCCTTTAAATCCCTAATTTGATGGTTTTTCTTTCCCTTTTTAGTGCAACCTGAAGTTTACTATTTCACCTATTGCTTTACACAGGGTAAAGCACAGGCCCTCTGCCATTGCTGACATCCTGTGCTGATTTCCTCTCCTTGTTTGTTTATCATATTCCACGCTCAACATCCCGAGCAGAATCAGTCAGCTCCGTGTTATGCACTAAGTGTCTCAAGTAGAAGTGAGGTAAAACTCTTTCAATCAAAATACCTCCTGTGACATTCCTGGAACGAAGCTACAAAGCTCCAGCACCCACCCAAGGGCTGATTTGTTGTTGTAGATGGAGGAAGGGCAATGCAACTTCCTTTACATTCTAGAATACCCTCCACTATCCTTAGGGACCTGATAAAACACAGTCTCTAGTTTTTAAAACACCATCTTATACTTCTTTTAAAAAGGATAGTCTTGGCTAATGTACTCAGAATGGGATAATAAGGACAACTTGACGTGGGCAAAAGCGCAATGTACAATCCAAAATGACAAGTTGTCAAAAACTATAATGGACAGCCAGGGATGGTGTACCTGATGTGGAGATAAGACCATTACATGTCTTGAAGTTTAAACTTGGCAGCCCAGCTGTGAAATATGCTTGAAAGCCCTATTGTCTGCTGGGTTGCTAAGGAGCCTTGGAAAGTGCATGAGAGTAAATTAAGGAAAGGTGTTAATTTAAACTAGAATTCCTGACTGGCAGTGCAAGTAGACAGACCCTCAGGTACCGCCATCACCTCTAATACTTCCATTAGTTCTCTCGCACTGCTGTTCTTTTTGTTCTTGTCCCCAGTGGAATGTTGCAGCACTGTTTGCAGTGCCCAGCAGTGCCACTTTGTGACTGGGAACCTGGAGGAGGTGGCTCAAGTGCTCTCAGCTATGACTTTGGTACCATGTAATTACGGAAGGTAATAACTGATTCTTGGTTTTCTATTTCATGTTCTTTGTTGGCATTATTATTATCTACTTTTAACCCTTCCACTGCGTCTTTCTTAATCTAAGAATGCATTATCTGATTCACAGAGACTGATCCTTGAAGGTGCACACTCTTTTATGTCACAAATAGTAAGTGCGGATGGCTGAAGTTAAACCCAAATAAATGAATGCCTTCCTAGGGGGTGCCAGGGATGTGGAGAACCTCAGAAAACGAGGCCTTGCAACAGGCTGTCTAAATGTGAATGAAGATGTTGTCTAGCTTTAGGCATATGTGTGGGAATATATTTCTGCTATGTCCCAAAAGTAGCTTTGGGATCAAAACAGATCCCAAAGTTCCAACTGCTGTAATCAGTAGTAAGAAGAATCTCCCTTTCCCTCTGTATTTGTAATTCATTTCATTTTTAATGTTTTTTGATACTTGGGCTACAGTGCCTGTTAGCAGTGGGGCTATCTGCAGCATTGTACTCACACCCCTGAAATAGAGCGGGTCAGTTTCTTGAGTGGTATCAGCCTGAGCTGTTGGTGAAACACTTTAACGCAGCCCAAAGCAAACTAAGCCTTGTAAGCAATTTGTATGACGGTTAAACAGCATATATTAATGCCAGGGCTTTTGTATTCAGACCAATCCCTTCTGTCAGCAGTTACAATAAGTCTCCAACAATAGAATGGGGTAGAAAAATGAATTTTCAAAGTTTCACTCAAAACATTGGTGAGGCTCTGTCGCTATGTGGAACAGCTTCTTTCCATGAAGATTAGGGAGCTGAGAGCAGCCACATTCATAATGTAGCTCTTGCAGTTATATTTCAAGTTAGGTGGAGTGAATCTTGGTCTTAATGTGCAAGTGACATTTACTGTCTCTCCTACAGCAAAAGTCCTTTAAATAACAAATGCATATTTAGACTGGCTTTCATCTCCTAAAGCAAGAACATGAATTTAAAAACAAGTTTTTACCTTTATTATTTTTTTCTTCTTCTGTCGCTAAAATTTAAAAGGGGGATTCTGGTCTTAATTGTTTTCTTCCCTTAGGTGATTAAATTAGAAATGTTTTTAGGACAAAACAAGTAAGCTTGTGAGTGTCTGCCACCCTTCTGAACTAGTAAATATTTATAGGTCTCTCTCACTGGAATGTGGGCCTGGTTTAAGTCTCTTAATTTATTTTAGTGACCTTTAGGCACAGCAGACAGTGGAGTTAATGAAGCAGGTAAGCATGTGGACAAATGTGGGAAGAGCTTGTGTGCTGCTCATCTTTACCGATTACATCAGTTGGTCTAATATCAGCTCTTCCCTTGCCTTTCTCTTTCTTGTATTTTTAAAACATCACCATCACCAGAGCAGCAGAGATACCCAAAAGTAACAATCTCAGGGTATCTTTGACAGTTTAGCAGAGCCCTGTGGGATTCAGTAGGAGGTTTGCTATACAAGTGAGGGCACAAATGATGGTGCTTAGCTCCTTGCAGTGGGAGCCTTTCATTGCTTAGCAGTCTTTAGACTGATGCTGGGAGTTTTTAATCTGTCCTCTGAGCAATATCTGGATGCTTAGGTGACAGGGAGGAGGAGACACCCTTTCCCACCTGCACAAACTGTTCCTGCAGTCCCCAGACTGCTGCAACCAGATGGCTAAAGGCACCTAACAGGATAACTGGGGTTGGTAGGTTGGGGGGCTGGGGTATTGGCCCCAGCCCAAGCAGCATGTGCCTGGAATTGCTTAGCCCACCCATGGAATAACTAGCCTGGATAAAATTGTTGTGCTGGAATCCCTGCCATGCTGCATGCCCGAGACTGAGCTGTGGCTTTCCCCTTTGAAAATGCAAATGCATACAGCTAGGACAAAGCAGGTCTGGGTCTCCTTTGGCACTAGCTGGGGGAAAGGTTTCATGGCTGACTGTCAGGGGCCAGCAGTTAGTTACAC
The DNA here is from genome assembly GCA_013396635.1 of Penelope pileata. Classification (NCBI taxonomy): domain Eukaryota; kingdom Metazoa; phylum Chordata; class Aves; order Galliformes; family Cracidae; genus Penelope; species Penelope pileata. Next base: position 1,913,799 of record WBMW01005934.1, read on the forward strand.
AGGACATGAATACAATCTTCCTCCATGCTGCCTGCCCCTGCATGCTGCGTAACGAGTCATGGACAAGGCTGAAGCTCTGTGGTCTTCTGTTTCTGCTCCTGACAAAGGGAGGTGAGCCCTTCTCCCCGATGGGATTGTTCCCCTGCAACTGAAGGCAGTATCTGGAAGGGCTGGAGCATGCTGGGCTTTGCTGATGTAACGGGCTCCCTGCAATTTTCATTCAGATCTGGTTGGCTGAGAGCTGGCAGAGAGCCTCAGATACGCCTCCAACTCAGATGAGGTCATCCCTGCCTTTTTTTTTTTTTTTTGAGCTGCTTCAGAAAGTCTGCGGTGTCTGAACATTTAAGGTCATCGTGCCAATTTACACAACACGTCATCTACCTGCATGCGGGAACCCCCTTCTCCCCCGACTGCACCCCTTCCCAGCACCATCACGGACCCTTCTCTCCCTTTAAAGAGAGAGGAGGAGCAAAGGGAGGGCGAAATTACCGCAGCGGATTTTATAATTGATTCTCGCATCCCGGTCAGAGGGGAGCGTTTGCTGGCAAGACAGTGCAGAGCTGCCCGGGTCTCACACGAGCGTAAAGTAGCTCCAGGACAGAAGAAACTCCAGACCCTGCCGCTGACAGAAGTGTAACTCCTCGCCCTGCCCAGCCGCTTCGCCCCCTCCCCGCCCCCCCGCCGCTGCCGTGCAGAGATGCATCCAGCCAGCAGAGGA
>WBMW01005934.1:1914530-1951773 GCA_013396635.1 Penelope pileata
CCGATCCCGAAATAAGGACTCACCCTGGCGGAGAGCGGAGCACGTACGGCTGGGGGTGCCCGCCCCAGCACCGTGCTGGGAGGCAGCGCCCGCTCGGCATCCTCCTCCCTCCGGCGCCGGTGATTCCGCGCTGTCTCCGTCGGAGAACCGCCCGCTAACTTCGGCGCCGACACCAGCTCTGCCCGCCCGGCTGTGGGCAGGATGGCTGCTGGAGCATCCCCGCTCTGCCCCGCAGGCAGCCAGCCCCTTTCTCTTCTTCTTCCCACCGCCGAGCCCCGCGCTGGAGCCCCTGTGGCACAGCCCCTTCGCCACGTCCTGCCAGGAGCGGAGAGCCCTCCCCGGAGCGCCTGAGCCCCAGCACCGCGGACAGCTCCCGGGGACCGGGAAGCCCCGGTTCGTGGCGTTCGGCAGCCCCGCGCTGTAGCAGCACGCCGCTCTCCGAGGCCGCCGAGAGACGCCCCCCGGTCACAGTGCTGCCCACGGAGTCAGAAGAGGGCTTATCTCTGGGCTCGGAGTCTGTCTTCTGTGGATCGGGATTTATGAGCTTGCACGGTGCCTGGTTACGGTGGTGCACGAATCTGCGGACTCTGAGGTGCGCTACAGAGTTAGAAAGAAATCTGGGATTTGTCACGCTGTGGAAGGGTAGAAGAAACCCAATACAATCAGCAAAACAAGCCCAAGCCTCCCTGCCTCCTTGCAACCAACTTTACCCCCCAGCCCCCAACCGTGAGCATTCCCTCCTATCCTCCTCCCTTCACTCTCCTTCCTCTGGGGGCTGTAGGATGAGGCATTTCCTGCTATCTGTCTCAGGGTAAAAGGATACCCTGGGGGCAGCAACACGGTCTGGCAGAGATTGAAAGGTTTAAATCCAACTGGCAATCAACAATGGCCAATGAACCAGTGATCCTGAATGTGTATGATATGGTGAGTATGAAACAGTTTTGATCATGGGGAGCAGTGGGGCTGAGTGGGAGCTTGTGCTTGGAGGCAGGCATTGTGCGAAGAGGAGTCAAGTGTAGGTCCTCAGAGAGGGTGACATCCACCCTTCTCCAGCAATCTCCTCATCTAAGCATGTCATATTCTGGCTGTCAGAGATAATGCTGACCATGGCCTTTTTCTTTGAAATGTTTAGCACGTTGTTCCAGATTACAGGTAAAACCATGCTGGATTTTCTGCAGGATTTTTCATGAGCAGCAGTGGGTGAGGGGAGGACTTTTTAATTTCCAGTGTCCCAGTTAAGGAAGGAGATGTGATCACCTCTGTCTTGGTGGGAGCCAATCATCATGAGAGGCTATGGGGAAGGGAAGAGGATGTTGTCCAGGGATGAGAAACATCTGTAGAATTGTATTAAGGATGTTGTTTCCAGGCTAATTATCTGGATCAGTCCCTCACTCACGAGATCGTAGTTAATCATTATCTTTGAAGGTTAATTGCAACAGCAGGAGTAAAGAACAGTCTGAACTGGTGAAGTGTCAACATGGGGAGGAGCATAGGGACTTGCTGCTTGGAAATGTTTCTTGGAAGTTCATAGTGTAGCAACTCGCTTCTCTTTCCCTCTTCTTGCAAAGGGGGGATGTAAGTGGGAGCTATCTGTGCTAACAAATCAGAAGATCTGAATCCTATCCTTGCCACAAGGCCCTAAAGAGAAGAAGGCTTGGCTCAACCTATTTTGCTCACTGGCCCAGCACAGGCTTAGGATAATCGTGTTCAGATGAGGAACATTTTGATGGTGGTGTATTTCCTCTCTTGCATTTGTTTCATGAACTAAAGATTAAAAAAATATACAACAAACAAAAAAAACAACTATTTCAAATCTTCCAAAAATTGTAGTGAGCTCTACTGGGGAAAACACAACTTTTTGAGGACCGCATGCTGACTGGGCTCTATACATCTAGCCCCATACCTTTAACCGTATTGCATACCTTTTCTTTTTTGTCCTTAAGTGATAACAACTTTCATCAGGAAGCCCATAAAGTAGTGTGGGTTTCCCTCTTGGGAAAATCCAGGGAATAACCACCAAAGGGTAGGCTCTGGTAAATGCTAAACCCCTTCTTAGTACAAAAATCAAGTGATCTTTTGTTGGCTGGAAAAGATGGGTTATTTCCTGATGGCAGGAGGGAGTGGTAAGGACTATTCAGGTAGGACTGTGTCTCTATTAAAAGACAGTCTGAAAAGCACAACTAGAATAGCTTGAAGCTGCCTATTCCCATTTTTCTTTCCCAATTATCTTGGGAAAAATGAGAAAGTTCTTGTAAATTCCTTCCCTAGGCTTCAGTTTTGAGTGTTTAATGGTCATCTGCTTGGTAGCTTGAGCTGTGAACTTCCCCAAGCTCTTCTTCAAGCAAGGTCTGGTAACGCAAGCAGCTGGTGCCTAGTTCTTGGTAACAAGAGGCTGGCATTGCAGATATCAGGAGTTCCTACCTAATCATTTGAAGAAGGTCAAGGAGTTGTGTTGCCCTTTTATTGTATGCATGGTCTTCCTTGCATTTTTTTTACTTTGTTCTGCTGCAGGCTGTGGTCTTATCTTTCCTCTCAGCCACTGTTGATCTGTCCCAAATCAGTGACCACTTTGCTACTGAGCTGAAGAAATCTGAATACTGGACAGACTTGGTTTTTGCATTCTTTTTTATGTAATTGACACGAAAGATGAAGCCCAAAGGAAGCTGTGAAGAAGAAACTTGCTATTTATGGTCACTGTGTTCTGAGATGGACACCCTGACACAATGAACTGAACTGAGATCATCAGTTTAATTCAGACCGAGTGATTTTTGCTTCCTAGCAAGCCATGCAAACCTTTGTGTGTCAGTACTAACTCCATGGGTTAACCACAAGTTAATGCTCTGTACATAGAAACCATTCTATTTTCATATAGCATCTGTTGACTACCACTGAGTCACCTCCAGTTCAAATCCTACATTATGATTATTGAGGCTACATGCTTTTCCATTGCTGCTATGATTTCAAAACCATGGAGTTTGGAATGTAGCCATGCAAAATCTGCACTTTGTTACATTGTGGTGGGGAATTGCGGGGGAACTGGGAAATGAGCACATTTGCTTGAATGACTGTTGGAAAACTAGTCTCGAAGAAAAAAAAAAGACAGCTGGAGATAACAATTAACTGGATGTAAAGCTCTGCTTTCCTGACAAGCAACATGACCCCTGTATGGCATCTGGAAGCACTTGCACTGCAGGAAAGCTTACCCTTAGGGCAGAAGTTCAATTATGGGCTTTGTGCAGCTATGAAACACCCACTCTGTGCAGTCTTGTGTATTCAAAGATTATAGCCATTTATCCTTTTACCCACTGGGTATGTACTAGGCTTCTTTAGAAAAAAAATGCTTGTACTTAATAAGGTGCTTTGCACAAATAACTGAAGCAGACTTATTTTCTTCAGCATCAAAGAACTGAGCAAAAATCTCTGGGGATTCCAAGTGTTCAGGATATCTTCACCAAAAGCAATTTCCCTAACCTCCAACATGCAGAACATGCAGAGTGATTATATTCTGTTTATTTGTTACTAAAGAGCTTCTACACACCTGTATAGGCATGCAAAAAAAAAAAAAAGAGAGAGAGAAGAAAGGAGAACTTTGCTGCTCTACAGTAGTATTTTAGAGTATGCAGGTTGCTGAAGTATGATTTAAGTGTAAATGTGAACACAGAATAACAACACAGATCAGGAGTTTCATTATGGACGAATCTCTTTCCCAGTCTGAATCCATCCCTCACATGGACTTAACTTAAGCCAACAGCTGTTTGGAGACCTGCTGGAAATAACTAGGTCTATAAGATCTGTGACAGAGTTTGCTCTAATTGGTCAGTTATCACTTCACCTTTGGAAGGATAAATCAATTTCTCCTTCATAACTTGCAGCTCTCTTCCCTCCAACCCCCCTTAATAAGCTGTTTGTTATGGATCATCTTACTTAGATCACAGGGTTGATTTTCTTCAACAAGAATCTCATCCTATTTCCTTATTACTTTATTTCTTTCTGACTTTCTTCAGAATAGTTGACTAAATCATTGTAGCATTAATAAACATCACTTCCTTAAATTCAGACAAAAGAGTGACTGTGGATATTGCCTGGGTTTAAATCTTTAACAAACTAGCTAAACACATTCAACTAAAAATAGTCCATTTGGCACAGATTCAAACTGGGGGCTCTCATAATGTTTTCAGCTTATTGCACAGCACATTCATGCTATCAAATTAAAAGAAAAGATATTTATATCATTGCTGTCCCTCTTTTATTACAGGTTTAGCTGTCCTGAATTTCCACTGTCTTTGCAGCTGATAACACAAAGCTGTCATCTTGATCTGCTGATATTTTTGCTTACACTTCATGATGGTGAAAATGAGCCCCTGAGATGTGTTGCAGAGGAGAATGAGAGCCCTGGTCAGCAGGCAGCATTGATGTAGCATCTGTTTGGATGAGAAGGATGAATCTCTTTCCTTCTTGTTCCACCTTTATCCCATGGACATTACTTATCATCCTCTCTGAAGTGAGTGAGAGCTAAATAACATTCAGATCACTGTAGGCACACTAGCTCTGAAATTTCTGCCTATGAGTTCTGTCTTTAGAGAGGTAGCCCAAGTTGCCCAGAAATGTGGTGGATGCCCCATCACTGGAAGCATTCAAGGTCAGACTGGACTGGGCTCTGAGCAACCTGGTCTAGCTGTAGGCGTCCCTGTTCATTGCAGGAGAGTTGGACTAGGTGACCTTTAAAGGTCCCTTCCAACTTTAACAGTTCTATGATTCTATGTTGAACAAGACTGGACCCAGGACCAGCCCCTGGGGAACACTGCTAGCTACAGGTCTCCGGCTAGATAAGCACTGCTGATCACAACCCTCTGAGCTCTGCTAGTCAGCCAGTTCTCAATCCACTTCACTGTCCACTCATCTATCTCACACTTCCTAAGCTTACCTACAAGGATCTTATGGGAGATGGTGTCAAACGTCTTGCTGAAGTCAAGGTAGGAAACACCCACTGCTCCCTCATTCTCTGCAGATGCCTCTGGTGAACAAGCCGTGGTGCTAGCTGGTGACAGCTTGGGCACAAGTCCTAGCATTTTGCTTTAATGTGTATTGCTTGCATCTGATTTGGAGGTGGTGACCTGTGTATATGATTGAAAGCCAACACAGTCTTGCCATCCTAGCATCCCTTCTTGGCTTCCTATGCAAGTGGAACAGAGTGGCCACTATAATTATATGCTTTGGGACTGAAGGAATTAGATGTCCTTTGTACTCCAGCTTCAGTACATAAGGATTCTTTGAATCTATTTTAGAAGCAGCAGCAGGATTGCAGGCAGAACACTTCATTCTCTGGAATGAATGTTTTAGGTATTTCATTTGACTAGATTATGGAACATTTTCTTATCTGTTTGGAGGAAAGAGTAAGTCTAGTTACTCAGAAAAACGTCAACATGTTTGTGGTTACTGTAAGTAGAGGTCTTGGATGCTTTCAGCTCACTTAGTCAGAAGGGAGAGATCCTATTGTAGGTAGGGGTCCTGCTTCTTGCAGTACATTCTGTTTGTTTGTGAGCAGCTATCTGTGGAGAAATACAGCATCGCCTGACTATCTGGTATTCTAAGACACCAAACGGAAAGCAAAGAGACTCTTCCATCAAGAAGCTTGATAGCTGTGGCTGTCCTGTTGTGATGAGCTAAGGAGATGCTCTAAGTTAATACAGCAACTTGTGGTCCTGCAAGATGAAGTGATAGAGAGCCAGTGGGATCTCTTCTTTCTCTTTTCTCTTTCATATGTTGGCCAAACTATTTAACAAATAGAGAACAGAATGCAAAATGTTGCCTTTGGGAGACTTTAATTAAATTCTGGCAGCTCCTAATATGGGGGAAAAAAAAGTTGTTCTGAAACAAAATCACCACTTCTTAAAACACATTAAATGAAATGTTTTGACTCTTTTAAAAAATGTTTTCCAATCCTCTCTGGCCAAAACTGTTTGTCAAATCTGTATCGCTTCAGTTCTCAGAAACACATTGTTCACCGAAGTTTGCTGTATTCTTGGAAAAGCTTGGTAGGGGTATGATATCCTTATGTATTCTGTGACCACTCTCAAAGCTCATAAGAATTCCCTTTTGCATGAATAAGCTCTGGCTAAGGAAGCTCTGGGGCGTCCTATCTTCTTCACAGGCTTCTTATGGGGTAAATTTAAAGATACTTAAGTTTATGAATGCGAAGAGGAAGAATGCGGTCTTGGGATTTTACTTTTTCACTGACTCTTCATTTACACAGAACCTTATTCTGCTGTCTTCAAAGCATATCACATGCAGCGTACCGTGTAACAAAACAGAATGGTGAGATAGCAGTCACCTGGTGTCTAGTAGTGGGTTTCCCCACAGTGCTGTAACGTCCTACATAAATGCTAAACTGTTTCTGTTTCTACCGGTTACTGAACTTGCCACTACTCACAAGCAGCAGTGGGAGGGGAGGACCAGGTGGATCTCAGGTGCTTGTTTTCTTTCCTTCCTGGGGCTTTAATTGGCCTTCTGTGCTAGCACCTTTGTGGGACTGGGTTTAGATCCTTAAACTGAGCTCATGCTGTATAATAGGTCTTGGGTTCACAGCAAGTCACGTAAAATGTCCCAGTCCAAAATCTGTAATGTTAGTAATTGTACGAGGATGCTTGTTATTATGAGCCCAGCAAAGCCTCTGGGTAAACTTTTGGTTAGGAGACAGAGAGATTGGATAGACCACTACTGCTAGTGAGGGATGGCAGACAGCAGAGAAGGTTGCTCTAACTGGATGTCAGCAGAGTCTTTAGCTCAGGGTATGAGAGGGCTATGCAGACTGCTTCACTTCTCTTGGATGCAGCATTTCCCAGTGCAAATGTCTCAGGCTTTGAAAGAGTATAGATAGGGTGTTACAGCAAATCTGCAGGCAGCATGTTCAAATCTTCAGATAAACCAAAGCTCTAGCTGAGCTGCCTGGCCAGTGTGTGTGGGTGGGGAAAACTAGGCTTTGTTTCTGCTTTTCTCCTAGACTGCATCAAGTCAATTAGAGGGATGACAGGCTGACCTCAGGCAGGCCAGACATAGAGTGAGATTTCTGCCCTGCTCTGTCTGAGCATGGGAGCAGTTCAGTGATGCAGACCTCTGGTGTAGTCAGTGCCTGACTCAAGCGTGTGAGAAAAGTGATGACATGGAACAAGAAATCCCTTCTCTCATCTGTCTTTGGAGAGAGAAAGTCAACTGGAGGATGAAAAGATGAAGCAGCTAACACTGAGCTGTAGCTGAGCCCAGCAGTTCAAGGAGGACTCACAATGCGACATCTGATCTAAAGCAATTAAGAAGATACAGAGTAAGTGGCATGGCCTGGGTTAGTAAGTCCAGTGATTAAGTGTGCCCATTTATGCATAATCAACGGGTTTTTGTTGTCCTAGCAACAGCCTGGAGATGCTATCCATCAGGGAACAGCCTGTTTTGATGTTGTCAGGGTGACAGGCTGGCTACCTGTTTGTGTTACTGCTGAGCTGCTCCAGCACTGCAGTTCCTTAGCTGACTACTTTGAGCTTGTGCATGAGCTGTTTTACAAGCCCAGTCTCCTGACAGTATCTCTTGACTGTACACAGAGCATTGCTGTCTCCAGCTACAGCATTCACTCCATCAGCAGCTCATTGAACCTCTTGTCCCTTGAACTGACTTGAAATGATTCAAGGAGGGCAATGTGGGAATTCTCACTTCTGCTGGTCCTACTTGTGCTAGGGAAAACTGCTCCACAACACTCTCTTCTTTACATCAGCATTGGCACATATAAAAAACCTTGATGAGAAAGGAGAGCTTAGGAAAGGCTAACACAGTAAAAAAAAATAAAAAAAAAATGCATGAGCTCTGCTTCTGGAGCAGAGCCTCACAGGTCCTGTTATTAGGCCAGCTCCCCTGACAGTGCTCTTAAGGCAGCTCCTGCGAGTGCCAATCTGACTTAATGTCTCTAAACTCCTTTCATTTCCTGAAGAGGCAGGAGTCCGTTTGCTTATGGGCAAGATTTCAGGTGTAAGGTCAGGGTCTTGAGGCAAGGTCAGTCCTCACATGGAGATGCAGAAAATTTTGTTGCTGCTGGGATTTGTCCTTTAACCTCATCTACAGGCCATCGCAATCTGCAGACCTGTTTCTGAGCATGGTTCTGAGCAACTCTGGGAGAAATAGTTGCTTGCTCTTGGTACTGTGTGGAAGCTGGTGTCTAGTGAATTTTCTCTGGTGCTGTTTGAGGTCTCCCCAAACATCAAGGCAGGCTCCTGTTAGAACACAACACTTCTGGCAGCAAGGTTTAGCCTCTGGCTTATTAGACTGTCAAGGTTCTTAATGTCACTCAGACTTTTTAAATTTTTAAATAAATCTTAGTATTGTTGAAAGTTGATGGGTTGACAGTACTGGAGACTTACTCTTAACTGAAAATACCTGCTCTGGCTGTAGCAAAGCAGACCCTTCTGCCTCTTGTGCTTCATCTATGCCTTACAAGTTTGAGCTGCTGTGGTGCCAGGGCTCAGCTGGCCATCTAGCCTTCCATTGAGGCAGCCCCCAGGGACCAGTTATACATGCAGTGGGGGCTCCTGCTGCGGAGAGCTGAGCACCAGTCATGGAAACAGAGTCACAAAGTTGGAACAGCTGTCAGATCTGTTTCTGTGTGTGGTGGTGGGCAGCTATGTATTTGTGCATTAGTGAGATGGACTGAATTTAAATGGATGTCATAGGACTGCAAGCCACTTTACTGACCTGGGTTGCCTTTATTTAATTCTTATTTTGCTCTTTCTTGTTCCTGTTGTTATGCCAAGATGATGTAGCTGAAGCTGGGGAAGGAGGCAGAGATCAATCAATATGTTAGATCTATATTTCTGCTGGGGAAGAAGAAAAATTCACAAGTCTGACTGTCTTTCACAAGCTGACTCAAATTCTTTGGGGGGAGGGGAGATGGAAATTGATACTGTTGTGGATAAACACTGGATGTTCTTGAGTGTGAAAGGTCTAGATGAGTGAAAACATCCCATTACTTCAGAGCTCTGTCAATAGACACATGAATCAGTGAGATTTCTCATCTCAGGGCAAAATGTGAGACTATGTCCTAAGAGTGGAAAATTTGTCTTAATTGGTAAATCAGTTTTTCAGCATTGAATATTAAGGTGTCTGGAAAAGCAATGATAAGGGGAAGAGAAATGCTGTTGTTTACAATTGATTTTTGATAGACAGGGATGCTTATCTATATAAGCAAGTGCCAGGTGCTAGAAATGATGAAAGCATCTCAGCCTGTTTAGTGAGTGCTTCCATCATGTGGGTCAACACACAGGTCAGCTGCCATGTAGCTGCTGATGTGCCCACATCTCTGGGAGATGGAGGATCTGGCACAGTGAAAGCTCTGTTGATAACGTGGCTTGCTGAACCTTCAGCCCTGGATTTGTTACTATGCTTCACCTGTAGCCTTCCTTAAATCAACAAGAAGCTATCAGCCCCTTTGCTGTTCTCTGCAGTATCTTCTGCTAGTGATTTGTACTGGATATTGATGTAAGAAAAGCTTCCTACGTGCTGACTGCTGTCCCAGGGGTTAGAGTGCATGAGGACCCCAATGGTGAGTTATAGGCCTCTTCTGTAGGATAGCTTTTCCTAGGTGCATGATGAGGGAAAACAACCCGAGTGCTTCCTGACATCCGTTCTTGGCCTATCTGTGTGTCTGATTCTGTTTGGGGCTGCTTGGAGCAGATGGCTTTCTAATAGCCCTCTATTTGTCATCTTCTTCCACCTCCGGATTAGCCTGCTGAATGTCAGATATGACAGAAAGAGCATCAAGAGGTTAAGCATGACACTCATCTGAGAGGTCTCTCTGTCGTTAACCTGCACTCTTGAGTGGTTGTAGGGGAACTGTTAGGTCAGGGCCTGAACCTGTGATTGAGCACCTGGAGGAGGGCTGTGGCCGGCCCAGAGATCACAGGCAAATTGTTTGCACCTGTCCTCACCTCCTGACCAGAAGGGGTGGGCCTAGGGCAGGGCTGCCCTGGGCTCATTTAAGGGCCAGCCATGGAGCAGAGTGTGTCTCTCTGAGATCTGTTATTTGTTGGAGAGGTGTTGTTTGGGTGGATGGTTGCTGCCATTGGTTGTGTGAGTTGAAACTTCTGTGAAACCCTTGTGTATGTCCTTTTTAAAAACTTATGGTATTTTGCCTGGGGTTACAAAGAACCTGTCTGAAGCAATTTTGTTTCTTCATTTGCAAAACAGTGGGGTACAGAGCAGAAGCCTTAACACACTTTTACTTGCATGAGATCTGGGTTGGAGGTATTTTGAAATAGGGCTGAGTTGCTTTCTTAGCAAAGTACTTACCTGGAGAAAAAGGGCTCTGTTTAGCTGCTTAAGCACTGATGTCAGGGGCTGTTTTGGATGTCAGTCTGATGTCTGCTTTCCTCTCTCTGAAGGTCTGGGTCTCTTCCCTCGTAGATCCTATTCCATAACTATCAACCTTGCAGAAGCGTTGGGGTATTCTGGGGCATTGAAGATGGCATGACGTGCTGAGAGGTTCTGATATGACCACTGTTTAACTACTACCATCCAGAGTGACAGAGACCTGGTTAAAATGCCTGAGGGAGTTGGACACAGCTGTCCCTTCACACAGCTCTGCCACAGAAGCAGACACCAGGATGGTCTGGATCTGGTCACTCTGGGCCTGTTGTGTCAAAGCACTTAATTTTTGTTTGAAATACTCTCTTAGTGAAGAGTGGATATTTTCAGTGGGACCTAGCTGCTCCAGAAGGGTGTCTAGGCTGGAAGCAGGCTGTGGTGTTATTTGTACTTGTTTTCTGGTCCACTGAATGTGTATTTTATATAAGAGGGGATCTTTCCTTTGCTTTATATGAAAGGAAACTGCTTTACCATGAAGCCCTGAGAAGGCTTGACTTCAGATACGCTATGAGATGGTGGCCAGGTTGCTTCCTCCCAAAGCAGGTGCAGAGCCAAATCCCCTTTAGCAGTCTGGGCAAGTGCCTGGACTCCTTGTTACTGGGTACAAGCAGAAAGCACTTGCTACTCCTTGTAAATACAGGCCAACCTTACTCCTATTACTTTGTTTCCATTCAGGGTATTTTCAGAGAGAAGTCAGGCTTTGTTTGCCCTGACTCTTCAGTTGGCTATGCAACCTGAAGGGTCACTTAATGCAGCCTTTCTTCTGAGTCTGAGTCCTCCCACTAAGAATACATGGGCTAATGCGTCATCTTAAACTGCCCCTGTGATGAGGACATCGTGAAAAGGTGGGAAAGCAGTGCTGGATGTTTCTGAATCTGCAGAGGCCAGAGCTAGAAGCACATGTTCTGAGCTGAAATCCACCCACCAGCTTTGGCTGATCTGTCTCCAGTTCTAATTCTCATTGTTCTTGATTGCAGCATCATTTGCTGTACCCTTGTTCACTCTAATTTTTATGGCTGTTTGTTATTCAGTGCAGCTGGCATCTTCTCTTTAGCAGATGTTGGAATGTGGAATGGACCAACCCCGCTTCCTGCTGCTGGAGCACTGTGCCTCTTTTGCTTGATATTGTGCGGGTACTGGGAGCAATGGCTTTGAGGAATGGATTGTACCAAACTAAACAGAAAAGACCAGTTCCACTGTAGGCCAAGTAGAAAACAGAGTGGCAATCTAAATGAGTACCTTCTAAGTTCAGACCTTGGGACTAAAAGAAAGGGAGCGCTATGAAACTTCTTGAGACCTCATAAGCATAAGAGAGCCGTGGCTTCTCCAGAGCAAAAGCCTCTGGAAGGACAAATAAATGCAAACCACGTGGATCCCTGTAAATTTTGCTTGTTTTTACTGTCTAGGGCAAATCCTGGCTCTTCCCTTGTGTAGAGTGCTGCTGGCAGGAGACACTGCATCATGGTAGCCAGAGGCCTCGGCAAAGCTGGGTGAGCAGGCAGGATGCTCCTTGGTGGGGAAGGGAGGACAGAAAGGCATCTGTCCTGCACCTTGTTAATTGGATTGGTCACATATCCTGGCCTTGCAGCGCTGCTGGGTAAACTTTTCTGTCCCTTGTGTCCAGACACCGCTAATGGGAGGGAGCATTTCTTCTGGAAGATGAATCAGGAGGCAAAACGAAAGGGGAATGGGGAGGGAGTGCTCCTTGTAGTTCTCTCCCTTGCAGCATTTCTTCTCCAGCCCCACATCACCAGCCAGAACTTGCACTTTCTCAGCATCCTTTACAACTCCCCCTATTTCTGAGAGGACAGCAAGGAGGCAGGAAGCTAGCTGCAATAAAACTGACCTCTTCCAAATCTTTCTCTGCAGTGAATTTATTCTAAGAGGCTAACGTGTCCATCTGTGGCCTTAAGTGCTGTTTGTTATATGGCGTGTTATTGAAATGCTCCAAGGATTCCCTTTGTAATGTGTAATTACTTTGAGATATGCAGCTCAGCTCCTGTTGCAGCTGTTGTTTTGGATAATCTTGAAACAGTTAAAGCTCTTGCTGGATCAAATGAATATGCAGATAGAAATTTTTCAAGTTAATGTAAAGAACAATTTAATAGTCTCTAACACATCAGGTGCTTAAAAATCCTGTACATGGTGCATCTGAACTTGAATTCTACTTCTCACACCCACAGGACTTTGAAGCATCTTTCCAGCTGTCTGTTACCTCTCCTGAGGTCTCAGAGGTGTCTCATTAAAGCTGATGTTAAAGCCTATTAAATACATGAATGTAGCTTCTAAGGATGCATCTCATTTAGGAGAGTTGTCACCAGGAATTGGCAGGGATCGCTGCTGCTCTGATCCCCCAGTGACTGTGGTCGTGAAAGCTACCTCGAGAAGCACAGGATAATACCTTCTTATGTGCTGGGAGACAAAAGGCAAAGTGTCTGGAAAAGGCTGCTGCCTTCCTAGGGGCATGCCAACCTTGTCACCTTCTCGCCCTCTTGGCCCCCACCCTCCTGCAAAGTGGAGCCTCAGCTTGCAGAGCTTGCAGATGGGAGGCATCTGTCCTTGAGCTCTGTGTCTCCAGACAGTTAATTATTAATCATTGCAATATCCCTTATGTCAAGCATCTGAACTGCTCATGAAGCATGGAGAACTGTTTTATCAGTCGAGTCAGAAAGGTTTCAGTGCCCTGCCACTCGTTATTTGCAAAGTCGCTCACTTGAAAAGCTTAAGCACTCGAGGATGGACGAAAATATGAGTGATGGTAATCTCATCTGAGCCCCACACCTGATGACCTGGTACCCCCAGCAATGTGCTAGCAGGGGCAATGTGTGTGGGAACAGGGAAAACGGAACAGAAAGTTAAGTGTGCATCATGGATCCTGCAGCAGTCCTGATGCTGTACCACTGGGTATGTCTAGGAGCGTAATGCTGCTGCAGTATAGGTATACTGTCCTTCCTTCATGAGTAAAAGCGCCTAAATGACTCTTAGATCCTGGGGATGCAACTAGTTACCTGGGAGATGCTGCTGTTTACCACTGCTCTAGGAACAGTGGGGCACGTGGGCTTGTGTGGGGGCTCTAGGTGTCTGTGTTCAGGCTGGGTAGAAGAGCCCCAACAGAGACAGAGCAGAGAGCAGGTGTGAAAGGACAAGTCACTCAGCTTGTATCAAGGTGTTTCTTCCTGTTAGGAGTACTCAGATGTGAGAACCTGACCTCCAGCTTCTTCTAGCTGGAACTATCTCAGTAGGAAGGGAATGGCACCAGCACTTAATTTGTTTTTGTTTTGCTGACATACACTGAAGCAGATCTGAAAACAAAACAAAATCCTGACTCCTTTCCATTAATTCATTGGACAGTTCTTGCCTGCCTGCAGAAGCAGTATTTGCATAATGTCATAGTCTCAGGGTCACTCAAAAAGAAAGGTCATGTCTCCTCTTAGCAGTGTGGCACAAGGTACCTTAGCAAAGTCTCTTGGAGCTGGCAGCTGCTGCTGGACAGTGGTAGCTCTCACTAAATGTTGAGCATCTGGGCTCTTTGCAAAAGTGTTCTGAGTACTCTGAAGGCTCTCTCTAGCAAGAATATGTTTCTATTAAGTTGCTTGAGCTGACAAGCAACAGCAATGTTACACTTTCCTGCCACCATTTAAAATCGTACAGTGTGAGTTCTTAGGTATGCAAGTGAACGAACCATTAAAACAGGATCATGCATGTGACTTACTGTGCTCTTTTCTTTCACTGTGGTATGATTGTACCTTCCTTCTTTCACTCTGCATGAAGGCATCCTGGGGCGGAAGTGGTGGTGGATCTCACAGGATGCTCTTTTTCTCAGTGAATTGATGATGGATTGTCACTAATTAGCATAGCTAATGCTGAATTCACTCATATTTAGTTCTTTCCTAGGATATCATGATAGGAGACAAACTCAGATTTGTGTGTAATAATAGATGGGGAGAGAGATTTTTTTTTTCCTCCCTTCAGTTCAAACATAACATCATGTTCAATGACACCACAATGTTTTTGTGAACAGTACAAGCGCTTTGAACATGTGGGAATCAAAAGCTCTAAATAGATTGTGTAATGCTGCCAACGAAGCATGTCCTTGGACCCTAGCCGAGAACAACCAAACCCTCACTTTGAGTGAAGCACTGGATTTTGAGAGAGAAGTACCAAAGCTGTAGTCCTAGTTCCCCCCTCAGTCATACCTATAGCAAGGCACTCAGATCTCTTTGCCTTGGGGTTGTTTCAGCTATAAGAAGGTGCTCTTGTTGGGGTGGGCGGAGGTGATTCTGGGATGCAGAGAGGTTAAACCCTAAGTGCTGCCTGGAATCTGAGGTGCAGCTGCTTGGCTTGGGTGGAAAACCGGATTTCTGGGAGGGGGGTTGGGGGCACCTGCCTGACCTGTGCTAGGTGAGTGTGCTCCCTGGTGCAGTGCTGTTCCTGCTGCCGTGCTGGCTGCCCCTTGGCCTTCCTGTGCACAGGGAGCACCTCTGCCCCCTGCCTGGGGATGTTCTTTAATCAATCAGCCCGTGCACCTGCTCCTGGCCTTTGACTGCATATGGCAGATGAAGTGTTTAGAGGCAGCTGCTGTTTCTGTCATTAGCACCCAGAGTTCTGAGGAGAAAACCGCTGGCTCTGTGACAGCTGAAATCTGATTCAGAGGGAGCATTTTGCTTTAGCATGTATGGAAGCAACAGGAGAGTGAAGTAAAAGGGAGAGAAAGACAGCACTAGCACTCACTTTGCTCACTTAATTCTGCTAGGAAAGCCTGAGCGATCTGAGGTGATGGTGTGCAAATTGCAGATGTGCGTGTTGCAACACTGGATATTGCTGAAGGGATGGAGGATGCAGAAGCAGCGAGTAAGAATATAGTGCAGCGTAAGGGGTCCGTGTGCCATGTCTTGCCAGGACACGTTAGCTCCTAGCAAAAGCAGTTCTGTGCTCCAGGGGCTGCTGCTGATAGCTGCCAGTTTAAAGCAGCTTTGAGTATCTGTGTTGTGCTGTTGTTGCAGGCGCTGTAGGAGGACAGTACCCAGGAGATCTGCTTAGCCTTTTCAACCCCAGCACGTGATCCTTTCTCAGTCTTCTCTAGTGTACTTCCCAGTGCTTCCCTGGAGAAGAAAAAAGCTGCTATCCTCATCCCACAGCTGAGGGGCTGGCATGCAGAGAGGTGGGCTTGTCTAGTGCTTAGGTGTCTCGCCACTGTGCCATCTCTTGGGGTTTGATTCAGTTATGCTTGTGAGACTGTTCTTCGTTATGCCCAGCTGTGGCTGCTGAAATTGCTCTGATTTCTTTTCAAGGACTGTGACAGATGTCTCCATGCTAAGTGTTTTATTGAGGCTTCCCAGTTTACCTGTGCTTTCCTTTGATGGGTTTCAAATAGTTTCCAGCAGTGGAGGGGATTGTGGGTCAGAAGCACTCTTCCAGTGCTCATTTTTCTTAAAATGAAAGTGCAGGCTCTTTATTGTTATCATGATTTCCAATGTGAAAGAAAGCTCCTAGGATTTCATGTTGTACTGTGACACCAACAGGATTAGAGACGGTTCTTCCCAGGCCACGTAACTCACAGAACAGCTCTGGTAACGTAATTCAAGAGGTTTTTCTGAAAAGATGTCACTTAATAAACGGGTAGATGAACCAGAGCTAGAAGGATTAATGCCCCACTTGTTTCCCATGACCCTGTATAAGCCTTGGACTGAAATAGAAAGAGATGAGGAGAAACAGTCCTAGTTTTGCCCAATGGCTAGGCAACAGGATTTGCATGTGTGTTAATCTACCCAAACTCACCCTTTCCTTTAGAAGCCAAAAAAAAAAAAAAAAAAAATTGCTTTGGGCCAGCCTGAATCCATTATGCTGGCCAGTTTATACAGACCATCATTTAATTTGATGGCTACTAGATCTGAAAGCCGTCTTGTGTTTTATCTGAGACTTGTTGAAACAGAACGCTACCTGGGATTGGGGGGATTGGAACACAGTTACAGTACATGCTGGGGTTACTGGAGGGAATGTGGTTAAACGCTGCATGCATGTATATGCTCTGTGAATGGCTTGACAGACAGCAGGCTTTTGGAAAGAACTGGTCTAGCAAAGGAGGGGAGAGAACATCTGTCAGTAAATAGGTGGATAAAGATGCTCTGTGCTGCTTTTAAGAAGCACCAATCATCTTTATATCTTTGACAGGTGGCAATGGGGCAGGAAGGGGAGGAAGAGATTCAGAGAATTGTGTGGGTGGTGGAGAAATTAATCCTAATGAATTGGAAGAGCAAATCCACAGTGGGCAGATAGCTTTGGAGTTCTGCCTTGCTGGATATGGATAAATGCAAGAGAATCTCTTTTACACGCAAGAGCTAATTGGGCAATTACTGTGTAATCTCAAAACCTTTGCTCAAACTGCATCCTGACTATCAAAGAGCGAGACAGATTCTCTTTCAGCAGTTCACAAGGCTTTCCCAGAGTCTTTCAGAAAGGAGTTTGAAATAGGTCTCCTTTATCTTCCTCTCTCCTCTGGGAAATAACACTCTGCACCTTTTTAAAATCGCTGTTAGGCTAGGAGAACTCATTTCCAGGAGTTTTGCTTCCTTTTAATGTTTCCATTGCTCTTAACACAGGAGAGCACATGAACATAAGAATGGCCAAACTGGCTCAGGACAGGAGTCCATCTAGTCCAACACTGTTATTCTTCCCACTGCTGGAGACAGCAGGACAAGCGTGTGATATTTCTGGCTGACACCTTCCCAGCTTCCAAATACTTGCAGCTCTGGAGCATGTCAAAGCTTGTGACCTATGGTTGTTTCTTCCCTTCAATTCTCTTGAGCAGATGCATCAACCATCCTTTAGTAGGAAGCTGGCAGGTCTGCTACCCATTGGTGAAAGGCCCCCCTACTACCGTGCCCTGAAATGACTGCTGCTGTCTTCTTTTGATGGGTCTTGTCTCTGACAGTGAATAGTCAATTCCTATCTACATTTTTCATGCCACCTCCAGGACCCTATCGTCTCCCTTTGTCTCAGAACTGGTTGTATCTAATGACTTTTTCTGAAGAATGTCATCAAAAACATTTTAGAAGTTACACTTAGCTATGTCAATGAGATCACTGCTTTCACCGTATTTGCTTTTTATTTTTTCCAAAAAATGCCAAGAGGTGAATTTCATGGCATGAGGTCATGTAGACCCTTGCCCGGAAGTTTTTATTGAAATATCCATTAATGCTATCCTTATTACTAGTTAATTATGCCTTATTATTAGTTAATTATCCTTATTATTAGTTGATCCAGACTAGATGTTTGGCTTGCAGATTTGTAGTTCCTGGTTCTCAGCTAGACTTCAGTTTACAGATTGGTATCACAGTTGCTGCCTTCTAGTGTTTGGTTCAAATGATACTTTACGTGAGAGGTCACCCCATGATAATTACTAATGCAGCTATTTTGTCCTTGTAGTAACTCTGAAACTTTTGTGCGTGTATTGTTTTGACTCTGGGATTCTTCAGAGTTGATTCTGTCTGTTCATATCATAAACTCGGCTCTGTTAACTTTAAACAGAGCCTCTTCTGATTTTCTCACTCTTCCTGTTCTTTCAACAAAAATAGAAGTGGAATGGTCAGGTGTGGGGATCTCACCAGTTTTCCTTTGGTGGAAACAAGAAAGCTCTGATGCAAAGATTTGATTTAGTTTCTTTGCAGTAAACATGTCAGGTTTAAGTTCTCTGTTTTAAAGCTTTGCTATCACTTGGCCCTACAGACTTCTCTTTTCTGACACATTGAAGGGAGGATTGATGGAACAGCTAAATGTTACTGGAGAGGCTATCCTTGCCTTTTTCAGGTCTGTCTAAAAGCCATAAGTGACAATGTCTTCCTCTGCTGTTGAAAGCCCTCACTTTCAAACAATTTGGATGAAGAATGATCTGTAATGATCTCTGCATACTTTGAAGTTTTCGCACCCGTAATTTATGGGTTCATGCTATTAATCTTTCATGTGTTACAATGGTGAATGATTCCATGCTCCAAGGAATGTGTCTGGATGCAGGGGTATTAAAATGCAATACTTAATTAAAGCTTTAAAACTCAGTACTGATTCCTGTTTACTTCAGACATCTTCCAAAGGCTTGCTTATGCTGTGGAGCATGTTATTTTCCAGCTCACCTCTCTGTTGAAAGTATGAGGGCTGCTCTGAAAGCAATGCCTCCTGCTTCATGTTGGCCCATGACATCAGAGGTGGAGCTGGGTGATATGGTGGTGGAGGTTGAACCTTCTCAACAATATTCCCTTGCGTTTTGTTGCTGTGTGACAGATGGCAGCAGAGGGGCACTCTGACACAATGGTGTCTGACGTGGAAGCGTGTCGGAAGCAAAGGAGAATTGAGTTCCTCCCTGTAGGAAAAATGGCACCCACTGGTGTTCATCGACACTTGCTGAACATTGACGGAGACCAAACAGTTGATATGAGCACACTGAGGTGATGGGTATTCAAATTGGTCATGCTCACATCCTTTGTCTTTTACCATCTGATCAGACAAATGAAGAGCCTGTACCTCCTTTACACTGAGTTGGAAGGGAAAGCAAAGAAGATACCTGTGAACACAACTGTCCAAACCCCACTGGTATTAGTGTTGAAGTGAGGTAACGACCATGGCTAGTACAAAAGACTATACAAAAATCAAGACTGTACAAAAGCGAAATGCAACTGACATCAATTCTCTCTCTTTTTTTTTTTTTTTTTTTTTTTGCAAAAGATGATGATGCATTGGTGACTGGTGTTTATCCAGCACTGTTTTTATGCTTGGTTTACCTAGTTGCTGCTGAAGGATAGAAAACCAAGCTGTGTACTTGTTCTCATGGCTCACAAGTACACCTTTGATAATAAAGTAGGCTGGAAGAGAGTTAAGAAAACTGCTTTGTTTGCATTTTCCTTGCTGAAGAAAACTGGCTGCTGAGCAGGTTAACTATTGACACAGCACAAAAATTTCTAGAGATTCAGCAGGACTCCTGTGCTGTGGAGGAGGTATGGTTAGGAGAAAATTGTTCCCATAAGGAGACTTGGTAAGGACAATTATAGCGCTGCACCTTTGGTGCAATACTGGATATGATTGTAGCCTTCAGTATGAAGATGTGTGTGAGAGGCGGTTGACTGTCTAGCTGTGGTTGACTTTGAACACAGGCTTGAGCGTGTTTTCTTACCACTAGCAGGGCACCTCATGTAAACCCAAGTTAAAATGTTGCTGGTCTCTAACTCTCTAACTGCTGTAGGTGCAATTGTGTGTGTGTTTGTCCCTGTGAAGCATGAGCAAGTATACACTGTTTCTTGTGCAGGTTCCAGCTATGTTCTCCCATAGAATGAGTTAACACTCTCCTGCTTACAACACACTAGCATCTGCCTTCTCCTGCTGTTAGTAAATTATCTGATAGTAACTACGAGCTCCTGATGTGAACTAGGTTTTCACTGTATTTCATGAAGACACTCTAGAAAGTGAAACAGGAAATCTCCAAAGAGATTACAAGCTACTTTTCAACTAGATCTGATGGGATGCATGCAAAAAGGGATTGGTTTATTAATTTCACCTGGCATCCCTAACCACTTGCAAGAAGAAAACTTTAACAGATGGAAACATTCCTTTGGTTGTAGTGTCCTGGGGGATACAATTTGGTTCCCTATCTGATGTTTTATACTGATTAATTTTCTAAATTGTTTTGGTCTCTTCCTCTGGCATAGGCTGAGCAATATTTTGAGGTGTTAAGGGGAAGCACAGTAAAAGGATTTATATAAATGACACCAACCTTACACTTCACAGAGCAAATGAAAGTTTACCATAAGGTGAAATACAGCAGTTGGGCTGCTGATTTTATTTGTTGGATGAATCTGTTTACCTCTTGCATGCATCCATCTAACTCGGGAGAAGGCAGATATATGGAGTGGGAACTGAATGGTCTCAAATCTATCCCTCCACTTTGACTCATTTCTGGAGTGTCTAGATACTTCCCTATTATATAGGAATAAAAATGAAATGAGATCCGTGTCTGTTGTACTTTCCCACTCATCTCTTGTTGAGAGTTAGGCCTGTCTGTAGGTGGGGTCCAGTTGTATGGAGTTCAGCTCGTGTTCTCCTGCAGAACAACGCATAGCACCAGCGGATCACTTTAGAAAGAGTGGTCATTTTCCAAGTCTCTGCCTCTCAGGGCAGCGTTTTTGGGTGTGCACGGAATTTGACTTATGGGTGACCTGTTATTAATTGTATGGGCTTTTATTTTTGGTACTTATCAAAACAGGAGTGCTTGGAGTGTTCTGCTTCACTCCTAGAAAGGAGATAGTTGGCTTTTGAGAAGCCGTGGCTCACGGTCAGCTAGGACTTGAGTAAGGCCTTGATTTTTCCATAATAGGTATCTGGGTTTCTAGAAGGTTCTTGTAAGAACTAAATCATAGGCATAGTTTAATCTGGGAGCAGATGTCTTTGATACTAGAGGATGTTGTGAGCTAGATGAGGCATTTACAGTGTTTACCTCATTCTCCTGTATTAGCCTGGCCACAGTTCAGATTAGCTGTCTGCTCTGCATGCAGGAAAATTTTTTGGCAGGCCTCTGAGGAATCTGGCAGATGGTACCATTTGCATGCTGTGGTACAGATACACAACAATTTCCCTTTTAAATAAATAGGAGCCAAAATGCGGTGTCTAATGAACTTTTATAGGGAAATAAAACTGGGGGAGTGGAGCGGGATATTCCTGGTGAAATTCTTCTCCTTGATCATCCTGAGCTATTTCCTTATCCTGCCTTTCCCCTTCAATCCCTGATCTCACCATGTGTGTTGCAGACATACAGATACTATGAGATGCATGTCCATGAAGTAACCAGCTTGCTGAATCGCTTAGGTCATTTCAGTTCTGTTTCTAGGTATATGCAGTACACAGTGGATGAGCACAGAAGTTGTATTTTGGCACAAGTCTAAAATTTTTACTGTGCCCAGCAGATGGGAATTACTTAGGGCAGCCTGAATGACATTCCAGCACTGGTCTCACACATGCTGCAGTGTTCGGAGGGAGGAGGGAGGGCAGGTTTAGTGTTCCAAGGAAGTGGCACATGTGGCATGGTTGTGCCTGTCCCTGTGTGTGGGGGGGTGTGTGATTCGTGAGAAATGATCACAGGGGCTGTGCTGTTGAAGGGCTATGAAGATGCCTACATTTCAATCTGAAATTGTGTATTTTCACCCCAAACAGTGTCTCCATAGTACTGAATGCTGATGATTTGTTACCAGGCTCTGTGGCTAACCATCATCCCCATCTTTTGGTAATGGATGGCCATTAAATGGCACTAGAACTGCACATCTAGTGCTGCTTTTTAAATGAGGAAAGTGGGAATCCTTGAAGAAAAATAAATTCTCTGTAGCCTCCAAACAAACCAGAGTACAGCACGTTGCATCAGAGTCATTAAGATACTCCCACAGCTTTTTAATTTTTTTCCCAGCCATCATGGCATGCTGCATGTATTAATCATTCTGTTGCATTTTCATGTGGGGGGTAAAGTATCCTCAAAGCTGTTTGTCAGCATCCAGTAGCTAAATGTCACCAATTAGAAATGATTACTCAGATTTCCAAAACTATTAGTGGCTAGTGTTGTTTTCAATCTATTTAAAAATGTGTGAAAATCACCCATTGTGGAAACCATTTGGTCACGGGTTGTAAAGGAGTTTCTATCTGCACTTCCCTGCTCTCTGTTTTGCTGTCAGTTTTGTGCTTTGTAGTAGGTAATTCTTCCAAAAACCAATGTGACATTGGACTAGGTTACGTGGGCAACCCATTTTTCTAGATAGTACCCTCATGAGGAAACATTCTTTGCTCTGCTCTTTTATTGCCCTCTTCAGATCAGCAGAAACTGGCCTTCTGGGGAAGGTGCATTTGAATTCCCATAGCACAGCAGTATTTCACCACTGCTTATAGCTAAGTTCCTCGGCTTCTGTTTCATCCCTTAAATTTTAATATGGAAACATCACTGCAATGCATTTCTTCAGTAACTGTGCAGATAGAGACTGTATAATTGTGGCAAAAATGTACCCGTATTCTTGTAGGAAAAGATAATGCAAGGAGATGAGGCACAGTGTGAAACTGGCACTGTATTCAAAGAGTTTTATCCAAGATGGGACAAAGCACCATAGGAAAACAGGGCAAGGCACTAGCTGAGGAAATCTGTTTTCCCTGTATTTTCCTAAGCTAAGCTGGTTAGAAACGCTGCCAGCTAGGCACGGCCCCTGGAACCTCTCCAGGAAAAATCTCAGCTCATGTTGTGAAAGGGTTTCCCTCATCCATGCTGGAGAATGGATTCTCTTCTCAGAAGCTTAGAGATAAATATTGATTTTTGCAATAGCAAACTAATGTTAATGGCACCCAGCCAATTTCTGTCATGGGCACAGTGAGATATTTTGAAAGTGTGCCACCCAAGCCAGAAGGGAGTATGGCCTCCTTGGGTGCAAACAGCCCCCACCTCCCTCTTCTTCTGACACTGCTGGCTCACAGGATAGGCACCGTTTCTCCTGGCAAATGAGTGAGAATGACAAAGTGAGAATTGACATGTCTGTATGGCACGCAAGCACTGGACTTGATTTTTGGCCTTACATAGCACTTGCATGGAGAGGAGATCTGGAGGGTGGCTTGTTTGTTTGTTTTAAATGTATGGTCACTTTATTGCCTGTAGGAATCCAGACTGGTTGGCAGGTAGGTTAAACTCCTGGCTGTGAGGTGCTACTGCTGCCATTAGGAACTCCACGGTGAGCTCTATGTCCATGGACTTAGAGCAGCAAGCAATTGGTGCAGGAAAGAAGAGCTGAGATCCTCATCTCTGTTGGGGGTGGTTTTTGAATATGGAGCCCATCTGCTCCAGTTGTAGTGGAGTGGGAAGGTCTTCCCTTCAGGCTGCTAATGCTGCTGGTGTTAGATGCTTCAGGATAAATAGGAATTGGAAGAGGAATTGGGATGATCAGATTTGAATAAGGTGCAATCCTGATGAAGCTTTAGTTTTGACCTGGTCCAAAGTAGATCTGTAATATGCCCATAGCAAAGCAGGAAACATGTCCTTGTTTGACATCCTCCCTACGGGACTGTCCATACAGTCCATCTGTGGTTTGTCTATGGATGTTTGAATGCACTACCTTCTCCTAGTTGAAGCCAAGATAATTTCCTTGATTTCTATTGGGCAATTTTCTTTTGAGTTGATTTGCTTTTTTTTTTTTTTTTAACCTCTTTCTACTGAAGGTGTCAGCAGCTGTCTAACAAATCTTAGCTTTGCCAGCCTGCCAAATATTCCTTTGAAGTTGTCCGCTGTCTCCCTTGAGTCTCTGCAGAGCAGGTAGAAAGCACTATGCTATTGTGCTTTGTATTAATGGAATGGAACAAAAGGGCTGCTTATCTCACTGCCTGTGGTGTTCTTGTCCTTTGGTGACATCATGAAGAGACTTCTTGTAATTACAGCCATCACAAAGGGACAAGGACTTTGTTCTTACCTCAGCCTTCTCCAAGTAGTTATCCATGTAAGAACTTGGCAGAAGTCAGAAGCTGCTTTAACTAGTTTCTTATTCTTAGTGTAAAGAGAGTAGATGTCACTGCCTTAAATATCTATGAGACTGTTGTCCTTGGTGAAGATGTTAATGAAGTGAGCTGTAATGCAAAAATGATTGTAGCCGTGTCAATAAGCAAGGCTGATGATGTGAAATGAGGACTGAGTATGTTTGTCTGGGAACTGTCAGAGGATAACTGTAGGAAACGGCATTCAGGAAGAAGGGGAGTTTCTCCAGTCCAACCAGCAATGGATCTCTGCCCAGTGCTAACAGCATGAGCAGACAACTTTTTTTCATAGGTGTTATCTTTCTCCTCAAACGGTTCTGATGGCTGTACCTATGAAACAGATCCTGCTGAGCAATACTTTATTCCTGAATTAGTTACGGATGGAGAGGGGATAAGCAGTACATTGTAGTTTGAAAGACATTAGCATTTTGGATGCTCTCATGAGAAATTTGAGAAGAGATCCAAGAAAATCTGCCTTACTTGGTCAGACTGGGCGGTTGGGTGTGCCTGAACTATCCCAGAAGTAAATATTTGTGTTTTGGCCAGGCGGAAGCACCCCAGGAGAGAGCAAGCCAGAGCAGAAGCATCAGTGTTGTATTAACATTTTGCTGCTATGGGGGAGAAATTCAGGTACCTGAGCGAGGTGGGAGCCTCTGGTAGAGAAGTCTTAACTGCTTGTTTGTGCAGTGGCATGGATCTCTCTCATGCTGGAGCTGTTTGTGTGCACATGCATCACATTGATGGAGAAGCTATAGTTTGCCATTAGGGTGTTCATCTTGGTTGTGACAGGCTGAAGTTCAAATTCCTGCTACAAATCTGCCAGAGCAGGGAGGTGCACTGTGCTTTTCAGCACTTCAGAGCTGAGCTGCAGCTGTCAGGCAATTAGCTGTTCTGTGAGGGGCTCAAGTGTGTGTTATCTACAGCCTGGTTTTCCCAGTGAAGGCAGATATTTGGGTCTAGGCAAGCTTGATACGTAGACTGGAGTGCACATTTTTCAAAGGATGCACTAAATGTCAGTTTTTCTTCTGTAGCACTGGTTGTCAGGACAGGGCTAGTTCCTGGACAGAGCCTGGTGAAGGACCACAGAATTGCCAACCTTTTGGATGCATCAGGTCTTGAGGAAAGCTGTTGGACGGAAAGGTGAAGCACAGAGCCCTGAGGCCATCCTCTGCCTTGGCCCTGACTTCCTTGGAAGTTCCAGAATCAAAGCATCTGCACTTGCACGTCAGATGTCTTCTGGCAAACTGGGCTGTAGGTGATTTATCTCCCTGTGGTTTTGCACAGGTCACCTCAATATTCTTTGATAACCTGCTTCCTGACATGCTCCAAGGACGGGGCTGAGGGCTTACAATGCATATGGGTGTGCAGGGTCCAAAATATGCTCAGATGAGAATGTTAATAGCTTCCTAGACACTAGCAGTGGAAAACATTTCAGACCATTCAATGCTCTGTCATGCACAGGCACACCAAAACTTTCTTGATGTAGCTTTCAACCATATAAATCTTGTGCTTTTTTACTGCCAGAAAATTCCTGAACAGTTAGCCTAAGTCTCTCCTCTTCTTAAACAGAGTATGTTACTCCTATTTGAATCCTTTTGTACCATTCTTCAAAAGTCTTCTCACATAATTCATGTCAGCCCTTCAAATGTTTGCAAATTTGTCATGTGCAGTCATTGCTTTCCCAAGCTATTAACTCCTCTGAATTAATTCTCCTAAGTCAGTCTGTCTATTTCTGTGATCACTTTGCTGCTGTTCTTCCTGAAAAATTCTCTATTTGTCATTGTGAACGCATCTCAGGCAAAGGTATTGGCACTTAGCTAAATTCGTAGCACATCCAAGTTTCCCAGGTGCATTTCCTGCCTCCTCCTCCCTTCTAACCTTGCTTTCTTTTGTCCAAGTGGAACATGACTAATATGTGTGAATCACACAGCAACTCATTCAGTCCTGCAACACAGGGATGATTCTACTGCATGTGGTCAAGTCCTGTGTACAACTTATATCATGTCTGATTTTTCAGGGAGACATCAATTCCCTTTGTGCTATAAACTTGGTTTGTACACAGAGAGCAAACGAGATGCATCCCAAAAGCAGAGGATTTACTGCGCATAGGAGCTTTATGAGGAAAAACTGTTCAAAAATGTGGCTGCCCTAAGACTGAGGACAGACTTAGTCCCAGCCGTATGGACTGTATCACTCGAAGCAGGATAAAAACTTTATTAACACTCAATGGCATATCAGTGGGAGAAAAACATATTAAGGCTAGCCTAGGAGTTAAAACAGTTCAGTGTAATCCTGCAAACGGACACTTTGTCTTTTTCTGGCTCCATATTCTTGAGATTAATTGTACAGAGAAGCTGTCAAAACTAAGGAGACAGAGCATGTGGGATGATGTGTAGTAGCATGGATAACAGTTGCTTGATCTGGCCAGTTAGTTGCCCTCTCTCTCCACTGGTAGGGCAGGCCCCACCCAAGTTCCAAAACACTGGTTGGGTGAATGTTCGCTATCCCCAACAGGAGTTGGCTGCTGCATTAAAGCAGAACTTGCCAGATCAGCTGCCATCTGAGTAACAGGTTACAAATGCGTAGGGCTTGAGGGAAAAGTTACACAGGGCTGAACTTCCTGCCTGGTGTGGCTGCAGGAAGGAAGCTGTGCTCAGGGCAGCACCTGCCATCAGTGCAATACAGTGGAAAGTGGAGTGGTGATGGAGAAAGTAGACCACTGTAAGAGACTTCAAGTGATGTTAGCATACTAAGCCAGGGCTACGTCTGCCATTTTGTAGGATGAGATGGTAAGTGGAAACACTGAAGGCATCCCGTTCTCACAGCTAAATCTTTTTCAAAATTTTAAGTGCAAAATGTTCGGAATAAACCCAAAAGTTAGCAGCTGAAATGCATGTTGTTTCCTTTCTGTGCCATGATTAATGTTATTCTGTCCTGCTGTTCTTCCAGTAAAATCACATTACATCACAACATTGAAGCATAAGTAGATTTCCAGCTCTTCCCCAGCAGCAGCATCAGTTTTTAATCCATGTGCAGAGTTTAGAAGCCACAGAAATAAGCCCTTTATGTTTCATGATTGCTATGATTTTTAGCATTGGCTCGTGCATCACACTTCAGAAGTATATCGTGATGTCTGAAAAACCACAGTAACCTTCAAAGAAATTCCTCCTGAGGAGACATCCAAGGGACTGTATTTAACCCAAGCTTGAGAGGAAAAGATCCTGAGCAGAGCTTGGCTTAAAAAATGGAAGAGCTACTGTGCTGATTGGCTCTCACAGTCCTGGGGGTGTCTGGATGGCCTTGCCTCCCAAGGGTACAGGTGATGCTACGCTGGCAAATGGCCACTCTGCTGTGTTGTGTTGCTTTGTCTTTTCTCTTAACTTAGCATTTGTGGGATTGCATGAGGGAATACATTTAACAGCATAAACTGTAAATTCAGACTGTCATTGTCCAGGATATTCCCAGTTTATTGAGGTGTATTGACAAGATGAGTGGGAAACAGCACTTGACAGAAGCTGAGAAGGGCCAGTCCTAGGGGGTTAAAGCCCCTTTCATCCAAAGCGCAGTGGAGCAGTCAGCTGCACACAGCTGCATTGCCTTTTTCTTTCTGCAGTGTGAATCTGCTCGTCAGTCCTTCTAAGAAGTCTTCATGTCCAAGTTGGAAGTGGGATCCTCAAGTCTTCCCTTGCGTGCCTCTTCATCTCTGCCACATCAAACTCTCTGGCTGCATTGAGGCTGCAGCCTTCTCTGTACTCAGTTGCTCTCCTGTAGGAAACCCTGGGGTTCCCCAGGCTTTGATCAGTTCTGACACTGTGGTTGTCCACAAAGATGCCAATGACTGCTCCTTATGAACTGTTTTTCTTGAGACTTGCCATTACATATCACAACTGGAGACTGATCCTGTGGGTTTGGCTTGTAAACAGAGAACCACTTAGTGCAATGTTGCTTCTTTAATGTTATTTGGCATTTAAGTGAAAGTTAGCATACCTGACTAGAACAGGCACTTTTGGCTAATGGGATTTGGAGCGACCTGAGCGTCAGAGCCTAGCTGACGCAGCAGAGGACTTGCAGACTGACACCTTTTGCCAGCAGCAAAGAGAGCCTGGCATAGAAAGCGATCCTCCAACTAAGAGCCATGTTGTGTGTGTGCTGCAGGGTGAGCACATCTCCAGTCAGCGTTTCCCAGGTATGAAGGACCAAAGACGGGTCTCTGTCATCACTCCTCTTCTCAATACTCTGTTAAGCTTCTATTTCAGTTGCTGTTCTGCCTGCATGCATCTAAATCCTTTTATGCTTAACCTGCGTTCACAGTGCATTAGGGAAATAGCATTTTAGACATGGTTAATATAAAAACCTTGGACCTCTGGAGAAGTGAGTGTAAAAGAGATACAGGTCACACTGAAACGAGCTTGGGTCTCATCCAATTGCTAAAGAAAGCTTACTAACAGCTGCCATTTGTATAATTGGATGTCATTCCACATGAATCGTGAGTTTTTATTACTAGAGCCCTAGGTCAGAAGTAGTGAACAGCAGGACTGAGACATATTGGCAGAACTGTGTGCATGCCTGGGGCTGTGGGACATAAGTGAATACTGCTGCAATATGACTGAAGCGCCTTGACAAAGATCTACAGGAAGCCTGCTGCCCTCCACGCCTATAGTTGAGATAATGCTTCCTTCACTACTGCAAGCATTACTCAGGGAATACTCTGTGAGCTGTTCTAGGCTCTTTCCTTCCAACTCTGTGGGCCCAAGATTTTAGATTCTGTTTCAGAAAAATATACTGGGGGAAACTGAAACTCTTCTGAAGTTGCTGAGCATTCTGCATCTGGCCATATAGGGCTGAGATATCACTCATGGATTTCCTGAAGTGATGTTCTCTTGCTTCCCCTCTAGCTTCATTGTTTGTGCTCTCCTATTTCTCATCTGAATCAATACATCTCAGAGAACAGTGCCAAGGTACTATTTTGATGCTCCCTGGCTGGTCTCCTGCATCAATCTGATGTTCAGTTTGATACTGGCTTTTGGCTTGAGCTTAAACATCACAGAGGATTTCTTTGATGTTTGAGATATGACCCATTTGTGACTGCTCACGCTTCCCTGCATATTCTCCTGAAGTTGCCTAGGTAAGCTGATGGCAGGGGCCAAGCAGTACAAAGCCTCCAGGAAAGGGCTACACGGTGTATCAAATCAAGGCAGTTCTGTGAAGAAGTGCTCCTTGTTGGTCTGACTCCTTTTGTGGAGCATGCCAGTAGCAGCTGGAGCCCTGCATGTCCTCCACAGGGCTCTGTCAAGCCAAGGCTCTCCTCAGCAGTGAGCCAGCTCTCCTGTCCTGTGGGCAAGAGATGGCATCTCTGCAAGGGAGAACTTGATGTTACAGGGTGGGACTTGGCTCTCAAAAGGGAAAGGATTAAAATAAAGCACTGCTCAGTGCATTGGCTGCTCAGAGAAAGTTGTGACTGGGCTTGCTGTGGGGGTGGTCTTGTCTGTAGCCTCTGGGAACAGGTTAGGTTAGGCCACTCAGTACAGGGATGCTGGAGGTAATCTGATGGCACCATGGAAAATAATGGTCTGAAGCGGGACAGGTAAAGAGGAAGTTGGTGATAAAAACTTTTATGGTATGACATTGATTGGTAGTGGAAGTTAATGGTTACGTGGATGGGTCTCTCCTGTCTGGAAACCCATGTTTCTGGTAGCAGTTTCCAACAGCTCATGTTTTGAAAAGTCAAAGAGTGGCATAATCTACAAGTATTGCACTATCTGCTTCTTCATCTCCTTCATCTCTTTAGTTTATTGTCTACAAATCTGAGTTATGGTTCACTGTTCCAGTAAGACTTTCACTTCTATCCCTGAGTACAAAAGATGAATAAAGTGGGCAATGTAACAACTGACTCAGTATCCCAGAATCTAAGCTATCTCAGCAGGCATTTTGATCTCTGAAGCAAACCAACCATGAAATCGGGGATGGCTTGAATAAGAACTGGAAAATTCCAAATTCTACTTCATCAGGGACCTGCGTTAAAAGCTCTTAAATGATACACTGCAAAATGCAAATGAGAAGAGATTCCTCTCTGGGTTTGAATCTGATTCCTGGGCTGTCTCCTGCTCTTGTGAAGCAGCTACAGTCTGCTTTGCCTTCCTCCTTGCCTCTCTTCACTTCTGAGCTGTTGTTTCTCTCAGTTGAAGGTGGAAATAAAACAGAAGGCTCCAAATCCTTCTGTATAGGCTTTATAGCATGATTTTGCAGGCAGCATGCAGTGCAGACATGAATCACAAGTCCCTTTAAGATCCTGCTGAATTCAATTCCCTAGCTCTTTCATCTGGCTCAGAACAGGCTGCAGGTTTTTTTTTTTTTTTTTTTTTTTTTTAAATCTAAGCAGTAGCCAATTTACTCAAGAGATGAGTATTTGCTGACTGTTGCAGCTATTCTTATGCTCATGTACAGCTCAGAACTGCAAAGGCTTTGGAAAACAAGGCTGGCTCATGCATGTGTCTACAAACTAGGTTTCAAATCTGGCTTGGATTCTCTCTTCCAGCTCAGCAAGTGACTGACATGTTCACTTCAGCAGAGTTTTCTCCCGAGACAAGCCGTGGGCTGTGCCCAGTGCTGTGCAGCGGCTGCTGCATGTTCAGCCGTACACCGGAGGCAGATTCTGCAGCACCCTGGAGATAGGGGTGAGCCAAGGACAGCAGCAATGATTCAGAGCTGCTTTGCATTTTGGTCTTGCTAATCGTTCACTGCAAATAAAAATCTTCAGTGTTATCTAAGATGCAAATCAGATCCCCCTTCAATTACACCCCTGTGTTATTGAGGTTATTTGAAAGAAAGCACTAAACCAGCATAGCTTCTGTTCAGCTGAAATTCAGGTGAGGTTACAGTTCTGTCCACAATAGTTCAATAAAGGAATTTGTACTAATGAACACAGCATTTAAATACAGAAAAGTCCATGTTATGGCTGTAATCCTGCAGCTCCTGGCATCAGCAGAGAAATGCTGCTGTTCTTCTCTCCCTCCTCTTTGGCAGAGCCCCCTCACTAGCTGTGCCCCCAGAGCTGCCCAGCAGCCTGTCTCAGCTGCCTGGGTTGGGCAGAGGCTGTGCTGGGAGCAAGAACAGTGGGGGACAGGGAGGGCTTGTGACCTGACAGTGCTCTGCACGTGAGCTGTTCGTGTTTAGTGTGTTATGTTTCCTGTTTGCTTGCTTATTTGTTTGGATGCAACAAGGACTTTTATGTGGAAGAAGGGGAAAGTATAGCTGAAAGAGGCTTTCAATTTAAATTCTTTGTGTGAAACACAAAGCTGGATGTAGACTGGCCTCTGCAGATAGCCCTGACTGGCAAGGACATTGCTAATTTGAAAAAAAAGAAATCCTATTAGTTATTCCTGTAAGCAAAGCAGTGGGTGTGACCTGGGTGTGTTGTGCTTATATTGTTGCTGTGAGCCGATAGCTCAGCCTGAGGGAGAAGGTAACCTACTTACCGTACCCTCTGGGGGCAGTGACAGCAGGACTCTGCAGAAGGCAACGTTTCTCTGAAATGTACTGAGGCAATATGAGAGCCTGAGGTGTTAACCCGTGAGACTTGGGAGATAAAAGAATGGAATGGAGGGCTCTGCCAACTTGAGGTGGCCTTGGACTCCTCAGCAGATGTGGCTGGTGTCATATAGGCTCCTCTACACAGCCTCTGCATCTCCTTCTCCACCAGGAGCAGGGGTGTCCCTGCTGCAGAGGACGGGGCAACAGAGGTCTGTGGAGAAGGGCAGCAGAAGACACGGGGACATCCATCCCCCAAAACCAGGCGTGGTGCTCAAAATGAGGGCTCACTGCTAATGTCCCATCTCAGCTGGCACAGACTGAGAGCTGCTCAATCTAGCTGTGCTCCAGTGCTCTGATGTATGCAAAACCAAGAGTTTGCACAATTCAGTGATGAAGTAAGTGGAGGTTACATAAGGGTTGAAGAGAGCAGTGGGCAGGGGTCCAGCCTGGGTCAGGTGCTGGCATCCTGCAATAATATATCTGTGATACCAATACTCAGAGAATCAGAAGCATTACAGGATTTTCTGGAGGGAAAGGAGACTGCTGTACTGCCAGAAGCAAGCATTTGGGGCGGCCTGGTTGAAGGTATTGATACTGCCCAACCCCATGCCAAGTCAGGCTTGGGTCTGCACTTTTCACATCAAAGCTACTGTGTTTTTCCTGAGTAGCAATGTTCATGCAGAAAGCATTTCCTGGTGATTTACAGAGCTACTGCATTCAAGGCAGTCATCAAAAATACATAAGCAAGCAGAGTAGGAAGGTTGATGGAGTGTGCCAGACCTCTGGCTGCCTGAGAGCAGAGGGTTCTTGCTCATCGTGGCAGCTCGGTGTTGCCAGGCACCAGGGATGGTGCGGCTTGTTCTGGCTCTACTAGAAGCTGCTACCAGACCTGTAAGAGAATTTTAGCTTAACAAACCTGTCTGGTCATCATACAGAGAGAAGTGAATGACAGTCACTTCTCTTGCAGTGTTTGATTACAGCAGGAATTGAGTTGCTCAGAGTTGCTAGAGATGCATTTTCACCGCACTCTAGCCATAAATGAATTGTAAATATGCCAGGCACTGGCAATTTCCACTCATTGCCTGAAAACATCATTTCTGCAGCAGCACAGCTCTGCAGCTAACCTAATAAATACTTGTGCTGAGCAGGGCTCGTTATCTCCAGTGCAGCACTGCGTGGCGTGGCTGTGCAGCTTCCCCCTCCAAACAAGCCCCAGCTAAGCTAATTCTGGATGTCTGCACTGTCCTTCACGCTGTGGTGGAAACAGGCCCTGAGCGCTGCTGGCGGAGGAGTGGTGCATGCGTGCTGTAGTATTCCTCTGCTCTATGCTTAATGGGGAAGAGTGGACTCCAGCGCAATGGTCACTTAACAGCTCCTCTTGAAAATCTGTCTCAGACCTGGGTGAAGTTGTGGTCAACTCGGAGCAGCAGACCCTCGTCTCCTCTGAAAATGGTGCTTCATGGTGTAAGGTGCCTCTGAGCAAAACGTTGACTGGTACGTTCAGAGCGCTTTCTTCCATATAAAGCAATTGCTATTGCCATAGATAACTGCTAAATGGTGCTCCTCTGACCTACAGGAGGAGCGGTTCTATCTCCAAGATCTGGTTGCCTAAATAAACCTGCCTAAAACTAACTGGATTAAAATGATGTAGAGAGATGATATAAAACAGTGCAGAAAATATTTGGGAATGCTTTGACTCAAGACGATCAAGGTTTTGAAGATAAAACAAGTAAATCAGAGAAGAAACTTAGCTATTTAAATGAGAAGAGATGAACAATCATGCCCTACAGAAGCTGTATTTATGCAGTTTCAGGTCTAGTTGTATCTTAACACAGGAAAATGCCTTTTATGGTAAGGATTAGATAAGCATGTTTTGGAGATGTAATCCCAGTCAGCTGTATAAGCACACTGCCTGCTTCTGTTCTCTGTAAGGAGCCTCAATTTGTCTCAGGAAAATTACAAAAATAATTCTCTTCCTTAGAGAAGTTGCCTTGAGGAAGGGAGATGGAGGTATGCCCTTGGGCAAAACTGTTTATTTCTTTTCTGCTAATGCTTCCGAATGTGGCTTTTTTTCTTACTGTAGTACTGGATAAATGAATACACCTCCACCTTGGGGATTGGTGTCTTCCACTCTGGCATTGAGATCTACGGCAGAGGTATGAAGTATTTCCTTTTCTTATTTGCAGAATATGGGGGGGAAAGAACTGCATAGTTAGGATTATTTTCCATATCAGACTAAATGTATAGCTTTTGGCAAGGGATGTTTTGAGCTGTGAAAAACTCAGCCAGTTCTGTTTTTGTCTGTTGTGTAGTCCAGCTAAAGCTTGTGCAGTTCTGCCATGAACCAAGTAGCCCTTCTGATCTTAGTGTGTAATTCCAGCCTCTCCAGCTTGTGCAGATGTATAGCAGGATGGCAGGTAGGAAGGACCCAACAAATTGGAAGGACCCGCAGTGAAGGAAGGGAGAGACTGGGGAGGAGGAAGAGAGAGATGGATCAGTGGCTGTATTGGAACCCATATAACAAAGTTTGTGCTAATTCTGTGTCAGGATAAACCAGCTTTGCAGTAATTCTTTATGGATGTCTGTGTTCTGTAAGTCTTGAAATTAAAAAATACTTTGCAAGATTCTCTGAAATGGTCTGGATGGGGTTGAAGCTGTTTAAAGCACCCAAGGGATGCGATCAAGGCATCTGTGAGAAGAGATGTAGCATAGTGAAGCCAAGGGACAGGACAGCGTCACAGACCTTTCATTTCCCCCCTCAGACAGTGTTAAATAGGAGTGACTGGGATCATCTCACTCATGGTATTTTTAGCTAGTGCCATGTAGCAGATAAAATGCCTGAGGTGCTGTGTTCCATCTCAAGCACAGCAGCTCTCACGGGCTGTGCAAGATGGCCCATATAACATGAAGGGGCCTCCAGGCTCAGCCCACATGCTAAGGCAGCAGAGTGCAATCAGCTTGGGCTTTTCTGCAAAGAATTCCCTGTAGCTGCCTGCAAATCCCCCTGGAAAAAGAGGACTGATTTCGCCATACTCTAGAGAAGACTTCTCCCAGCTTGGCACCATTGCTGACAGCCTCCTGTAGTATTTCCAGATTCCTCTGCCACAGAACTTCCACTGAGAGGAAGCCACCTGGACAGGCATGAAGACACCGACCTGGAGAGCCTTACTGGCGTTGAGGATTAGATTAGCAGTGCTAACTACTCATTAGCAGTGCAACCAGTAGTGTTAGCATTGATGGAGCCTGCTCTGGAGCTGAGGCTGAGGGTATCCTGAGGCTGCTAGGTAACTGGGCAGAGAAGATGGCTTTCAGAGGCTGGCTGAAGCTCATTTTGGCAATGGCCCAGCCCCTGGTGCTGATGCTGAGCTGTGCAGACAGCTGCCATCCTGACACAGAGTTCATTCGATTACTCACAGTCTGTTTCTTTCCTTGTCAGAGTTTGCCTATGGAGGGCATCCCTACCCTTTCAGTGGGATTTTCGAGATCACACCTGGCAGTGCGGTAGAGCTTGGCGAGACCTTTAAATTCAAGTAAGGGCCCTTTTCTACATCTTCCCCTCTCCCCTGCTAGCAGCTGTCATTGTAGGGGGAGCAGGGAGTCCTTTCCTCTGGGTCCCCCCCTCTCTCTTTAGTACCCTCACTGCCTCCTTTGCAGGATCCTTGTTCAACAGCAGCTCCACTGGGGTCTTGAAGGCAGATGAAAGGGTGTACTCAAAGCAGGGAGTGGTGCTGAAGTGTGTTTAAAAAAAGGTTTAAAAGTACACTTACAAATGAATGTAGTTCTCTTCCCATTTTCTTTGCTTTCTGGGCTCCTGGTTTCACCTGTCAGCAAGAATGGGAGTAACTGTTATCCACAGCCAGTGCACAGGGAAGTCAAAAGCTGGTCTTCTTAGGAGCATCACCTTTTCATGGATATTGCACAGAGTATGAGAAGTCATCTCTTGCATTTATAGCTACAGTATCACAAGAGACTGACCAGCTGCTTGAGGAGACGAAGGGGATACTTCATTAAGGTCTTGCTTGAGGTCCTCAGGCTTTAGAGCTGTGGTTCAAGGAAGTGCTCATGGCAGATGGGATCTGACCTTCACAGACTGCCAGTTTACACTGAGGGATGCTGGGGACTGTAGAAGAACAGGAGCTATTGAGTGAATACTGGGAGAAGCAATATGTTTCTGCATAAAGCTCTGTCTGCTCTTTCCTGGCCCACACCATAGAAAACTCTCTCCATCATGGAAAAACCTTCTCTATCCTACTGAAATTGTCTGCTGAGGAGCTATGGACAGAGTGGGAAGTGAGCAGACCCCAGAGCTGAGGTGTCCCTGGTGGTGAGCAGAAGGCTCTGGGGACAGTTCCTGTTCTGTAACCCACTTTGTAGATAAGCCTGGGGATATTAGTATGTCATTTTGCTAGTAAGAATCTCTCTGATAGCCCCAGGTATCCATGCCTGTGACTTACACTTGGCCGTCTTGCCATTGCCTTATCATTTCCTTTTCCCTGGTGACATACCACCCTCTTCATTGTAGCTTTCCCTGTTTCCTCTTTTTCGTTTTTACTAGAGAATCCATTGCCTTGGGTACCACGGACTTCACAGAAGAGGATGTGGATAAGATTATGGAAGAGCTGGGCAAGGAGTACAAAGGCAACGCGTACCATCTGATGCACAAGAACTGTAATCACTTCTCTGCTGCTCTGGCTGAGGTGGGCACGGCTATCTTCTTTCTCTATTTTTTTGCTTCTTGAGATCTGTAGTAGTGCTTACAGAAGGGGAAATTGGATTGGCGCAGTCTGCCAGGTCAGTGCCAATAGCCAAGTCTCCTGTCTCAGCACTTAATATTTTTGAAAGCCTCTTGATGCTCAAAAGGATAGAGTTAGGAGGTAGATGCGGCAGGCTTATCAAAGATTTGGTCTAAACTGCATACAAAACTTGGACGGTGCCTGCATTGTGGCTCGTTGAATGGGCTGCTGAGAGGGAGTTGCAAAGACAAACCTGGCTAGCATGCAAGTTTATTTGTTAGCAAGAGCATAAAACAACTTTCCATGATCTGAAAAGGAATAAAAATGGCTTAAGTGTTCTGCTAACAAAATGTTGCAGTATTCAGAAAGCGAGCGTTCCATTTTCTCTTCAGGATGAGTCATCTAGTACTCGGTTAGGGAAAAAAGGTATTGATTTTTCTCAGACTTTCGTGATTACGTATTTCCATGTTGCAAAAAACACTGAACTGTAACAGAGCTGTTGTTTCTATTCAGAGTGAACTGAAACGCAGAGAAGTGCAAATCTCTCCTGAGTTCCTGTTAATTTGGGATATTTAATTTTTAAATTGACAAAGGTCTTATTACGTTGAGGGGATGTTACCTTCCTTTCATCCCCAGCTGAGGCAGTCAAAGTTTGTTTCCATTAAGGTGTGTGTTTTCAGCAGTTGTATAAATCTGAATTCAGGATCCTGACCTAGTGCCAGAAAAGAGATGAGAAGCAGAAAATGCAAGTGACCTTCCATCTAAAAACAAAACCATGTTTCTGTGTTTTCTACAGACGTTTTATGGCAAATACAAGGATAGAATCTTCTTATGAACAGAGTTCAACTACTTTAACAGTGAAACTTTCATTCCTCTTTCTGGAGTCCCCATCCTCAGTCACTGCACATCTCTCACCTTTATTCATCATATGGGGCAAGAGTCCAGTAACTTCTTTTGCCGTGAGTGACCATTTGTCCCCAAACAAGGCCCATCATGGATCCTGAGTGAGATGACTTTAGGGGGAAAAAAATGCTGTATGATTTTTTTTTTTTTTT